>CM077033.1:83921680-84481531 GCA_039090855.1 Macrothele yani | reverse complement strand
GCTTTTACTAGCTTGGGAACTTTGTGCCTATATATGTTTAAACTTTTGTGCAAATATGAACCGAATAATTTGCGGTGGCCGATATATGCTATTAAACAGAAGTATTTCCGTTTCGACCGATTATATTACATATCCGTCTGATGTCTATAGTAAAAGACTTTTTTTAAAATAGCTAAAATAAATTCACGTATTAACATTTAGCATCTTTATATCACCTTTTACCTTTTTGAGTGATTTGTAAAGTAAGATACTAAACGTAAAAGCTTGTTAAACCTTCATTTAACAAGTGTTTTTTTAAACTCGTCTGTTTAAAAGCATTTTGGTTGTTCTCAGAACTATTTCCTCGTTTTTGTTACTAGTGAAATGAGTTATTTCTGATGTCTTAGAAAAATAAAACAGAAGAATGATGGCTCGGAGAAAACAAATACAGAATTCTGATAAAGCGAAATTTCGGCTGCAGGATTACAAGAACTTCCCACCCGATTTTCAGTATGGCATCCGAAGTGAAATCACAGGCATGGGTTTTTGCTTTGTGATGTTGAAAAGCCTTTGCACATTTTGCGCCATACACGCGGTTTATTGTTTGTGTATGTTTTTACAAGTATGCAATTAAATCTCGAAGTTGACAATCGTACCTTAGACCATGTATTCCTGATGAACAATGCCTCTGTAGTCCCCGAGAAAACAGTGAGCATGACTTCACGGCGTAAATTTTAAGTTTAGAATTTGTTCGTTCAAGCAAAAATTCGGTGTCGGTAACCCAGTAATTGATTGGAATTTTCAATTCTGGGTCATATTGATATATCCAACTTTCATCACCAGTAACAATACTTTCGAGAAAACCACTTCCATAGTGAACAAACAACCGTTGGTATGTTTCGAGCCTTGATTTCTGCATTTCAGGCGTTAGGTGAGGCGGTATCCAACGTGCACACACTTTATTGCATCCTAAAACGTTTACAATGCTTTTCCACTACCAAACTAATATTAAGCTTGCCTTCTATGGTTCTCTGAGTTATTCTTCGATTTTGCATGATGATCAAACTGCAAGTTGCGATTACGGGCCTCACACCTCGGGCCTAATACTTTATGGCCAAGATTTTGCAATAGTCCCTCGACTTTTTTACCAAAAGACTAACAGTGCTTTTGTCCAAAGGTCAAGAATCACAAAATGCCACCGATCTGGTGTGAATCTCTTTTAAGGAGGTACATTTTCACGAGTTCAAAACTCTGTTACTGCTCACTGTTTGACACCCACGTAAAAATTGTTGAAAACGAATGACGCATTTTAAACACAGTTTAAATACGGACAATATTACGCGCACTAAAACGAAGCTAATGCAGAAGGGATCGTTTTCCGTTTAATTGTTTGCTGGCAACAAGTCCTGACCGAGACACTGGAGGGCGATTGCTACTCATTGAAGACACCTCGTAATTCCGAAAATTAAACGAATGAGGCAAATTTAGGCACGTGGTTCAACTAAAAAGATAGATACAAGGACTACACGCACAAAATCCATCTCATATTCGCACATGTATTCGTATCCACTTTTTGCGACTTTGATATCATACATACATCCATATCACTAAAATGTTCTCTGTTACTCAGAAGTCAGCTCCTCTATCAAAAATCACATCCAACAAATTGAAGATAAACCAACGGTAGGAACTAGATTTTACTTACTCGAGATATATCGAACATCTCCATTTTTTGGCGATCTTGGCACACAGCAGGAGCTTCATGGACTTCCGTCATGCGTCTCATATAAGAACATTGACACATTATACTCATTATCTCTCTCTCTCTCTCTCATATAAGAACATTGACACATTATACTCATTATCTCTCTCTCTCTCTCTCTCTATATAAGAACATTGACACATTATACTCATTATCTCTCTCTCTCTCTCTCTCTCCATATACATATATTTTCTAAATGTGTTTCCTATGATTTGTATGCGGCTTTCCTGCACATTTGTTCTTGCAAATAGGGCTCGACAGTTTCTCGTAATTTGCATTTCATTACTTATTTCTTCAGCATATCCACACCACCTGCAAGATTATTTGTCTCTGCAATTATTTTAACAACATTTTGCCACATATTGCACATGCAAATAACACCATTCCCCACATAATCGTATGCATTCTTACCCAAAATCTCCCGTAAATAGCACATGTGCTCAGCAAAGAGGAAACTTCTTTTGTGTCTATTCATCACTGCCCAAATATGTATCAATGCCTCACGCCCTGATGAGAACCATTAAAGTTTCTTTTAAAGCTGAATTTTTCCCGCCTACTAATTTCAAAATACAGTATTCTTTGTTTTTGAAGTTTGCTGCCTAATAATACATGTATATAAAAAAATATACGTCATATAATTATGTGGTGTTTCGAATAGTCTTCCATTTAGTACTAACAGTGTACATATTAATGAAGAATCCCACCGTCAAAAACCAAATGCTCTATACCTGCATACCATTTTTTGTGCATACCTGTAAAAAATTTTGATCATTTAGAGTACCAACTTAAACGAAGGGAAGATATGCAAACCTCTATGGTTCTGAAGCAACGTTGATTATATTAAAAATGTTTTAAAGCCATTTTATTTTAACTACGGCCGTACACACATAAACTTATGTGTATAAAAAACAGAAAGATTTATCTCTTAGTTAACATTTCGCCATGAGAGAACATGAATTTTACCTAATTGCTTGTTATGCAGAACTCTTACAATAGAATGAACATACTAAGTAATGTGTTTATTGCCTTGAACACAGTTTTTTTAATCTCTTTTACAAGATATGTAATACTTTGTTTACTATGCATTGATATTAATAGTTAGAATAATTTAGCCGTTTAGGAATAATGCGTAAACTCATGTTATTTAAGAAAACATCAATATACTTACGTATGGTAATCAGTAATGAAATCGAAAAGTAAGTTTTCATAAAAGCAGCTAAATTTTATGTTTCCTGTTTTTCTTGAAACTCTTTTGGTTCTTTAATGTAATGCAACCCCACTGAATTTAAGAAAGAATTAGTAGATGTCACATGCACATTTCCTGTTGTGAATCAGAATTCATTAAAATATTACTTGGTTTTTATGAATGTACCCCATTTTACAGCAGAAGCTATATTTCTACTAGTATGGATTTGGTACAATTATTATCAGTAAGATGTAGGAATGTGTCCACTTAACGATTTCAATGCATTTTTTGAATTTATTTTAGACATCTATCCTATTCTCTTCCTGCAGGAAGAAAATAATATAAGGTTCTTGTATTTTTGAATAGATTAAGTCTTATGTTTCCGCCTTTCACTATTTCCATCCCCATAAACTAAAAAATACGGTAATTCCTGGGAATTTCAATTAACGCTCCTGACTGAACAGATTGGTTTTTAGGATTTAACATTTGTTTTTATCCCGTCATGATTACAAAAAATCATCCAATTTTCATCACATGTCCCAATGCACCTGAAGAAACCGTCATCCTCGAGATTTCAAACAATTGACAACACAAATCTGCTTGTCGCATTGCATATATGATAAACTAAAAGTAAAATGATATAAAAGTAGAAGTACTTTATGTCCCAGAGTTAGAAACTAGCATCCTATCAATGAGAAATATTTCTGAAAAAAGGTTATGGTGTTACTTTCAGTAGAGACCAATGCGTCAATAAAGCGCGGTAAAGTAATTGCCACCATAGGCACTACTGATAACTGAAATCTCTATAAGCTGAATACAGTGGGAGAAACTGAAAACGCGCTAAGTTTGCTGAACACTGTGAAAAACAAAATTGTATAAACTTGTCGAACATAAAGCGTTCCAAGCACAGAGATCCATATATCAACCGAGACATTGGAAAAAAGGGAAATGTTACAAAGCGATTAAAATTGTCTGATTGCAAAAGAAATATAAATTGTGAATGCTACATAAAGGGCAAATAATAGCACAGAAACCACATCCCAAGAATAATGTGCACATAAAGCTACGAAAGCCAATAGTCCTAATTAATAGCGATTATGTGGTCCTACGGAATCTATAACTCCTTGAGGGAAAAGATTCTTCAAAACTTCCACTGATGACTTCAGCTGATTTACATACATTTTTCTAATGAGCAATAAAAATGAAGCTACGAGAATATTTGAAGGAATGCATTGCGATCACAAGTAACAAATTCAAAACCAAACCTGGCACAATTTGAACTGAAAACGGTAGAAAATATGCTGTTTCAAAATTAGAGAAAAGTATTTTGCCGAAAATGGAATTGAACACGCGCAAACGAGTGTACTATATTCACCACAGCAAAATGGCGTGGCAGAAAGGAAAAATCGGTATCTCGTTGAAATGGCTTAAAGAAAATGCTCCGGGATTCGGAAATAGTAAATACGTTTTTGGGGTGAAACCCTCATCAATTGCAACATACCTGCAAAATAGGTTACCAATCTGATTCTAAAGAAAAACACACATTTCCGAATTATGGAAGGGTTATAACCCTTACATAGGATACTACATAAGGTGTTTGACTGCAAATCGCATATGCTTACTATGCCAAAACAAGTCCGAAAAGAAATTTCCACAATCATGCTCATGAAGGCAGATTTGTTGGTAATAGGGAAATAACCAAAGGATATCGTATCATAATACCAGGAACAAACAGAGTGATAATAAGCCGTAGTTTAAAATTTGATGAAAGTCCCAGTGTACAGGGAAAATTTTAGGCCGATATTATCAAAAAACAGGCTAGAGCACACATGACATTATTTTTGAAAATAAATATCCTTTATAGAATCAAATGGATCAACAGGTGAAAGCACAAGTACACAACCCAGAAGATCCGTTAGAACTGCAACAGGAAAACCGCGCGACAGGTTATCATACATTGCCAAAGTGAAACCTAAGTCTTAGTGCCTCCAAACTGCCATGAAATACAAAAACTGCCAGACGAAGAGAAAATCAAAATGGCTGGGAGCCACAAGTGAAGAAAAATGATATCCTTAAATAAGAATGAAACCTGGAAACTTACTGATTTGCCAGAAGAGAGGAAATCCAATTGGTTGCAAATGGACATTTAAAATAAATTACCGTGCTAATGGGGACATAGATAAAGATACAAACCAGGACTGGTAGCAAAAGGTTTTAATCAAAGGTCTAGTGGAGATTATGAATTATGCACCAAACATTTGATCCCGTCGTGAGAACACACTTCAATCCACAGCACCCCACTTACAATAACAACATACAGAAAATGCATGTGCTATATAAATTGAAATTTTGAGCGGCGATTTTAGAAGAGAAAATCTATATGTCTCGACCAGCATGATACATAGAAAAAGGCCAATAAACGAAAGTACGTAAAGTCAGTAAATCCACTTGTTGAACGGGAGTCACACCCAAAATCTATTGATATTCCGGCCACGTGGAGGGACATGCTGAGATGATTCTCCGCATGAATGAAACCCGTGTATCACCTCGTGCCTCAAGGATCAAGTTTCAAAATACGACGTTCCCGACCACAAAAAATATTAGTGCATGAATATTTTCGTAATAAGAAGTCAATTAATCTATTTGAATAGAAATGATGACAAATGCAATGCGTCAGATCTAGCAATGTGTGAGGTTGTACGGATAAGAAATAATATTTCTGGCGTTCAATATACAACTCTGTATTTCACCTATTAGGGGAGTTGTGGTATTGATGTATGATAAAGAACCCACTGATTTTTAATAATATGATTGTTCTTTTGGAAATTTCATAGCTGGATTAAATAATGTTAATAATCCAAAAAACCTTTTTCGCCTTGAATATCACAGTAATGTAATTTGTTCATACCTGCCTTGAAAACATTGGTACGATATAGGAAACCTATGAGTTGCCGAAGCAAGGTGTGGGCCTATCTACATACTCATATGTGCTAGACGTGATCGTGAGCTATCCTATAAGGTACGAACGAACAGAAGTGTTATTGTGAGTGCAACTTTCCGATAATCTGAGATCGTTCAACACGATAGAAAAGTGTCATGATACATATTTTTTATCGAGTCCTGATTAAAAATGTGGCTGTTTAGCCGCCAGAGACGCTTTTGAGTTCCCATGGTAACCTTGGAAGTCCGTCGAAGGCGCCTGGAATTGGCACTCGAGTATCAAGAACTGAATTTTGAATACTTGGAAGAATTTCGTCTGTTCAGATGAATCTCGTTTCCGGTTGCACCATGCGGACAATATGGGCGTAAATTTTACACGTTCCACCCTGTGCTTTCTTCAATATGATTAATGATCTGGTCCGAAATAATCTCCAACTCCGTTTTGCCATTTTATGTCCACGTAACCGTCATCGCCTAGTCCGTACGGACCTTTTAATATATATACTCCTTACCAACAAGTAATTGGACACCCGTGATAGCAAAGGAAAACGAAGTTTATTCACCTTCAATAGTTGGTGGAGCCTCCACGAGCGGCGATTACATCTGCGACCCTCCAGAGCATACTATCAACCAGTCGTTGTACGACGGCTAGCGGTATTTTCTCCCACTCGGCTTGAAGAAGACAGGTCAGTTCCTTCACCGATTTCGGACGGTGGGGGCACCCCTTAAGTCGACGCTGCAACTCGTCCCAGAAGTGCTCGATAGGGTTAAGGTCCGGGCCCTGCGAAGGCCAGTCCTTTCGATTAACCCCATTGTCACCATACCAAGCCGTGGTGGACCTCGCAACATGACAGGTGGCATTGTCATACTGAAAGTAACATGGATCCACCCCGTAAAACTGCCACAACGTAGGAAGCGCATAGTCATCCAAAATGGTACAGTAGGTCTTGGTGTTGAGTCTACCAGGAATTGCGACCAAGGATCCCCTGCCATACCAGGAGAAACACCCCCATAGCATAATTCCACCGCCGCAGAACTTCGCAGTTGGCACAATACATTCCGGAAGGAGGCGTTCTCCAGGAAGATGCCAACCCAGACACTGCCATCCGAACAGCAGAGAGCGAACCTTGATTCGTCGCTCCAGAGAACCTATTTCCACTGTTCAAGGGTCCACTGTCGACGTTCTTTGCACCACGTTAGCCGAGCAGCGCTATTAGACTTCGTGATCAAAGGCTTGTGGGCGGCACCACGTCCATGATAACCGAGTAGATGGGCTTCCTTATGGATGGTATTCATCGAAAGAACACTCCCGGATGACTGTTAAAATTCTTCGCGGATGAGGTCCATCGATTTGGTGTCAGCACCCGTCAGTCTTTAATCCCAGTTTGTGGGTCTGCCGTGCAGGCGCACATTCCGACAGTCACCTCTCATCTTCCACTTGCCAATAACGTAGGCCATTGTTGATTTTGGTTACTTCAACTCGCTGATATGTCACGTATGGATCGGCCATTTCTGTGATACCCGACGATTACACCTTTCTCGAAATCAGAGAGCTCCGAACTGCGTGGCATCTTGCATGCGACTGGTTGCGTTGTTGTTTGACTTCCCACACGATATTTAACAGCGGCGGCCACGACATGTATCAGGACTGCTGATATCGTCGATTGCAGGGATGTCCAATTACTTGTTGGTAGATAGTGTATAAACATATTGGCAATATTAGTCACCGTCAGGCGGTCTTCAAAGCTACCTCTAAACATATTGGCAACATCAGTAACAGTCCGACAGTCTTCAAAGTTACTCTAAACACATTGCAACATCAGTCACAGTCAGGCAGTCTTCAAACCTACTCTAAACACATTGCAACATCAGTCACATTCCGGCAGTCTTCAGAGCTGCTACCAGAATACCTTCGGAGGAATTAATGAACATGACTTCTCGGAGATATTTTTTTTCTTAAGACTCTCATTTCCTTGCTCCGTCGCTGAGACACCTGAAAAATATATGAATTTAATGAGACGTAACACGGCCTCATGCTTACATGTATTCTCGGCAGCAATCACGTTTTCACATCAAATTTCTGTTATCGAACATTTTCATCCGACACATTGCAGTCGTGTGCGTGCTGTTTTAAGCACAATTACGCTGTCTTTTTGTCATATCTCAGTTCGTTCTCATGTTTTGTATATCTGTACATATGAGAACTTCTGTATCATGTTTTTATCTACGGATAAAGGAAATGAGATTATGGATAAAGATCAGGAGATTATGGGACACAGCTTTATGACACTCGTCGTAGCACATGGATCCAGAAATTCCTTTTATATATTTCATTAAACATTCTATTTTAAGACCAACAGGAATGTATAGCTATATGGAATTTAAAAACAATGAGGGATTTCCACAGGAATATTTTTCATATGAATTGACATCAGTACTGAAAAAGTGAACAAATACATTAAAATAAATGTTAGTCAGACATGCACATTCATAAGAACATTGGTAATTCGGTCTGATTCTTTAGTATCTTCGGTGGGAATTCACTTCAGATGGAAAGAAAATTAATTTCCTCATAGGTGTTGGTTTCTTATAATGGTTTTATCGCAATATAACATACAATAATTGTTAGTGAGTATTTTGATCGCTGGCGAAAGTGTAAAAGGGCTAAATGCTACTACGAATGATTGTCATTCATAAAAATCGTTTCAATCACACGAAGAAATTGACTTTACAGAGTTGCGCTGTGACGTGCGTTTGCACCTGTTCAGCTGAACATTATTTTGGCGAAACATCACATTTTCTGTATTGGGCCTGGAACCAGATTACCACCATAGCAAAAGCACGATACCTAGTTATTACACGACCGTATCAGAATAACATGATCACCTACCTAACAATGGGAATAAACATCCTTGGCCCGCATGACAACGGCGAGACTGTGTGGCACGGACGCAATGAGGCTCTAGAAGGTTGCCCGAGGCACACTTGCCGATTCAAAGGCAGCAGAGCATGAAGGTCCTGGATCGGCACGTCGAACCTGTCGATACAAATAGTCCCACAAGTGCCCTGTAAGATCGAGGTCGGGCGATTTCGCCGGCCAAGAGAGAACGGAGACATTGCTTACGTGTTCCTCGAACCACTCACTCCAACCATTGTTGACCTGGCACAGAGCCTTGTCTGTTGGTAGACACTATCACCACCAGAGTAAATCTTCAATATAAAAGGATTCATGTGGTCAGCAAGGATGGAGAGGTAGCCACCGGCACTCAGGGACCTGTCCAGTGGTACCAGCAGTCCCAGGTCATACCAGGAGAACATCTCCCCGACATGTACGCTGCCACCCTAGCCCGCACTCTACGGACAAGCGTTTCCGGGTGTTGCTTCTTTCTGTCTGACCCAGAATTTGCAACCGCCCGTCACTTATGCGGAGTATAAACCTCGATTCGTCGGAGAACAAAACCTTTTTTCCATATTCCACTGTCCGATGACGGTAGACCCATGCGAACTGCAGGCGTTGTTGCAGATGGACCTGGGTTAAATTAGGTGCCTTGACGTAGCGTCGACACTGCGGAGCCTCAAAGGTCATCGACCCGACAGCAAAACGTCGCCTCCGTCGACTGCAAAAGGACAACCGAAGCGCAACAGTACAGCAATTGACTACGCAAATGAATGCAGGGCACTCACGTAAGGGTCCCCGAACACAGTAGCGCAAACTCTGTTACGCATGGGTCAGCAAGTACTCGGCGCGCCAGCGCACGATTCTTGGTACACCTTTATTACAACAGCTCTCGAACAGCCCACGAAATGTGCTGTTTCTGAGATGTTTCCACCCTTTGCGCTGTAACCGATGATCATTCCTATTTGCACGCCCGTCAGTTCACTACCTCTGCCCATTGTGATCACGTGACGCACTATGACACATCTGTCGTGGCCTGCTCCTTATGTCTCCGTGTGTTCGACGTTTTCACGTGCACTCTATGTCTCGCCTGGACAGGTACATAGTGATTCCGGGGTGGTCATATCATTCCGATACAACTTTTTATTATTAGCAGATTTTTAAAACTTTCCTAAAGAAGCTCAGTGCTCCACTTACTGAAATATCGGAGTAGAAATAAACATTTGCGCTCCGACATTTATTAACTTCGATCAAAAAAGCGTAAAGTCATGTCTACGTTTTATTTTTATGGCATGATCCGCAAAACGTATCTCCTGTGGCTCCCAAAAATTATGAGCAAACCGTTTCCTGGTACAGAAGTTTAAATGACAGTGGTAGGTATGTTTTTAAATACTCATTTTTTAAAGATATAATATTAAACAAAAGACCAAAAATTATAATGTGTTTAGTATATCTTTGAAAATGTAAAATATATAGTTTCACATAGAATTTATTCATTCGTAGGGCCACAGGTGGCCTAGTAAGAAACGTTCGTGACTACATGGAAAGGATCCGAGGCAGATACGAACACTCGATCCCCTAAATATCCGCCGTGCATCGGATGGCCACGTTAAGCCTTCGGACCCCGGTAATAAATAAGGGCGTCGTCCTCCCCATTTCTACTTCGTTTCGGTGTCACCTTCCTATCGGGCACTTTAGCCCAAATCTCCTAACTTCGTATTTCTAAGGGTTCTTTAAGGCCTGGGGTCAGACACTCCCTTCCTGAAATCCCTCTACGTATGATCTGTTCTGATCTATTCATTCGTAGAATAGCTGAATCTAAGAATTTCTTTAATGTCAGGATTTTTAATAAATGTTGAACACCACATAACCAAAATTCGATAACACAAAGAAAATGCCGTATAATTACTATGGATTTATTTTAAAGTAAAAAAATATGTTTGCTGAGATAAGACTACTACTGTAACTGTAAATGTATGATACAAGGCACTGATTTATAAAAAAGCGCTGAGTTTTTGTTGCCAAAGGTGATTCTACATGCCAAGTTCAATCGCACTTGGCAACAAAAACTCAGCGCCTTTTACAATAGCCTATATTGCGCGATACATATATGTTCAGATAAAGACAGTTTTGAAAAGAACTTTATTTCCTTAAACGTGTTGCAGTACAGCGAGGATACAACCCTTCCATTACAGACAAGGCTTGTACAAAATTTCGGAAATCGAAGTCTATCTCCACTTTAACTCCTATGATTCGCTCAGGGTGGGATAATTTGCCATGGTTCCATTTTCCCATGACATTGTTTTCAAAATTTCAAAAATTTAAAGTGTTTTCTAAGCCCATAAACAAAATGATGGCTTTAGGATCAAGGAACTATGTTGAAGACAAAAACGTGAGAGGAATTTATAAAATTCCATGTTCATGTGGCGCATCGTATACAGGACAGACCAGTAGAGCCTTGCGTTTTCAATTGAAGGAGCACAAGATCAGCATTGGGAACTGTGACTTAAAGTTGTCATCTATGGCTAAACATTGTTACTTAAAGGACCATATATTTCTCCTTGTAGAATCAAAACTAATTGACAAGCCAGATTCAACCACCAAACCAGAAATTTTATAAGCTTTCCCTATATATCAGAAGTATTCGCAACTTGTTAATGACATGGCAACCGCCCCATTTCTATCAAGCACATGGAAACAACTAACCAAAAAATCCGTGAGTGTAAACACCATTTATGATATCATAAACAATTTGAAAGTTTACGTGCCATTCGTCTTGATTAAGCTAGGTGAATACGCAGCGGAACAGTTGTTGACTTGAAAAAATATGCATTTGTGACAAACCTTGTTAAATTCTCTTAATATACATATAATCCTCGCAAGAGTCTTTGAGATAATCATAGATGTGTTCCTGCTCTGACTGTTCACTTTCAAAGGACGTTTCTTCCTGGGAGTCGAAAGTATGACAATATTCCTCATCTCAGCCTTAATTCTGTTAATACTGGCCGACAAAACTGGGGTTAAATTAGCACAGAGAACAGTTTTGTTCTCCGATTTCATACGATTCTGTTCTCTGAGCTTTGAATACACATTTAGGAAAATACACTTGACAGAACTACGCAAAAGGTTTTGTAGGAGCATGCGGCTGAAAAGTATAAACAAACGAATCTGAACAAGATGCCATAGCTAAGAAAGAACTTAATTCACAACCGAAAAGTTACCCGACAGAAATGAATTGGTGAGACTCCACACAGGAGAACCGGTTTACCGGAATTCCACTGAACGCCAATTATACTCCCGAGAGCAGCCATGGTGGTGGTTAGATCATTCTACGACGTCATATTCTTGCTCGCTTTCGTGTATATACTTTCGTATATACATTACAGACCACGTTTTAATTGCAAAATTATTCTTACGTTTTATCAGCTCAACCATTACTTTAATGTTTTATGTCTGAAATGTACTTTTTATCAATCCTGTTCATAAGCGAATGTGCGAACTATATGGCATTTATGGCGGAATCATCTTGCTCTAGGCAATATGGTTAGGCCTGACCAAAGTACAGAAATGTTCGCAGGTAAAAAGAAAAGGGATATAGAAGCAAATACTTCAAATTACTTTATGGGATCAGAAAAGAGATTAAATGGAATAGATTGTGCTGATCTTATTTCTAGAGCAAGCAGTTCTGTACTGCAACGACCTCATAGTCGTTACCGAATTTTTTGATCCTAGAAGCACATCATCTGAAAGTCAAAAACTGTAACTCACTTATCGAATAATAAAAATTATGGATACTTGCACCGGAATTTTCCATCTCAATATTGAGCAACACGAAAGTTGTCATGCGACATCTTCTTGACGAACTTCTCGGGAAAAATGCCAAATAATCGTGTAAAAATACTTGCTAGAGATCTGCATTTCTCCAACCTGAATAATATTCATGTTGCAGGGCAAAATATTCTTGAGGAGACTCGCGGCCTGATTGAAGCATGAGCCGTAAGAGAAGAGGTCTCATAAAAGTTATTTGTGGAACTGATAATTAATCATAAACTTTTTATTATTATTATTATCAGTGTCATTCTTTCAACAATTTTGAGTAGCAGAAAATGCATTTACATACAAACTGTATTTTGGGAGATGCTTTTGCAAAACTCGGAAAAGAAGCCATGGATCCAAAAGTAATATTAACCTGTACACTTTTCTATTAATCAGGCTCGTTTAAATTTCTACTCACACAAAAAAAAACCTGGGCTGGGTTTTTTTAAAGGAAGATATGCAACTTTTACCAAAAATACATGTACTTTTCTTCCAATGTTACGTATATGATTAGATCTTTTTCCCACTATATTCACAATTCCAGTTCCTTCACTCAATCTCCGAAACTTTCATGAAAGGAACATATGGAACTCTTACCAAAATACATTTACTTTTCTTTCAATATGATGTACACTGAAGAGCAATTGAATTAGAGACAGCTGGTGTTATGCAAATGTGGCGTTGTGGGCGGCCCTGTAAACCGAAACGACATGACGTATGCAGCGATCCGACAATATAAGGGGTGATGTGACGGGAATCAGTAAGAGTCGGACGCAGTATGGATAAGATGAAGGATCTAAGAGCATTTGATCATGGGCGAATTCTCGTGGCCCGACGACTGGGTCACTCCATCTCGGAAGTCGTGCAGGCACTAGGATTTTGATGAGCCACTGTGTCACGGGTGCACTGTCAGTACATCGAATCTGGTAAAACCATCCCTGCAAGGGCCAACTGCCGTGGAAAACAGCGTGTGGATGGTCGTGGTCATCGCCGGCTAGCTTGCATTGTAACAGCGTAAAGACGGCCCACAGTGCAAGAAATTACACGCTGGTGCACAAAAACGTGTATGCAGCAACACCATCCAGAACCATCTCCTCGCTATTCGGTACAGAAGCCATCGTCCCACGAGGGTACCTCTGCTGACTGCGCATCACAGGGGGCAAATATTAGCATGTTGCCTGGATTTATGAGTCAAGATTCACGTTGGTACATGCGGATTGCAGAATACGAGTACGGCGCAAACCACACCAAGCGATGGATCCTTTTTGCCAGAAGGGTACTCTTCAAACTGGTGGGAGTGGCATTGTCTTCTGGGGACTGTTTACGTGGACTGAAATGGGACCACTGGTATGTGTGACATCGTCCCTCACAGGTCAACGTTACCGGGATATCGTGGACGACCATTTGCTCCTGTTTGTGCGTCTTCAACATCACACTGGGGACCTCATCCTTCAACAAGACAATGCACCGTGCCATTGCTCCCGAATTGTATCCGAATGGTTGGATGAACACTCCACTGGCGTGACCTCACTTACTTGCCCAGCTAGGTCACCTGACTTCAATCTCATCGAGCACATCTGCGATGCCATCGAAAGAGATGTTCGAGGCTCTGACCCACTCCATCAAATTTTCGTGAACTGTGGGAGCTTATTCAGGAGTCGTGGATCCGTATGGACTCCCAACTCTTCCGGTGTCTTGTCTAGTCCATGCCGAGACGAATCGCCGCCGTAATCAGGGCGAAAAGTGGTGCTACATGTTACTGGACAGGTATCTCTCATTCAATAGCTCTTCAGTGTATATGGCTAGAATTTTTTCTATTGTATTTTAAATTCTAATCCCCGACACTTTCATGAAAGGAACATTTTACCTTTTAACAAAACCATTTTTACTCTTTTTTGAAATTGGTACTTCACCTTAAGAAGAGAAAGAAATTTTCAAGTTGAATATGTTACAAATCCTAAAATTATTGATAGCTTTTAATACAGATTTGCACATCAATAATCGATTATTCAATCCAACATTTGTGTTTTTTTTTAATTTTTTTGTAACAGTCGTGAAAAGTCTAAATTAAGTGTTTTAATTGCTACCGATATGGCGATTTTTTTTTCTTGTTGTACCATCAACGAGAAATGCATTTATTTCACAATTAGTAATCAAATATAAACACTATGGCAGTTTTTCTTTTATAACATTTATTTCACAATTAGGAATCAAGATCGGATCGAACTGCTCTGTGATCAAGAATGGACGACACTAGCCTAAGTCTTGATGTTAGAGTTTAAAAGTTTTGTGGCATATGGCAATAAATTCACAATCGATGAAACTGTAAATATCAGGCAAAGATTCTAAAGGACTGGGACTTCGTTCCTGGATTGATCTTTTTAGGAAGATAACCTTCAGATTTACACTCATCGTCAGAAAAATAGTTGCACCCATAAAGGCGTGTTGGATTGCAATGCTATTCGATGGAAAGGTAAAGGTAAATGATTAAAGGAAGAATAAATTATTAAACATTGAAACTGAAATGGGCAATGTAAGGGTCGCCCGCAATCGAACTGTCAATTATGAATTTATGTACTTTTAATATTGTGATGAACACGTGCGGACGGACGTTTCATTCCGCCATTTTGTTGTTTCAGATAAGAACTGATATTCTTCACCACCCACGTGGTACCATTTTAATCCTATGTGGGATTAAGAGAGGGGTGCATGAACACCTGGGGCATCTGACCTTGAAGTGTCAGCTGCTCGAGTGCTTCTTTTAAACAAGTTGTCATACTGCTTTTGTATACGTGCAAGGTTGTAATCCCCTGCTGGTATCCGACGACATTCCTGAGTACAGGTATTTCACGTGCTGACCGGGAAACCAGTTTGTCTTGCGCATGCGTGATAGAGGACAGAAAGGGCGAGGAGGATTAAGTGAGACAGTTGAGCTTCGGTCGTCAAGGAGAGAGGGTCCTGGTTTGGACACCAGTTTCTGACGGAAGGACTGCGGTTATCGCAGACGTGCAGCGTGGTGAACGGGAAGGAGGATTCCTTCGTCCACCGGTATCGCGGAAAGAATTGTGGAAAGGTAGCACGTGGTCAGCACGGGAACCTGAGCGGAAAATCATCGGAAACCCGTGAAGCAAATGTTATCGGAATAATAAAGTCTTGTTGTTGTTTTTATTTCCGTGTACTGGACTGAGTTTGTCGAGGTAATTATTCTTTACACAAGGACGCCTTCAGCAGCCTTGATAGCCAGATCGTATAGTAAAGGCGAGGCGGTAGCTCGCTATACGGCGGGAAAGAAAAGGTATTATCTAAGAATTGATATGTCTGGCCCTACAGCCAGATAAGTGGCGCAGTCGGCAGGATCAGCCTGAAAGCGAGCTCATGAATGACGTGAATGGCGACACGTGTGAAGAAGGAACAACGGACTTTTTGTGATAATTCCTGTGACCGAATGACATAACTCTGACGACGTGCCGACCGGAAGAAAGTGACACCAGCGTGCTAGCCGAGATAAGGAATCCATCGTGTCGACCGAGACAAACACAGTGTGCCCCTCAGCGTACGGAAATTCCAAGCCGGACGAGGACTTACAAGCAAGACGACAGGAGAAGCAGAAGGGGGTCCTGAGTGCTCCGGTAACGTACCACATTTTTTTTTCTGAGATTATTTCTGTGTCTTTGCCTGTGCATTTGGTATAATTTAGGGTTAAGAGTAGAAGTTCTCATCATGGTACTAGAAAGGAAAGGGAAAGCTAATAATTAGATACTCTCAGAGTAAAGCATTGTAAATGTAAATATTTGTAACAGTAAATTTTATGTCAGTTGCTAGAGAATGCGAAGTGTCAAAATATTTTCATTAAGTAATAAGTGTGTTTAGATAAGTCGAGATTTCATGTTTACGATTTAAGAAATTTGAAGCTAAAATAGCGTAGTGATTTTTTTTACGTGTAGCGATAGAGGCAGAAGGAATATAAGTATGCGGAGTAAAACAGGATAATAGATGTTCGGGTAATGCATGAAGGTAGAGATTGGTTAGAAACAAAACAAGAAGCAGATTAACCTTCGATGATTTAATGCGGAAGTTTGCATGATTTCTTTTCTTATTTCTTTGCATGAGTGTATTTTTTGAATGTGTATTGTAGTGTATTATCATGAATGAGCTTTTGGAAGGGAAAGTTGAGGATAATTTAGACGCGGACAACGAAGATAATAGTATTCTTAACGATTCAGAATTAGATTCTAGTAAAGAAGTAAGCATTAATATGGAAGACAAGAAAAATAATCCAGCTAGAATGGAATGGGAACTTCAATTTAAAATGCTTGAGAAAGAAGAGAGAAAGGCTGAGAGGGAACAAAGAATGCTAGAATTACAATTAGCGGATAGGAAAGAAGAAATGCAATTTGAGTTAAGAAAACTAGAATTAATTAATGAGAAAGAGAAGGAGTCTATTAAAAGTAAAAATGAGGGTAAGTTGGCCAACTACATGAGAATCTTAGAAAGAACTTTACCCAGAAGTCCCAGTAAGACGGTAGAAATTCTGGACTTATTTGATTCGTTAGAAAGGGCATTTGTATTACACTCAGTACCGGAAGAAATGAAAGGTCGTTTGGTGATAGCCTTATTCAATTCAGAATGTGTGAACCACTTATTTCGTCGTTTGACTATAGAGCAGTACGATAAGTACGAAATAGTTAAGGAGGCAATTTTGGTGGAATGCCATTTGACTCCGGATATTTATTTGAGACAATTTGAGGAGATTAGTAAGAACAAAGGGGAAAGTTACCTGCAGTTAGCCGGACGTATTAAGAGGACCATAACATACTACATCAACAGTAGTGAAGTGAAAGAGTTCGATCAGTTGGTCAATTTGTTGGTATGCGACAAATTCAAAACTTTGTTTTCCCCAGAACTGAAGACCTACATTCTTCAAAGAGGTTCCGTAGGAAAGTTAGTTCCTTCGACAGAATTAGGAGAACTTTGTGATTTATACGAAAGTCACGTGGGAGCTATGGAAATAGAAGAAGAAAGATACAAACCCAGGCATCCCTCGGGAACGTATTTCAAAGGAGGTCAATCAGAAGCCGGGAAGAAGGGAAGTTTTCCGACAGGCGGAAATCAATGGAAAGGAAAGTTTTCCGGGACAGATCAGAGAGTCGGAAATAAGACAGGTTATTCCGCGGCGAGGTCTATGGTAGGGAATTCCAGTTCGCATAAGTGAATTATATGCTTTAGATGTGGAGTAGTGGGGCACCGTAAAGCAAATTGTAACCAGAAGGCATCCCAGAGTACTCCCAGCTCTTACTCTCAGAATTGGAAGAAAGACCCCCAAATAACGTAAATAGAGTAACAGTGGGACAAAAGGGAGTCAAAGATGTCTCAGAGAGAAGGATAGAGTCGGTAGAGATAAGTGATGATAAAAGAATGACAGCTAAGGTAGATAGAGTTTTAGGCCAGGAAGGAAGTCAGAACGAGGTAATAGAAATTGCGATAGGAGAAGTGAAGAGGGAATGTGGAAAGAGCACCGAAATCCTTATTGACTCAGGCGCGGAGGTGAGTTGTGTAAGAGGAGGGTTACTTGGCGAAGAGCTGTTGGAACCAAAGGGTAGAATAATTTTAAGAGGCTTCGATGGTAGTAAGGGAGAGTTTGTCATTAAACAATTGAATCTCCGATTAGATGAAGAGGGATTGGAAACAGGAGAAGCACCAGAAAGTTTTTGCGAAGTGATGTGTGCAATTGTTCCCAATCTGGTAAACAGGGTAATTATAGCAACGGAGGATTACCAGCGCATGAAAAGTTTAAGGGAAGCTACTCCGATGTGGGCAACCTCGTGTGAAAAGGCGTTAGAGTTAGGAATAGGTCGGATGTGCATCTAGAATCTGAGACTGGCGAAGCGCTAATCGAAGAGGAGGATATTCCAGGAATGGAAAGCCCCGCGATCACAGATATTTCAGCGGAGGAGGTGCAAGCGCGCTTGGTAGGTGGAGCATGGCTTGAAGAGCAAAATAGCCCCAGGATATTAGCGCTCAGTGCTGAAGCCGGCGAGGAGAATCAGCGAGGGCAACAGCAGGTCGACCAAAACGGAGGAAGCAAAAGAACCTGAGGAAATCAGGATAGATAGGGAGAGGATAACTCGGGAGCAACTTAGGGAGTTACAGGAGCTGGTGAAGAGCTTAAAGAAGTTCTTTTCGGGAGAAGTGGGAGAGACGTCAGTAGGGAAGCACGCAATTACACTCAAGCCGGAAAGCGTACTTCGTACCCAGCACAGGTACAAGGTGCCACAATCGATGCAGAGAGCAGTGGAGAGCCAGATCCAGGAGTTGTGGGATCGTGGGATGATTGAAGAATCAAAAGAAGAGTATAGTCATCCGGTAGTATGCGTGGCTAAGAAAAATGGAGAGGTTCGTATGTGTGTAGATTACAGAATGTTAAATTCCTACACTGTTCCGGACGCATTTCCGATGTCTCATATCCCAGATTTGTTGAAGGTGGGGGCAGCCGGGTATATTACTACGCTTGATATGTTAAAGGGCTACTATCAAATCCCAATGGAACCCGACAGTAGAAAGTATACCACTTTTGCAACGCATAAGGGGCTCTATCAATGGAAAGTAATGCCCTTTGGGTTATCAGGAGCGGCGGCTACTTTTCAGAGAGCCAAGAATAAGGTTTTGACCCCGCACCAAGACTATGCGATAGCGTACCTGGACGACGTGGCTATTTTTTCTGGCTCATGGGAGGAGCATTTAAAACATTTGAAAGGAGTAATTGAAAGTTTGGAGGCGGCAGGCTTTACGGGAAATTTGAACAAATGCTGTTTCGCCCGTACGGAGGTGAATTACTTAGGGCACGTGGTCGGCTCGGGCCATCACCGGCCGGACCCCGGGAAATTTCAGGCCATCAGGAACCTTTTGCCCCCTCAGACGAAAAAGGAAATACGTAGCTTTTTGGGATTATGTGGGTATTACCGTGATTACGTACCTAACTTCGCAAAGATAGCTAAACCTTTAACAGATTGCACAGTAAAAAGGGCGGCAGATAGGGTAGTTTGGTCGGAAAAGTTGGAGGAATCATTCAGGACTTTGAAGGAAAATTTGTGTAAGGCACCGGTATTAAACACCCCGGATTTCAGTAAGCATTTTATCTTACACACGGATGCGAGTTCCTTTGCGGTGGCATGTTGTTTGAGTCAGAGTGATGAGGAAGGCAACATTAGGCCAGTGGCCTATGCTAGCAAAAAATTAAATGGGACGCAAGCCAGATGGGCGGTCAGCCATCAGGAGGCGTACGCCATAGTATGGGGTTTGCAAAGGTTTGAAGGGTAGATTTTCGGTAACCGGGTTGAAGTTATGTCCGATCACAACCCCCTAACGTTTCTCACCCGTTCCGCATCGCAAAGTTCAAAATTACAGCGTTGGAGTTTGGGCATTTCCCAATTTAATTTATCCATATCTCATGTCGCGGGCAAACGAATTCCTCACGCCGATGCGTTGTCAAGACTCAGTTTTAAAGGGTAGGCCAGCGCCATGGTGAGAATGTTTCACGGCACAGGTGGAGATCCACAGAAGGTCTCAGGGTGGTACAAGTGTATATGTTACATAACGTGCGAGAAGTGAAAAAGTGTATTATGTTGTGTCACCTAAGATCTGCAGGCAAGGAAGAGACTGACTCGAGAATACGGCCAGAGACCGTATCTCTCGTTCATTTGGTGGGGGCCTGTAAGGGTCGCCCGCAATCGAACTGTCAATTATGAATTTATGTACTTTTAATATTGTGATGAACACGTGCGGACGGACGTTTCATTCCGCCATTTTGTTGTTTCAGATAAGAACTGATATTCTTCACCACCCACGTGGTACCATTTTAATCCTATGTGGTATTAAGAGAGGGGTGCATGAACACCTGGGGCATCTGACCTTGAAGAGTCAGCTGCTCGAGTGCTTCTTTTAAACAAGTTGTCATACTGCTTTTGTATACGTGCAAGGTTGTAATCCCCTGCTGGTATCCGACGACATTCCTGAGTACAGGTATTTCACGTGCTGACCGGGAAACCAGTTT
This sequence comes from Macrothele yani, assembly GCA_039090855.1. Lineage (NCBI taxonomy): Eukaryota > Metazoa > Arthropoda > Arachnida > Araneae > Macrothelidae > Macrothele > Macrothele yani. The sequence continues at coordinate 84,460,902 of CM077033.1, read as the reverse complement.
GTCTTGCGCATGCGTGATAGAGGACAGGAAGGGCGAGGAGAATTGAGTGAGACAGTTGAGCTTCGGTCGTCAAGGAGAGAGGGTCCTGGTTTGGACACCGGTTTCTGACGGAAGGACTGCGGTTATCGCAGACGTGCAGCGTGGTGAACGGGAAGGAGGATTCCTTCGTCCCCCGGAGTATCGCAGAAAGAATTGTGGAAAGGTAGCACGTGGTCAGCACGGGAACCTGAGCGGAAAATCATCGGAAACCCGTGAAGCAAATGTTATCGGAATAATAAAGTCTTGTTGTTGTTTTTATTTCCGTGTACTGGACTGAGTTTGTCGAGGTAATTATTCTTCTACACAAGGACGCCTTCAGCCGCCTTGATAGCCAGATCGTATAGTAAAGGCGAGGCGGTTGCTCGCTATACGGCGGGAAAGAAAAGGTATTATCTAAGAATTGATATGTCTGGCCCTACAGGCAATATTTAGTGAACTACATGCTAATAAGTAGCGTCTCCCTGTGTGGCGTCAGGCAGTCATGTTTGCTCACAGAGCATGCCATACCCCACGTCATGCGGTTGAACAGGTTCCAAATGGTGTCCTGGGATAAGACATCCTGTACAGCTTGAACTTCTTACTCAGTTTCGGCAAATTGTGCGGTAGTGGTGGATTGTGGATAGGGCGTCTAATAGCATCACACAAATTTTCAAACGGTCTAGCGTTGCGACTGGCGATTGGGCTAGCCATGGTAGATTGTCAGTGCCTTGAAGACAAGCTCTCGAGACAGCACATTTATAAAGACGAGCGTTGTCCTGTTAAAAAAGTCATCGCAGTGAGCGTTCAGAAAAGGTAGGGCCACTGGTTGCAGTACCTCATTAACATAACACTGGGTTGTACAAGTGCCTGCAATTAACACCAAAGGTTATACAGCATCGTAGGAAATTGCTCTCCACACCATGACGTCAGGCCTTCTGGATGTGTAACACTTGACAAAAAACTTTCATCTTGTCTCTGAATACGATGCCTCCACCCACGAATTCGGTGGTCGTCTATTACATGACTAAAGCGGGAATCGTCACTAAAGATCACCCGCTGCTATTCTGAGTGGCTTCATGAGAGTCTGGCACGACACCATAGTAGTCTTTGGCAAAGATGCAATGTTGTTTAGGACAGTCGTGGGAGCGTTCTGCGTGCGTTCAGTCCTACTTCGTGCAGTCTTCTTCCAACGGTGCTGGCACTAATCGGACTTTGCGTGGAGGGCACTATTGCTCGCTGAATATATGCAGCCGTGGCTGTTGTGTCCCTCGGCCTATGTCGGACAACCCGTCGGTCATCTATTTGCGTGAATCGGCTAAGTCTCCCAGATCCTTCCTGTCGCTTCTGCATGTCTTGTTCTATCTACTGCCGCCAATAGCGTGATATGTTGATATCCGCACGACCGGTATGGTACGCAATACGGCGATAAGGCCATCCAGCTTCCTCGAACCCGAATTTGTGGCTCCTATTGAACACCTCCAATTGCTCGTAATATTTCAGAACTTATCTCCAAAGCACACTTCACTTGCAAAGGATGTAACTGACTTGTACATTGATGTTTGCTGCTGCATATTGAAGTGGGGATGGTAGCGCTTACCTGCGGTCTTCCACACCTTGACATTGTGGTCATTTCTCGCATACAGAAGCGGGATTCGTCGCTGTATGTTATGCTTCGCCAGTCCGTAGCATTCCACGCTGTTCGATGCTGAAATCGACGCCGGCGATGATTAGGGTAAATCGCAGAAAACAAACAAAAAGTCTGTGAAGAATGCAGATGCGCATCTGCCAGGTGTCTGGAAATGGTTCTGGAGGACACAAGAGTACCTTGTACAGTCGCTACATGTCCCTGGATATTGAACGAGGACGTGGTTTATCAGCCCGTGCCGCTCTCACGATCTTACGGTCCTCTCTGCTAGTTGTGTGTCTCGGTCGGGTGCCTTCCCGTGTCCACTGCTCCCAGCATAATCGGACGTGCTGTCCGATCGTCCAAATGGCGTCCGATTAGGAGCGCCGGTCACCCTTCCTCTCTCATACCGACGATACGGCCTCGTTCTAACTCCGTCAATTGCCCATACCCACATAAAGGACGGCTCCTCGGCATGTATATCGCTCAGGGATCTCAACTGACTCTTACCGTTCACTTGGACACGAATGTGGGATTCCTTGCCTGGTTCCCTATGAGCCCCAAGGATTGTGATTGCAACGACGGTCTTGGACGTTCAGGCATGCGGCATTGCGCGAAACTTTCATCATTTGCATGTCAGTCCTCCCAGTTGTTATTCGCCGAATTTCGCATTAGTCGCACGGTTTTTCTTGGTGCGCGGAGTTTTATGACAGTGAGTGTACTGTCTCTGTTGGAACCCAAATACATGGTGATCAACAACAGTAATTTTTTGTTGGATATAATTTTTGTGGCCCAGATCTTTTTCGGCACGTTTGTCTGGAACATTATACTGAACAACCTAAGAAGTGCAACAAAAAGAAGGGTCACAAGCGTTGTAATTACCTAGCTTTTAAGTAAATATCTAATAGCTATATCACAAATTGTTTTCGTACTAAATCCAAGAAACAAAAAAAATGTGGGTAAGGACTGGGATAATGATAGAGCTCGTCAGTTAATCTAAATATATTATCGAATAGTAAAATCCGGAAAAAAATGTCGTGCTTACTATTCAGCTCAATTAACTTTCAAGTTAAAAAAAAATATCTACCTGAACAAAAATAAAAAGAAGCACACAAAATGCTAAATTTGAACAGATAATTCCTGCAATAAAGTTGTTAGGTTAGAAATGATAACTTCAGAATGGCGAAGAAAGCTTAGAAATATATGTACATTATGCATTAACACAAAATGCTAATTATAACCACAACAATAAGCTAATATCCCCACGAGACGCAAACCAACAGAACTACAATCGACCGTGAGTGGAATAAGCCAGGAATCAACACCAACGTAGTGTGAATCCTGGTTTCTGCATTGTTATTCTGCACATCCCACAGATTGTAGAGATCATCCCTTCATGCTCGATTGAGTCAGGCTAAGACTGAGTGCATATACACTGGTGTGCAAAAATTAAGAACGAAGAGGAAAACTTATCATAACAGCGGAACGAGCAGGCAGAACGGACTGAAAGACCACTCAGAAGATAGACTAGGGTCCAATACGGTAGAGCATTCGCATATATGTAGCATGACGTAGGCGGGGGGGGGGAGTGTCGGAAGGGTATAAAGCACACGGGCGGTGTACGCTCAGCAATTCGGTGAAATCGATTGCACGGTGTACATCACTTTGAACGACGTCTAGTTATTGCCAATGTGTGATATGGCCAACAGGCAATCTAGTAGACGACATCTGGATAACTTTACCCTAGGTCGCGTCATTGGAAAGTTGGAAGATGGTCGAAGTGCGACTGGTGTGGCCGAGGAGTTCGGGATCGCTCACAGCAACGTTTCACGAGCTTGGAGAGCGTTTCAAACGACAGGACCAGCAGTCCGTGAGTTTAGCAGTGGTCGTCCACGAGCAACCACGGCGGCGGTCGACCGACCGGTACCTTTTCCTATAGGCGAGAAGAGACAGACGACAGACAGCAGAAGAAATCGCAAGGCACATGCAACAGACAACTGAACGTCCGTTATCGCGCTTTAATATGGCCCTGTGGTTTCACAAAGGTTGTCTATTTGCACGACGACTAGTACGGTGTGTGCCATTACCGTCTGCTCATTGGAGACTTATGTGGTGCCAGGAACACAAGAACTGGTCACATCAGCAATGGGGTCGAGTTCTCTTCACGGATGAAAGCCGATTTAGTCTGACGATGGATTCTGGACGCATACTGATCTGGAGAGAGCAGGGAACATGCAATCACACCTCTAACATCATTGAAAAGGACCGGTTTCGAGGTGGCGGAGTTCTCGTTTGGGGAGGTATCATGCTTGGTAGCAGTTCTGACCTCCACATCTTTCCAGGAGGTTCAGTCACAGGTGTCTGCTATTGTACCGAGGTCCTCCTGCCTCACGTGCGTCTCTTTAGAGGAGCTATCGGTCCTGAGTTCCTCTTCATGGACGACAACGCTACACCTCATTGTACAGTGGATGTCGCAGAGCTGTTGGAGAGTGAAGATATTCAACGCATGTATAACGAGGTAAATTTCTTCGTCATTTCTGTCCACGCCAGGATTCGAACTCGGATCCCCTCATTCCGGAATAAGTCACTCTACCAATTGAGCTACGCGGACGTTTTATTCTGATTCCTATCTGCCTTTATGTCGTGTGCGTCCTTCTGGCAAGTACGTCACATCTCCTGGTACGTTACATCATCTCCCCCTTATTTTTTTCGAAGTGCTGGAGAAGGGATTCTCTTATTTTTCCTATCTCGCGGTGTGGAAAGAACATCACACCACTGCGAGATTTTGAACGGTCGGGTCATCCGGATAGTTCGGGCACCATTATAACGAATATGATTTATCCGTCATTTCTGTCCATGCCAGGATTCGAACCCGGATCCCCTCATTCCGGAATAAGTTGCTCTACCAATTGAGCTACGCGGACGTTTGTTCTGACTACTATCTGCCTTTATGTCGTGTGCATCCTGCTGGCAGGTACGTCACATCTCCCTCCCCTCCCCGAACGAGGGCCGGGGACATGGCCCACGGGTCAGCCGTGACCATGAATTGTTGCAGGCAGCCATCCGCTGTAGAACGTGCACTTGAGAACTCCCAGTCAATCTGGTGTGTGGAATGCAATGTCACACACATTTCTTTTCGAAGCGCTGGAGAAGGGATTCTGTGATTTTTTCCTATCTCGCGGTGTGAAAATAACATCACACCATTGCGAGATTTTGAACGGTCGGGTCATCCGGATCCCATTATAACGAAGTAAATTTCTTCGTCATTTCTGTCCACGCCAGGATTCGAACCCGGATCCCCTCATTCCGGAGTAGGTCACTCTACCAATTGAGCTACGCGGACGTTTGTTCTGATTGCTATGTGCCTTTGTGTCGCGTGCGTCCTGCTGGCAGGTACGTCACACATGGATTGGCCCGCAAGGTCCCCGGACCTAAATCCAATCGAGCACTTGTGGCATCTTCTCGGGAGACGCTTGGCAACACGTCACTTACAGCCAGCAACGATTCCGCAGCTGCGATTAGCGCTAAAAGAGGAATGGACAGCGATGCTTCAACAGCTCATTGACAACCTCGTCCTCAGCATGGACAGACGTTTTAAATCCTGCAACGTAGTCAGGGGTTATCATATCCTTTACTAAAGACTGGATTTTTCTTGGCAGCCGCTTGTCACATGTACGTTTCTGTCTTCTGTCCAATTGTGTTCGAAGCTACCTTTTCAATAAAGTGCCTTTGTATCCTTTGTATTCCTTGTTTGGACGGTTTTGCTCACTTGTCCATATGCTTATATCTCGGGGATCTTATGGTATGATTAGGTCTATGTGGAGCACTTCTGCACGACGTTACATTTCGAAAATCCGTCTCGTCCTTATATTTTTGCTCGCCAGTGTAAGATAGATCCGACCTGGCAGGACTTTTGTGTTTCTAGAATTATGCTTTGATATTCCTTATACATGTGTATAATCTACTAAAGTTGTTAATCTTTTTAGGACTAAGAAATTTATGAACTTTTGCATATTCTCAAATGCTGAGTATTGCTTAATATTTAGAATAAATTCTGTCGTGAATGTGAAAAAAAGAGATCATCGTATACATATTTAGTTCAAGTAGCGTCTGTGTCTTCCTTTAACTGCATTACGTCAGAATATAACAATATTATCTATAGGAATATTTATATTGACAATAAGAAGTTATAGGTTACACAAGCGGTCGCATATACAATAAAGCTCTCAGCAGTAATTTATTAATAAAAAAATTATATAAAATAATTCATACTTTTTTCCCCTAATCATAGGTCTTTTGAAATGTTTCAGTTGAAAGTGCTTAGTACATCACTTAACCCTAGAAACTGGTTCTGGTTTGGCATTATTTGATAATTGAACGGTAAAAACTGATTGAAGATGACAATCCGTTTTTTTTGTTGTAAATTTAACAAGGATGGCAAATCAGATACTATACGAAAAATTGAACTTTTCGTCGTCATGTTGCGAGAATCGAACCCGTGTCTCCCAATTAGCGCCCTGTTATGCTAACCACTACACCACCCAGAACGAGCAAGTCTGAAATTTTCGATTAATTTGATAAAAACTATCACATGATTCGCTAGTCGAGACAACTGGTATTCATGTTTAGCGAATCTGTAGGTTAAGAATCCTATCCCGTGATTTTCCGGAGGACTTACCATCCTAGTCATATTTACACCAAAAAAAAACGGATTGAAATGCGAATCCTATATTGGTTTTATTCAAATTAATCTGAAACTTGAGACTTACTCGTTCTTATTGGTGCAGTGGTTAACATACCTGTTCGCTATACGTGAGACGCGGTTCGATTCCCTCTCCAAGACGACGAAATTTTTCAAGTTTTCGGATATTATGTTACTTACCTACCTTGTCGTATTTACACCAAAACAAGGATTGTCATAAAATCAGAATTACAGTTGTAGAGACCTGAGTTTCAGAAGTATTATGCAAGGTACCTTTCAACTGTTATTTCTTGCACCATCATTGGGACGAAGGGAAATTCTTAAAAAATATTTCGCTGAGACCTTTTTAGAATATGCTGTTTGCTGATGTTATTGTATCTGTTTGAATTTTTCAGTACTTCAGGAAAAAAGCAGTCACCACAGAACCATACCAATGGCCTTTCGATAACTGTGGTGTAGCAAAATTCGTAGATGCACCGACTATAACGTTCAAAAATTTTTAATTTTAAGTAATAATTATCTGTCCTAATTTTAAGGAGAATCTCTACTCATTATTTGATTTGGCATTATTTTACGTAGCTGCTTTGTCGAATCATCAAATTGAGCGAATAAGTATTCCTGGTATGTATTTAGTTTAATCAGGCAATTTCCCCACACATGGGTTTTAAAGGTTAATCACTACTCCTTTTCAGTAAAAGGCGAAATAATTACATTTTCACAATATGCTATGCGGTATAGTTCCATGTAAAAATTATGCAATAAAAACCAGAGTTTTTTCCCCCGATGAGACAGGTTGAACTTTATATTCAATTTAATTTTCCAGCATATATTAATGTGATGACTCCCAATTACCTGTAATTCCTTTCGCGGTCACTTGAAGAAAATATCATCCATTCTCATACCCAGCGAAGGTCGGTATTTATTTAAAACTACTTTTCAGAATATTTTATTAAACAGAACATTGAGACATTTCAATCAGGTTGTAAAACAATATAAATACTTCTAACATTTTTTTAGTATTCTTAAAAATGAGAAAGTGTTTATAAAACATATGCAGCTAAAATATTAAAAAAAATGCAAAAATACTGTTATTAAAAAAACGACCTTGTTTATTCTGGATTTTTGAAATGCAAAACGAAAACGAGTTGTCTTCAAACGTTAAGCAAAAGCTGCGGTGTGTGTTGTAATGAATAATCTATGAAGAATTGCCCGTGTTATAGGAAAGACTTTGTGGTTTTACATATAAGGATTTTATTCAGCCCAAATTGCAGAAAGCTATTTGGAAATTTTACAATCTCCAGATCCGTTAAGCATAAGATATGAAACACGCTTTGTTAAACTGTTATACCAAAAAAAAAATATTTTTTTTACTTGACAAATTTTGCATGGAGACTGAAAATTGGTCACTTTTCTAATATTCTAACTAGGTCGGCGATGCGCATAAAGCGGCATGTTCCAGTATACCTAAAAGAAACAACAAAACAGGCATATATTTTGTTACATGTTATAATTAAAGCGCAAATGGACAACATCTGACGAAATTTGAATTTACCTTCTGTTCTTAAATATTCGTACATTTTGATCAGGCATAATCTGTTTTCATTCTTGTTTCAGACTATATAACAAGGTTAAAACCTGAAAACATTCAGTATGTCAGATATTTAGGTACGAAAAACCAAACAGTTTTCGGAAGACACCACTTCTAATACATACTGTATATGATAATGCCGAAAACATTTAACATGTCAAATGTTTAAAAATGAGGTCTTGATCTTGCTATCTCTTCTACTTTTAGTAACATGATATTAGTTCTTAATACATTTTGCTAAAAGTAATAAAAACAGGGAAACTTTATTTTAACATTGAAAAGTAATCACACATGGGAACGAAAGGTCTGATGTACCTTTCATGCGCAAAATCCATTTACACCACTAAACGTTCGTGAAATAAACGCACAAACAACTTTAAAATATTAACGATTATCGACTGAAAAAAAAACGACGTCTCTTCGTAGGATTGCGCTTAGTATGAAATTCCGTACATAAAAAATGAAATTCTTATTTGCAATAGTATTAATATCTAAGACGTCATCGTTTTAAACTTATGGTATTGTTATCATGGGACTTACTGAAAAGGAAGTTTCTTCCACAGATTATTCGCATTTGTACCTGTAACACATCTTCTTATTCACAGATTATTCATTTTGTACACAGTAAGAACCCCTCTTTGAAGAAGAAGGTCTTCACACCTACGAGTCATGCTTTAAACGATATTATTAATGAGTGCTTGGGTTTGGGGCATCTGGTCCCATATTGCAGGCAACACATTACGGAAGACAGCAGTGTATTGGAATGTTTAGCGTTGTTACCGAGATGTTGCTATACAGCGTCGCAAATGTTATCAACCGGATTGAATAATCTGAGACTGGTATCTTTTCGAGAGTTGGATAACAAGTCGTACAGCTCTGTCAGAGGAGCTTTCAACTTCTGCAACTTTATCCTTCAGTTTTTTGTTTATTATAAATCCAACACCTCTAGTTATGCCAGAATCTGTCCCACGACAGTAGAAGAGATGTCCAGTTTTCAGTTCAATGAGATCTTAATCTTTTCTCCTTACCTCACTTAGGCCGACGATGTCCCACCTGATCTTTTGTAGTTCCTCTTCTCATTCAAGGAGCCTTGAATCAGAAGATGGAAAGCGTCCGTTGTAAGTAGCCAAGGTCAGCATCAGATAGCAGCCTATTCCGGTCCTCCGGTGATTCGTAGCATCCTCTGACTTCATGTCGCACTGGCAGCTGCCTTGGCCAGGTACATTCCACCAGTGGGAGACTGAGGGCAAAGATTTAGGTTGTGGAGTCATTTTGGAGTGGTTTGGCCGTAACTCCCCACGATGGCCAAGCAGGTTGGTGAGTGTGGGACAGCATTTTCTCTAATACCGATGGTATAGTTATACCGCTATTGGCGGGCGTCAGATACCCTTTAGTGGGTACAGGATGCACCACGAGAAGGCGGTTTTAACATTTGTCCAGGAGAAGCTGTAGTAAGTTGCAAATAACCTGACCTTATATCCCGCTTATATTTATATAATCTGAAATTGGCAGAAATATACATATATATACACTACCGGACACCCAAAATGCAACACCAAGAAGGAAGCATCCGATTGGCGTGAAATTCGCAGCATGGCTCGCCCGCGAGAGGACATGCAAACGATTAGCATTGCAGGGCATATGCAAATCATATGCGCCCGGCACGCCACCGAGAAGCACTGTAAGAAGGGTGCACAGAAGGCGGTGGTAAGTAGTGGAAGTGTCTTGAGCTGCCGGAACTGTGCGTGGATAGCTTCCTGATGCCTCGTCGCAGAATACGGCAGTCATTCCAAAACGTTTCGGAGTTCGACAGACGACGAATAGTCGCTTATCGCGACAGGGGTTTATCGTACCGAAACATTGGCACCCGTGTGGGACAACATCCAGCCACAGTGAGGCGAGTATGAATTAGCTCAGTGCAGGAGAGCCGGACTGAAGGACGCGAGTGATTGCCGCAGCCATGTCACACCACCGAGCGAGAGGATCGGCATCCTGTGCTGCCGGAATGGACGGTTTGCACCGCCACATCACGACTGTTAGCGCAGGAATTAGGGCGTGTTGAGCAACAACCTACGTCAGCACGTACCGTTTGACGTCGTCTACAGGAGCGGGGAACTGTCGCACGGCTCCCATTGCTCCGATTACCATTGACGTTACACCACTGGCGAGTACAACGGCAGTGGGCCGTTGAACACCGCACCTGGACTACGGAATGACACGACATTGTCTTCTCCGATGAATCCCGCTTCTGTCTGCAACACCACGATGTTCGGACTAGCGTGCGGCGGCAACGTGGCGAGATAATGTATGACGCCTGCATTATGCATCGCCATACCGGTCCGTCGCCTGGGTTATGGTTTGGGGCGCAATTGGATATGACACCCTGACCCCTCTGGTACGCTTCGCCGGTACGCTCAACGGCTACCGCTACATCTCCGACATTTTGAAGCCTGTAGTCCTCCCTTAACTGCAAGGCCTGCCAGCGGCTGCGTTTCAACAGGACTATCCGCAACTGCTCGTGGCAAGCATCGCGCAACAATTCTTCATGGCCCACCAGGTGTCATTGCTGCCGTGGCCCGCCTGTTCTCCCGATATGTCGCCCATCAAACACGTCTGGTCGCTGATCGGAAACCGAGTGGCCCGGAAAGCATCACCCAAGGCTTCGCCTGATGAACTGTGGCAACGTGTGGAAGCAGCCCGGACCGACATACCCTAAGCCCACATTCAAAGCCTCTTTCGTTCGATTCCGCGGCGTGCAACGGCCGTTATTGCCAGCCATGAGGGCCACACGAACTATTGATGTCTGCGTGTTCTGCAAGTGGCTCGGGCCTGTAAGCTCAATCGTTTCATCTTTGTATATGTTATGTGTCCAGTAAATCTGGCCTTGCTGTCTCGTGTCCTTCTTGGTGCTGCATATTGGTTGGCCAGCAGTGTATATATACATTGAGTGGCCACTTTATTATGATCACCTGACAATTTTAAGAAGTGAGCTATGGCTGCACGCTGTTGCCACCAGAGGGAGAGGTCAGTTTAAAACGGGAGGGCTTAGCGATTGCGACAGCAGTAGAAGTGATTTTTGATTGACGAGATGGGTAAAAAATGCGATTTGACGGGCTTTCTACGTGGGATAATTTTCGATCATCACCAAAACCACCGCATTCGTGAAATGTTCCAGAGCAGCTGTTATTAAAATGTTTAAAGACTGGATTGTCAGCCAAAAAACTGTGTCTCTGCGTGCAACGTGTGGTCGTCGTTGCTAGTGACTGCTCAGGTGGAACGGAGTGAGTCCAGACTGGTAACACAGAACAAAACGGCAACAGTGCAGCAAATTACAGACCATCTTAATCAAGGATCCCTTTAAATAATCTCTGCCCGCACTGTTCGCCGTACACTGCATCGGATGGGGTATTGCAGCCGAAGGCCTGTTCGAACACATTTGCTGTCTGCAGTTAACAAGAGAAAACGTCTCCAGTTCACAGAGGAGCACAAGGATTGGACTGTTGGTAATTTGAAACAAATTATGTGGTCCGATGAGTCACGTTTTCAGTTGCACCATGCCGAGGCCGTGAGGAAATTCGGCGAAAACAGCACGAAAGCATGGACACGAAATGCATTGCTACAATCCTTCAAACTGGTAGAGGCAACATTATGGTTTGGGGAATGTTTTCCTGGCATGCTTTGGGCCTTTTAATTCGTGTTAATCATCGTCTGACTGGCACATCCTATCTAAACATCGTTGCCGACCAAGTTCATCCTGGCCGCCCCGGTGGCGCTGTGGTCTAAGCGATGGCTTCTGATCATTCGTCCGAACGGGGTCCGGGGTCGAATCCCGGCGAGGAATGGATTTTGTGTTTGTCTTACTGCACTGGTGCTCTCCCTTCCCTGGAACCAGTGACCCTAAATTAGGGATGGGCGACTGCTTATAGCCCATTGAGTTGCTCGCGGTGGTCGTTAAACTTCCAATAAAAAAAAAAAAGTTCATCTGTCATGTGGATGGTTTATCCCAATGGCGATGACTAATTTCAACAAGATAATGCGTCCTTTCATAGTGCTCGTATTGAACAGGAATGGTTTCAGGAACATGCCGGTGAGTTTACTTTGCTTAGGTGGCACCCGCAATTTCCAGATCTCAACCCCATAGAGAATTTATGGGATGAAGTTGACCGAGCCATCAGACAGCTGGATCCACAACCCTGCAATCTCACACTCTTGGAAAGTGCTATTCATCAAGCATGGTCTCAGATTCCACAAATCACCTATCAGCATCTCGTGGAGTCCAAGCCATGAAGAATTGATGCAGTATTAAAGGCAAAAGGTTTCCCAACGAAGTACTGAGGGGGTGGTCATTATAAAGTGGCCACTCAATGTGTATATACATATAGAGAAAGAGATTTACCGTTGTGTCATTGTGATTAAATTTAAAAAACTGGGGGGGGGGTATAATTATAACATAATTCTTGGCGGCCTTTTATTTTTATCACTAGCTTGATTCACAGTTCTTAGTTTGTTGTTTCGTTTGGCATTTTTCGCAGCAATTGGTTAAAACTTCTGTTTCTTTCTGAGTAATTCAACGAAGACATGTTTTTTTTTTTATCACAACTGTAAAATTGTGGGGTGTTACTTGTTTGCATGACGATCTTCGAAATTCGTGCTGCACAATACATAAAGAAGGATAAACAATTGAGATTTGAAGTGTTCAGTAAATTCTTCCCGAAAACATTATCTATAATTTTATATTATTTGTAAAACATCCTGAATCCTTGTATGAATATCCTCTCTGCTCAGGAGCTACATAGCTCCAAAACTCTTCTGAAATAAAGATTTGTAATTAAATTTTAAATGATCTGCATACCAAGTTTAATGTAGTTTTTGTTTTGCCTAAGATATAGACGGTAGCACTAACCAAATGAAAACTTAAAAAAAAAAAAAAAGCATGAACTTTGTTTTGGACGAATATGGGTTTTGTTTTATGACAAAATCCTCGTATTGTTTAATTGCCGAAAGCCATTTGCAATAATATCTCTCAACTGAACAGGGTGAGTTCTTTAATTTTTTCCTTCTTGAAATTTAATCTGAAATTGGCAGAAAAGTATATGTACGTAAGCAGCCTCTAAACATGCAGTTACCAACTTTGTGAAAAGGTGCCACACGTTTCAATTTTCTTAAACGTGGCCCGAATTCCTGTCTACGTACTGATGATTGTTACACTATCAAAAAAAGTTAGATAAATACAAAAAGGTTACAAATCGCTTTTAGGAAGACGGAAATGTTTCATAATAATAAGCAATCATATCAACTCATATTGACATGTTTTGTTTCTTCTGTAATAATGGATCCAACTGTTCAATGAAGAGCCATGCACTATATATATGCCATACATGACCGTTGTCCCGTTCCATGATAGCCAATTGTAAATATATGTGGTATCAAGTACATTGCTGTAAAGAATTTAAGGAAGTTATGTATTGTGGTAGATATAGATCATGAAGGAACAAATTGAGCTTTTAAAGGTATGCACACGAGTCCGCTGTGACGAATGATAACACTTCATGATGCGCAACACGTCAGCACATTTTCTGTGATCATGTGGTACCTGCCAAGTATGCATATGCGCAGTAAGGCGAGTCATGTCTGATACGAATTCAGTTTTTTTACGTATTTCTTCGTTTACCGAGGATCCACGGGTCCGTGGTAAAAAAAAGGATCTTACACAGACTTCAAACGAATGTTTATACAATCTAGTCCACGAAGTACAAGCTGATGACCGTAGAAAGATAAGTTCACTCCTTTTCTGACGTTACTCATGTTACACGTCCTGATACGTATGTGTCGTGTTTGACGTCGTACACGACATAGTTGGAAACCAATCGAAATACTTGGTTTCCGCGTGATATCACTAAAAGAATGAACCCATCTCTCTCAAATATCATAGCCGTGCATTTCTAGACGACCCGAGGTCTAATACTCAACACTATCAAAGGCGGTACTTATTTATTTTGCAAATTGTCTGCTCTTATCCTAGCGACAACAGTTCCTAACTGATGTCTGACTTTTTCTTGCAGTTTGTTGCTTAGGACACAACACGTACTTCAGGCCTTTTGCTCTAATATCACTTCTCATCTGACTGAAATAAAGTACAGGATCACATGTCGCCATGTTTCCGAATGCAAACCTAATACGTATTTCCTCGTCTTTTGTAGAAGTCACATGTGTAAGATTTTCCTTATGTTTTCCCGCTTAGATCAATGAGGTAGCATCCGTTAACCACGATTACATATAATTACACATGCAATTTTTTAAAGATTAACCCTGTTAAAAGTTGTAATCCAGTCAACAAAGAATATGACAAGACGATTACTATGTTATTATTTGGTGGCTGATTCTGAACAGCATTGAGAACGTTTTGGTCGACCTTATACAATTTAGAATACTGCACGAAGGTGACTGTGTGATGAATTTACCCATTTAGGGTTAAAATTGCAGTCAGTTTTTGTTCATATTTTTATGTACGTTAGATCAGTGTATGAGTATCCCTTACACGATTATATGGAAAGTAGAACGGAAAATCTATATTTGCATAGAGACGAAACTCGTAAAGGATAGGTGTTCTTAAATGCTCTCAGAAAGCAGGTTATTAAATACTCCTGCCTTCATCGTATGAAAAAAAACCCTCGAATTCGTGAAATGGTAAGTTATCAGGGCTTGTGATGAAAATCAGGCAGACCTCGTCGCCGAGGTCCAGCTGCCGTTCCATTGATTGATGGAACTAGTCAAAATAATTATTTGAGCTCCTTTAAACGTGGCATTAAAATGGGCTCCAAATGGGTCGGTTTGTGAGTCTCCCAAACGTGGTCCATTTTGCATTTCCGGATTTCCTGGCAATACCGCTTTATGGTTATGTCTTGCATAATGTGACATAAAAACCATTTCCTGTAGTCGGCGTTGCTGTAGACTCAATTGGTTGGTGTGTTTGAGGAGTGAAAGCTAATCGGTCGCATGCATCGTGGTCCGTTCCCTTCGTTACCAGATATGACATGCTTTCGAGGATGACCAACATCACAACTGTGTTCACTTCGCTATTCATTTCGACAGCATAGTCTCTTCTTTTTGCTTGCAAACTTCAAGATATTCTCCATTGGACTATCTGATTTATCACCACTTTCGACCACACGTTATGCGGTTGCCGTGCATGTTTCGCTTACCACGCCATTTTCATTTAAGTCTCACTACGCTTCTGAGCGAAGACATAAGTATGGCGGACGTTTCAATTATTATCGCAAAGCAAAGTTTGTTGTCACCTATCTAGCCGCTTTGAAATCGTTCACATAATTCCTTTTTTCTATTCCAATGTTAATCGAACACCACCTAAAACTCGGTGGGATATTCAGCCTGAAATATACTGCACAACATATACTGCAAAATATAGATCTAGTCTTACGTAATGGAGAAGGTCATATATGCAACGAGACAAAGTGTATCAGAGGAATCCGCATTACACGAAATATTGTCTAAAATCTATTCATATTATTTGGTTGATATATACTTAATGCTCAAAATAGTATAACTAATACATTAGTAATCTTTTTTTCATGACGTAGAAAAGAAAATCAAATTTTTAAAACTTTCGTTCAAATTGTTAAAGTGCTCTGTTATACATTTTGCAGGTTGCTGTCTGCCTTCCTTGAGAAAGCCATGCGGTTGATGTTGGAAATCTTGGAAACTTTGATTTTTTATTCAACGCAAAGAAATTCGGATTACTAGTAAAGTGATACTATTTTGAGTATAGTTGGTGTACTCTTCCTATTTATTAATTATATTTAATGCATTTGTCGTTATATATATATTTATAAGTTTCTTTAGTTTTGGTTTTCCTTTAAAGAATGTACAGAATAAGAGTATATTCCAGTTTATGAGCTTTACTGGAGATCGACCTGTTGAAAATATTGATCTAGATTTATCAATAACATTTAGTAGCCTTATTTCTTGAAAGCGGTCAGTGGTAAATTATTGTATACCGTAAATAATTCTAAATGACATACCAATAACGTTGGTATTTCGGTTTTTATAATAAGTAGAGAGTTACCTTAACTTTTATTGACAGTTTCTAATCACCCTGGAAAAATTCATCTATATGTGGTATTAAATAACTAAAAATATATTACTCATTTTCAGTAATAATTTTGGATAATGTGTGATAAATTTTGAATATGTTCCAAAACTCATGGTTCACAGATAACTTTATGTTGATCATGTTTAAGGAGTGCTAAGCACCCATGGATGTAGGAATAAGGGCAGAAAGTATGACATCACAAACTTGAAAGCCTTGTTGGCGCAGTGGTCTAAGCGATGGCCTCTGACCAATCGTCCGAAAGGCGTCAGGGTTCGAATCTCGGTGTGCCGACCCGGTGGCGCAGTGGTCTAAGCGATGGCCTCTGATCATTCGTCCGAACGGGGTCCGGGTTCGAATCCCGGTGAGGCATGGATGTTGTGTTTGTCTTACAGCACTGGCTCTCTCCCTTCCCTGGAACCAGTGACCCTAAATTAGGGACGGGCGGCTGCTTATAGCCCATTGAGTTGCTCACGGTAGTCGTTAAACCTCCAATCAAAAAAAAAAAAAAAAAAGAGTCTCGGTGAGGCATGGATGTCGTTTTTGTCTTACGGCACTGGCTCTCTCCCTTCCCTGTAATTAGTGACCATAAATTAGGGACCGGCGACTGCTTACAGCCCATTGAGTTGCTCACGGTGGTCGTTAAACCTCCATTAAAAAAAACTTGAAGCTTTCCTAACAGACGACGCTCATGGTGTGGCGGCCAACTTAAGCCTCTGATTGTGGTTTTGAGCCATTGGGTTACGTACGTGATAAGTTTGATTTTCGAAATTTGAAGTTATCTTTTTCAGAAATGGTGTGTTGTTGCTCTTATGGATGTCACAACAATTCCGGGCGACAACCTCATGCAGTTACTTTTCACAGGTAAGCAAAGGAGAAACATTTAACATGAAATCTTTTTCGGAAGAGCATTTAGTAGTAAAGCACGTATATGAAGTCAATTTAGATATGACCAATTTAATTTCCAATGTTGATTGACAGAATGACACTGAGCAGTATGACATTTTGTTGTGCTAACAGATTAAAATATTCTAATAGAAACTCGGAAAAGTCATCTTTCGGAGCTTATGCTTGTGCACACCGGTAAAAAGCCTTACCAACGTGATGCATGTTCCAAGTAATTTACTCGAAAAAGTGATATTTCAGTGCGTTTACTGACACACACGGGGAAAAGCCTCACCAAGTGATTTATGCTCCAAACAATTTGCTCGAAAAAGGGATCTTTCGAAGCATTAACTCATTTAGACGTGTGAAAAGTTTCACCAATGTGATGTATGCTTTAAACGATTTATTCGAAAAAGTGAACAATCGAAGCATTTGTTCATTGACACGGGGGGGAATCTACCCAATGTGATGTATACTCCAAATAATTTGCGCCGTCGCGGTGGCACAATGGTCTAAGCTATCGCCTCTGATCTTTCGTCCGAAAGGGGTCGGGGTTCGAATATCGGTGAGGCATGGATGTTGTGTTTGTCTTACGGTACTGGCTCCCTCCCTTCCCTGGAAGCAGTGACCCTAAATTAGGGACGGCCTACTGCTTATAGCCCATTGAGTTGCTTACGGGTGTCGTTAAACTTTCAGTAAAAAAAATGCTCGAAAAAGTTATCTTTAGAAGCATTTACTCATTCAGACGGGGGAAAAACCTCACCAATGTGATGTATACTCCAAACGATTTGCTCGAACAAGTGTTCTTTCGAAGAATTTAGTCATTCACAAGGGGGAAACCTCACACATGTGATGTATGTTACAAGTAATGTGATCGAAAAAGTGTTCTGTTTCTTTAATTTATACCTCATGTCCGAAACTTTCAAAACGCCGGAGCATTAGGGATTGTTAAAGAACTGTTTTAGGAAACTATTCTTTTTTTACCTTATTTTAGCATTTATTATCACATTCATGCATACTTTTAGTAAAGAATAAAAGGTTGTGTTTATTTTTTTTTATTTTGAAATATGAAATATTCATAACATTGGATCCTTTAATAACTGACATTTTCTTATACTTCCATCCAGAGCAGACAACCAACTGAGGATGTGGTGATCTGTGCAAGAGTGGCCCCTTGCAACAGGAAGTATACAATTTATCTAGGAATACCCTTGAAGAACAATCTACAAAAGGTATGAGATTCCTGTCAAAGGCATTTCAGGAAAAAAACCCTGACAAAATCTAGAAAAAGTAAAATAATTGTTTAAAACAAGAAAAGACAGGAATGTGATGTAAAACAATAGCATAGGAAATATGAAAGTTAGATTGAAAAACATCCATGGATCCTTTACATTATTATAATTAATGACAGTGTTTTGTATTCTTTATCTATAATATTCCCGTGTGTGGAATAAATTACTAGGTGTATATTACTATTATTCAGTAAGTTGTTGAAAAGCTACCAATATCCTGAAAATTGAATTAAATACTTTTTTTAAAATGTTTGAACAGATACTGACACTGTATTGGAAGCCGAAATGATATGCTTTTTAAGAGAATGGGATATCTTTAAGTTTTATATCGTTTAACAACTCTGCTAAAAAAAATTTAAAATTAAAGTAAGTTGTCCTATAATTTTATTAAGAACTTTCGATCCTTTCTTACAAATAACTGGAGCCAAAGGCTTCCATTTTTTAAGTCTTTTGAGCACCGTTATTTCTGGTTTCAAATTCTGAATATCGTCTAATGTCACATATAATGGCAATTTTGATCTACTCGGTATTTTTAGATTTTTGTTCAAAACATAAAGCGTTTCTGTTTTCCCAAATGTTATATTTTGCAACTGCAATTACATAATGTAGTATTCAATTTTCAGATTCAGAGCAGGAAAGAGGAAGATGATAAAAGATTTGGTGTATCGAAAATTTATCTTTATAATTTAAATATTGATATAACCAATTCCAAACATGTTTTGAAAAGTTAATATCAACAAATAAATGTTCTAGGGTTTTCTCTGAGCCACAGTAGGTGATTAAAACATTTACTCATTCACACGAAGGAAAAGCTTCACCAATGTGATGTATGCTCCAAACAACTGACAACCGATCCTCCTTCGTACAGGAGAAAATTGTCATCAATGTGATGTGTGGTCTAAGCAATTTGCTCAGAAAAGTCATCTTTTAAGGCATATGCTTGTTCATTCAAGTGAAAAGCCTTACCAATAAGATGTATGTCCCAAGCAATTTCCTCGGAGAAGTAATCTTTCATGGCATGTGCGTTTTCACAGTTGAAAAGGCAAAATCATAATATATCTATGATAAAGTAATTTTGGGGTATTACAACGTAACCTTAATTTGTGTACACTATCATATTCTCTTCATTTTAACAGAGCAGGTCTCTATAAAACGTCACTAAAATGACGTTTTATAGAGATCTGCTCTGTCTTAAACTTAGATTATCACTAAACTTAGTTTATCATACACACAACTTTAAAAACTATAAAAACGTCACTAAATTTAGATTATCATACACACAACTTTAAAAACTATGAAATTACACTATGGTTTATCTACAGAATCAGAAAAAACCCTTGTACTTACGCTCATCCCCCAGAAGTCAGCCGAAATGTTTCCTAAATTCTAAATACCTGGAAGTAGCCGTAACGTCCTAAACATTGGTAAATCAACTAATAATATCCTTGAGAACAGTATATCAACGATTAATATAAAAAAGAAGGGCAAATT
Organism: Macrothele yani; assembly: GCA_039090855.1. NCBI lineage: Eukaryota > Metazoa > Arthropoda > Arachnida > Araneae > Macrothelidae > Macrothele > Macrothele yani. The sequence continues at coordinate 84,441,195 of CM077033.1, read as the reverse complement.
TATTAATATTAAAAGCAAATTGACAACTTCATGCCTCGCACAGCACTAACAGCTATTACATATTCTGCTCATGTCAGGCTTAAAATGGCTACCGTGGCGTCAGAGGCGTGATGATTCGCTGGCTTCAATTGGATTGCATTGAGTCAACGGAGAGTGCTATCTCCCATTATTCCTACTTCCATGTAAGCACTGCAATTTGTATGACATTAAAACCAGACGTACCGTCATCATGCGGTTTAACAGGCTAATCATCCCATAAAAGCATTTCTGCATATTGCAAACATCGCACACAAAGATGAAATTATTTAAAAAAAACGTTTTAGGCAAGTATTATCACTGCTTCAATCCTTCCTTTGCAAACAAAACCATTCTCTTTGCAAACAAGACCATTCTCTTTGCAAACAAGACCATTCTCTTTGCAAACATATCAGTGCCCCTTTCGATAAATTCAGGGTCCTGCAAGAATGCTTTAATGAAATAGAGCTCCGAAGTAGTTCTCATGAATCACATTCGAAGGCAGTCCTAACGCTGACTGTAATTCAGGTCGACTTCAATCCAAGCTTTAATACTGGTAGAAACAGCCCGACATCGACTGTGGAACACCAAGAAACAAATTATCCATAAAATAATTTATTCCGTCTCCCGGTTCGACCTAAATTGCAGCTCTTGGGGCAGATTGCACAGCAATTCCCGCAGCAACGCACCAAAAACATAATGAAAAGCATTTACAGTTGAGTGAAGGCTCTTACAACAGCAAAGATTAGGCCAACATCTTCATTTTCCCCTTCCTTTTACTTTGAGTTTGTTCATAAGTAAGTGTCCGAATCTTTTTGATCATGTATGATATTCTGAACTTACCTAAATGCTTCGTTAGTAGCATAATTTCTTTTAACTTCAATGTCTGCGTGGACCAATCAGATATAAACATACTTTTTTATATTATTGATATTCGACTTACGTATAAACTACATAATCGAAGTATGTAGGTAAAAGTGGTTTCAAAGTTTTCTCTGTTTTACATACGGTCATCATTTTATCATGAAAGAAAATTTTGCAGGTTTGTAGGCTTAGTAGCCAGAAAGAGATTTTTATCTTTTCCCAATATAAAAGTGTTTCTTCCTGTGATTTGCCAAATTATTTTCTTTCAACACATATTCATAGACTTTTTAAGTTATTTATAATATTAGGTTGAAACCAATTCTTACATATGCTACCAATGAACAGCAAATATGATACACTTACCTGACATTTAACAATATATTAACCACATTAAAATTTAACTGATTATTTCGAGCAGGTAACAAAAAAATACTTCATCAAAGTTATTTGAAAAAAATGTTTCAAATAAGTGTAACAATTAGGTGTTCTTAAATGAGCACATTTTCCATTTTTGATTAATTTTGGAATTTGAGATATTCGCATTACATCTCTAAGAAGCTTTTATGAAATGTACTAATATCTTGAGATTTCGATTCTAATGTGGATCTGCTTTGTGGTGCTGATATATGTCCCACTAGGACAGCAAACGAACGTGTCACAACAGTGGTCATAATTTTTTATAAAAAAAAGATGGTGTGCACGAAATTTTAAGATGAATAACAAATATAAAACACATTTTAGGAAAATAACCCAAACGTTAATTGGACTGTGCTCTTTGCATTTGTTTTAAGTGTAAATAAACCTGCATCTTGTTGTTTGCATAGAGCTGATCAATGCCTTCAATGTTTCCCCTAACAGGAATTTTTTTTCTGTTTGATGAAATATCTTACGCTATTGAAAAATGCTTTAAATTACGTTTAGAATGCGGAGTTACCTATTCATTTTTTCTTCTTTAGCCTGACCTTAATCTTCTTTTCAGAAAAACAAAAATAATTGGCATATCACACACGTCAAGTATACATTTGGAATCTCACGTGAATACAAGATTTACTTATCGGAGAGCTGACAAAAAAACGATTTGTCGTTAATACATATTACTGTCATAAAGGGTAAAATGAAAAGCAGCAACTACCAAAAATTAACAGTTATTCCTTTTGAAAATTTTCTACTTCACCACTTGCGTTAAAGGATTATTTATTTTACCTTTAGATGGTCCGTTCATCTAAAAATTGTTTGATCTCTATGTGAAATCGGTGTATTTTTTATCGACTTGTTGCACTGACGTGCATTCTTGGTAACCATGGAATATTTAAGGCCTTTTTTTTGAAAGATGAATATGATGGATCTAGCTTGAAATCCCAGTTTGGCATGGATGTTGTGCGTGTCTTACGGCACTGGCTCTTTCCCTTCCCTGAAGCAAGTACCCCGAAATTAGGGACAAGCGACTGCTTAAAGCCGATCGTGTTCCTCATGGTGATTGTTAAACCCCTAATTAAAAAAAAAAAAGAAGTTGGCATCGACACTTGAATGCGGTCACCTTTGGGCAGGTAAGCTGCTTTTACTAGCTTGGGAACTTTGTGCCTATATATGTTTAAACTTTGTGCAAATATGAACCGAATAATTTGCGGTGGCCGATATATGCTATTAAACAGAAGTATTTCCGTTTCGACCGATTATATTACATATCCGTCTGATGTCTATAGTAAAAGACTTTTTTTAAAATAGCTAAAATAAATTCACGTATTAACATTTAGCATCTTTATATCACCTTTTACCTTTTTGAGTGATTTGTAAAGTAAGATACTAAACGTAAAAGCTTGTTAAACCTTCATTTAACAAGTGTTTTTAAACTCGTCTGTTTAAAAGCATTTTGGTTGTTCTCAGAACTATTTCCTCGTTTTTGTTACTAGTGAAATGAGTTATTTCTGATGTCTTAGAAAAATAAAACAGAAGAATGATGGCTCGGAGAAAACAAATACAGAATTCTGATAAAGCGAAATTTCGGCTGCAGGATTACAAGAACTTCCCACCCGATTTTCAGTATGGCATCCGAAGTGAAATCACAGGCATGGGTTTTTGCTTTGTGATGTTGAAAAGCCTTTGCACATTTTGCGCCACACACGCGGTTTATTGTTTGTGTATGTTTTTACAAGTATGCAATTAAATCTCGAAGTTGACAATCGTACCTTAGACCATGTATTCCTGATGAACAATGCCTCTGTAGTCCCAGAAAACAGTGAGCATGACTTCACGGCGTAAATTTAAGTTTAGAATTTGTTCGTTCAAGCAAAAATTCGGTGTCGGTAACCCAGCAATTGATTGGAATTTTCAATTCTGGGTCATATTGATATATCCAACTTTCATCACCAGTAACAATACTTTCGAGAAAACCACTTCCATAGTGAACAAACAACCGTTGGTATGTTTCGAGCCTTGATTTCTGCATTTCAGGCGTTAGGTGAGGCGGTATCCAACGTGCACACACTTTATTGCATCCTAAAACGTTTACAATGCTTTTCCACTACCAAACTAATATTAAGCTTGCCTTCTATGGTTCTCTGAGTTATTCTTCGATTTTGCATGATGATCAAACTGCAAGTTGCGATTACGGGCCTCACACCTCGGGCCTAATACTTTATGGCCAAGATTTTGCAATAGTCCCTCGACTTTTTTACCAAAAGACTAACAGTGCTTTTGTCCAAAGGTCAAGAATCACAAAATGCCACCGATCTGGTGTGAATCTCTTTAGGAGGTACATTTTCACGAGTTCAAAACTCTGTTACTGCTCACTGTTTGACACCCGTAAAAATTGTTGAAAACGAATGACGCATTTTAAACACAGTTAAATACGGACAATATTACGCACTAAAACGAAGCTAATGCAGAAGGGATCGTTTTCCGTTTAATTGTTTGCTGGCAACAAGTCCTGACCGAGACACTGGAGGGCGATTGCTACTCATTGAAGACACCTCGTAATTCGAAAGTTAAACGAATGGGCAAATTTAGGCACGTGGTTCAACTAAAAAGATAGATACAAGGACTACACGCACAAAATCCATCTCATATTCGCACATGTATTCGTATCCACTTTTTGCGACTTTGATATCATACATACATCCATATCACTAAAATGTTCTCTGTTACTCAGAAGTCAGCTCCTCTATCAAAAATCATCCAACAAATTGAAGATAAACCAACGGTAGGAACTAGATTTTACTTACTCCAGATATATCGAACATCTCCATTTTTGGCGATCTTGGCACACAGCGGGAGCTTCATGGACTTCCGTCATGCGTCTCATATAAGAACATTGACACATTATACTCATTATCTCTCTCTCTCTCTCTCATATAAGAACATTGACACATTATACTCATTATCTCTCTCTCTCTCTCTCATATAAGAACATTGACACATTATACTCATTATCTCTCTCTCTCTCTCTCTCATATATATATTTCTAAATGTGTTTCCTATGATTTGTACGGCTTTCCTGCACATTTGTTCTTGCAAATAGGGCTCGACAGTTTCTCGTAATTTGCATTTCATTACTTATTTCTTCAGCATATCCACACCACCTGAGATTATTTGTCTCTGATTATTTTAACAACATTTTGCCACATATTGCACATGCAAATAACACCATTCCCCACATAATCGTATGCATTCTTACCCAAAATCTCCCGTAAATAGCACATGTGCTCAGCAGAGAAACTTCTTTTGTGTCTATTCATCACTGCCCAAATGTCAATGCCTCACGCCCTGATGAGAACCATTAAAGTTTCTTTTAAAGCTGAATTTTCCCGCCTACTAATTTCAAAATACAGTATTCTTTGTTTTTGAAGTTTGCTGCCTAATATACATGTATATAAAAAAATATACGTCATATAATTATGTGGTGTTTCGAATAGTCTTCCATTTAGTACTAACAGTGTACATATTAATGAAGAATCCCACCGTCAAAAACCAAATGCTCTATACCTGCATACCATTTTTGTGCATACCTGTAAAGAATTTTGATCATTTAGAGTACCAACTTAAACGAAGGAAGATATGCAAACCTCTATGGTTCTGAAGCAACGTTGATTATATTAAAAATGTTTTAAAGCCATTTTATTTTAACTACGGCCGTACACACATAAACTTATGTGTATAAAAAACAGAAGATTTATCTCTTAGTTAACATTTCGCCATGAGAGAACATGAATTTCCTAATTGCGTATGAGAACTCTTACAATAGAATGAACATACTAAGTAATGTTTATTGCCTTGAACACAGTTTTTTTAATCTCTTACAAGATATGTAATACTTTGTTACTATGCATTGATATTAATAGTTAGAATAATTTAGCCGTTTAGGAATAATGCGTAAACTCATGTTATTTAGAAAACATCAATATACTTACGTATGGTAATCAGTAATGAAATCGAAAAGTAAGTTTCATAAAAGCAGCTAAATTTTATGTTTCCTGTTTTTCTTGAAACTCTTTGGTTCTTTAATGTAATGCACCCCACTGAATTTAAGAAAGAATTAGTAGATGTCACATGCATTCCTGTTGTGAATCAGAATTCATTAAAATATTACTTGGTTTTTATGAATGTACCCCATTTTACAGCAGAAGCTATATTTCTACTAGTATGGATTTGGTACAATTATTATCAGTAAGATGTAGGAATGTGTCCACTTAACGATTTCAATGCATTTTGAATTTATTTTAGACATCTATCCTATTCTCTTCCTGCAGGAAGAAAATAATATAGGTTCTTGTATTTTTGAATAGATTAAGTCTTATGTTTCCGCCTTTCACTATTTCCATCCCCATAAACTAAAAAATACGGTAATTCCTGGAATTTCAATTAACGCTCCTGACTGAACAGATTGGTTTTTAGGATTTAACATTTGTTTTATCCCGTCATGATTACAAAAAATCATCCAATTTTCATCACATGTCCCAATGCACCTGAAGAAACCGTCATCCTCGAGATTTCAAACAATTGACAACACAAATCTGCTTGTCGCATTGCATATATGATAAACTAAAAGTAAATGATATAAAAGTAGAAGTACTTTATGTCCCAGAGTTAGAAACTAGCATCCTATCAATGAGAAATATTTCTGAAAAAGGTTATGGTGTTACTTTCAGTAGAGACCAATGCGTAATAAAGCGCGGTAAAGTAATTGCCACCATAGGCACTACTGATAACTGAAATCTCTATAAGCTGAATACAGTGGGAGAAACTGAAAACGCTAAGTTTGCTGAACACTGTGAAAAACAAAATTGTATAAACTTGTCGAACATAAGCGTTCCAAGCACAGAGATCCATATATCAACCGAGACATTGAAAAAAGGGAAATGTTAAAAGGATTAAAATTGTCTGATTGCAAAAGAAATATAAATTGTGAATGCTACATAAAGGGCAAAATAGCACAGAAACCACATCCCAAGAATAATGTACATAAAGCACGAAAGCCAATAGTCCTAATTAATAGCGATTATGTGGTCCTACGGAATCTATAACTCCTTGAGGGAAAAGATTCTTCAAAACTTCCACTGATGACTTCAGCTGATTTACATACATTTTTCTAATGAGCAATAAAAATGAAGCTACAGAATATTTGAAGGAATGCATTGCGATCACAAGTAACAAATTCAAAACCAAACCTGGCACAATTTGAACTGAAAACGGTAGAAAATATGCTGTTTCAAAATTAGAAAAGTATTTTGCCGAAAATGGAATTGAACACCAAACGAGTGTACTATATTCACCACAGCAAAATGGCGTGGCAGAAAGGAAAAATCGGTATCTCGTTGAAATGGCAAAGAAAATGCTCCGGGATTCGGAAATAGTAAATACGTTTTGGGGTGAAACCCTCATCATTGCAACATACCTGCAAAATAGGTTACCAATCTGATCTAAAGAAAACACACATTTCGAATTATGGAAGGGTTATAACCCTTACATAGGATACCATAAGGTGTTTGACTGCAAATCATATGCTTATATGCCAAAACAAGTCCGAAAGAAATTTCACAATCATGCTCATGAAGGCAGATTTGTTGGTAATAGGGAAATAACCAAAGGATATCGTATCATAATACCAGGAACAAACAGAGTGATAATAAGCCGTAGTTTAAAATTTGATGAAAGTCCCAGTGTACAGGAAAATTTTAGGCCGATATCAAAAACAGGCTAGAGCACACATGACATTATTTTTGAAAATAAATATCCTTTATAGAATCAAATGGATCAACAGGTGAAAGCACAAGTACACAACCCAGAAGATCCGTTAGAACTGCAACAGGAAAACCGCGCGACAGGTTATCATACATTGCCAAAGTGAAACCTAAGTCTGTGCCTCCAAACTGCCATGAAATACAAAAACTGCCAGACGAAGAAAATCAAAATGGCTGGAAGCCACAAGTGAAGAAATGATATCCTTAAATAAGAATGAAACCTGGAAACTTACTGATTTGCCAGAAGAGAGGAAATCCATTGGTTGCAAATGGACATTTAAAATAAATTACCGTGCTAATGGGGACATAGATAGATACAAACCAGGACTGGTAGCAAAAGGTTTTAATCAAAGGTCTAGTGGAGATTATGAATTATGACCAAACATTTGATCCCGTCGTGAAACACACTTCAATCCGCACCCCACTTACAATAACAACATACAGAAAATGCATGTGCTATATAAATTGAAATTTTGAGCGGCGATTTAGAAGAGAAAATCTATATGTCTCGACCAGCATGATACATAGAAAAAGGCCAATAAACGAAAGTACGTAAAGTCAGTAAATCCACTTGTTGAACGGGAGTCACACCCAAAATCTATTGATATTCCGGCCACGTGGAGGGACATGCTGATATGATTCTCCGCATGAATGAAACCCGTGTATCACCTCGTGCCTCAAGGATCAAGTTTCAAAATACGACGTTCCCGACCACAAAAAATATTAGTGCATGAATATTTTCGTAATAGAAGTCAATTAATCTATTTGAATAGAAATGATGACAAATGCAATGCGTCAGATCTAGCAATGTGAGGTTGTACGGATAAGAAATAATATTTCTGGCGTTCAATATACAACTCTGTATTTCACCTATTAGGGGAGTTGGTATTGATGTATGATAAAGAACCCACTGATTTTTAATAATATGATTTTCTTTGGAAATTTCATAGCTGGATTAAATAATGTTAATAATCCAAAAAACCTTTTTCGCGAATATCACAGTAATGTAATTTGTTCATACCTGCCTTGAAAACATTGGTACGATATAGGAAACCTATGAGTTGCCGGCAAGGTGTGGGCCTACTACAACTCATATGTGCTAGACGTGATCGTGAGCTATCCTATAGTACGAACGAACAGAAGTGTTATTGTAGTGCAACTTTCCGATAATCTGAATGTTCAACACGATAGAAAAGTGTCATGATACATATTTTATCGAGTCCTGATTAAAAATGTGGCTGTTTAGCCGCAGAACGCTTTGAGTTCCCATGGTAACCTTGGAAGTCCGTCGAAGGCGCCTGGAATTGGCACTCGAGTATCAAAACTGAATTTTGAATACTTGGAAGAATTTCGTCTGTTCAGATGAATCTCGTTTCCGGTTGCACCATGCGGACAATATGGGCGTAAATTTTACACGTTCCACCCTGTGCTTTCTTCAATATGATTAATGATCTGGTCCGAAATAATCTCCAACTCCGTTTTGCCATTTTATGTCCACGTAACCGTCATCGCCTAGTCCGTACGGACCTTTTAATATATATACTCCTTACCAACAAGTAATTGGACACCCGTGATAGCAAAGGAAAACGAAGTTTATTCACCTTCAATAGTTGGTGGAGCCTCCACGAGCGGCGATTACATCTGCGACCCTCCAGAGCATACTATCAACCAGTCGTTGTACGACGGCTAGCGGTATTTTCTCCCACTCGGCTTGAAGAAGACAGGTCAGTTCCTTCACCGATTTCGGACGGTGGGGGCACCCCTTAAGTCGACGCTGCAACTCGTCCCAGAAGTGCTCGATAGGGTTAAGGTCCGGGCCCTGCGAAGGCCAGTCCTTTCGATTAACCCCATTGTCACCATACCAAGCCGTGGTGGACCTCGCAACATGACAGGTGGCATTGTCATACTGAAAGTAACATGGATCCACCCCGTAAAACTGCCACAACGTAGGAAGCGCATAGTCATCCAAAATGGTACAGTAGGTCTTGGTGTTGAGTCTACCAGGAATTGCGACCAAGGATCCCCTGCCATACCAGGAGAAACACCCCCATAGCATAATTCCACCGCCGCAGAACTTCGCAGTTGGCACAATACATTCCGGAAGGAGGCGTTCTCCAGGAAGATGCCAACCCAGACACTGCCATCCGAACAGCAGAGAGCGAACCTTGATTCGTCGCTCCAGAGAACCTATTTCCACTGTTCAAGGGTCCACTGTCGACGTTCTTTGCACCACGTTAGCCGAGCAGCGCTATTAGACTTCGTGATCAAAGGCTTGTGGGCGGCACCACGTCCATGATAACCGAGTAGATGGGCTTCCTTATGGATGGTATTCATCGAAAGAACACTCCCGGATGACTGTTAAAATTCTTCGCGGATGAGGTCCATCGATTTGGTGTCAGCACCCGTCAGTCTTTAATCCCAGTTTGTGGGTCTGCCGTGCAGGCGCACATTCCGACAGTCACCTCTCATCTTCCACTTGCCAATAACGTAGGCCATTGTTGATTTTGGTTACTTCAACTCGCTGATATGTCACGTATGGATCGGCCATTTCTGTGATACCCGACGATTACACCTTTCTCGAAATCAGAGAGCTCCGAACTGCGTGGCATCTTGCATGCGACTGGTTGCGTTGTTGTTTGACTTCCCACACGATATTTAACAGCGGCGGCCACGACATGTATCAGGACTGCTGATATCGTCGATTGCAGGGATGTCCAATTACTTGTTGGTAGATAGTGTATAAACATATTGGCAATATTAGTCACCGTCAGGCGGTCTTCAAAGCTACTCTAAACATATTGGCAACATCAGTAACAGTCCGACAGTCTTCAAAGTTACTCTAAACACATTGCAACATCAGTCACAGTCAGGCAGTCTTCAAACCTACTCTAAACACATTGCAACATCAGTCACATTCCGGCAGTCTTCAGAGCTGCTACCAGAATACCTTCGGAGGAATTAATGAACATGACTTCTCGGAGATATTTTTTTCTTAAGACTCTCATTTCCTTGCTCCGTCGCTGAGACACCTGAAAAATATATGAATTTAATGAGACGTAACACGGCCTCATGCTTACATGTATTCTCGGCAGCAATCACGTTTTCACATCAAATTTCTGTTATCGAACATTTTCATCCGACACATTGCAGTCGTGTGCGTGCTGTTTTAAGCACAATTACGCTGTCTTTTTGTCATATCTCAGTTCGTTCTCATGTTTTGTATATCTGTACATATGAGAACTTCTGTATCATGTTTTTATCTACGGATAAAGGAAATGAGATTATGGATAAAGATCAGGAGATTATGGGACACAGCTTTATGACACTCGTCGTAGCACATGGATCCAGCAATTCCTTTTATATATTTCATTAAACATTCTATTTTAAGACCAACAGGAATGTATAGCTATATGGAATTTAAAAACAATGAGGGATTTCCACAGGAATATTTTTCATATGAATTGACATCAGTACTGAAAAAGTGAACAAATACATTAAAATAAATGTTAGTCAGACATGCACATTCATAAGAACATTGGTAATTCGGTCTGATTCTTTAGTATCATTCGGAAATTACCAGATAAAAATGTATATATTATTTCAAAATGGAGTGTGTGAAAAGTATTGCGACGGAATTTGTGTTCACATCTGAAACAGGTACAACTGAAATCATCGGTGAATGATTTTTACTTCACTTACTTTACATTTATTTTAGCACCTAACGTAATCAGTCATTTCCCTAGGCAGCAAATCCGCTTACTCTTTGTTTAATGTTTGTCAACCAGTCAATCTGCAAACTCGATGAAATTGCTTTTCCTTAATTTAGTATGTTTACAGTTTCTCACATTTTTGCACTGGCCCGAATATAGCGCCATTTGACTGAATTTTTTGTCGTGAGCTGCAAATGCAGGCAGACATCTCGAGGTCATAGTTGTGTACTTGAGTTTCGTATGTGTCTGATTAACATTGCGTATTCCTAACAATTTGATACTTCAGTGCACACCATCTGTTATTTAGAACTTTAGAGTATAGGTGTGCGATCCTACCTGCGCAATTTTCAGGAGATTCAAACACAGAGCGTAATGTCTTGCGCCAAGAGAAAATATTGATTTAGCTGAATGTCCTCAAATGGGATGGTACATACTGCACACTTTGTATTGAGATTTTTCCTTTGTCTGTTCGGATAATAAGATTTATTGAATTCCTTGATTTGGTGCAAGATTTCCTTTTTCTAAAATAAATTAAAATAATATGAAATCAAATCCGACTTACCGCATGCCTGTGCTGTTTACTGGGATAAATTGAAAAACGTCGTTCGCAAATAACTTGCGCTGCTCAGAGTGTATAGAAATACATGTAAAAGAATTCAATCATGTGAATTAAAACTAATGCAGAAATTTGCAAAACAGTTTTTCTCAGATTTTTATAAACAGAAGTGCGGATAAATTTTTATTTACCCTCGTATGTTTAACACTTAACTGTTCTACAAAACGAAGGTCTTCAATCCATATATGATAATTACATATAAAATGGAATTTGCTCCATTGAAACAACGAAAAACTGCTATGTTTTAATAGAAAAAAATTCCGCTCCAAGTAATGAATATTTTTTTTATGATAACAAAGCAGGAAATCCAAAAATACGCGAAGTCACAGGATTATTGGAAATATTTTGCAATTTAAGTAAGATTTGAAGTAGAAGTGCATGGAATATTTAATACCACCATTTATGGACTATTCGTGTTCCAATGTAGTAAATATTTGACTTGATTAATTTTCGACGAAGCATTTTCCTGAACCATATATGCAGTAATTTAATTCACAAAATTACGGTATATCATATAAAGTAACTGCTAGAATTCACTTATTTCATCATTTCCCGGCAAAGAAAGCAATTATTAATAATGCTAATACGTCACACTTGTCATATTGCGTCGAGTCACAAATTATAGAAATCATATCAGATTCGTAGCAGATTGCCTTTTACGAGAGCAAGCATTGTTTCCTATTGTATATTTTTGGATGGTGCAACTAACGATGTAGACTGCATCACTGCGTTGGCCGAAATATCGGTGCAATGTTGAATATTCGTGAATGGGAATGAAATTAAATCGAATTTTACAATAAAAGGATAAATACTGAAAAGCCATGCTTTCTGAGGTTTCTATTTGTGAAATGCCCAAGCTATGAATTATCTAGTTTATCTCCCTTGGAATTGTTCTGAGATGTGCGAGAGTTAATACCGGGCAAAAAGAAAATTGGAATGAAATGCGAAGTAGTGATGTCCAATAGGCAATACTCAAGTCATATTCGATACTGAATGGCTAAAACCGTGCACAAATGGATTTTGAAGTACTTATACAGCGCAAGTGAGCGTAGGATTAACATCATCCGCTATGTAGTCACCCCCTGAATTCAGAAACGGGAACCGATTCTGTGCTTGTATGCTTTCAGAGCTTGCAGGATTGCAAAGGCTATCACATGACATTGAGGTTTTACAATATCCCTAATAAAAATAGAAATGAGCAGGTACAAGCAGTAAGCTAAGATGTATCAACAGGAAGACCAAATTGAAGAATTTCTATAAGCAACGATATGACTTGGTTAAACGGTTATTTTTAGGATACAACGAAAAATGAATTTCATATTTTGTCGAAATTTCTCTGGTACGATCATTAGTAGTGCTTGACATTGTGTCAGGTTTTATCAACACTAGAAAAAAAAAGAATTATTTTCACGGTAAATAAAAAAAACCTTGGGAAAACATAACATACAGTGGCGTGCAAAAATTAAGGACGAGACGGTTTTTAGAATGTAACGTCGTGCAGATGTGCTCCGCATAGACTCAAATCATACCATAAGATCCACAAGACGTAAGAATATGGGACAAGTGAGCAAAACCGTCCAAACAAGGTATCCAAATAATAAAAAGGCACTTTATTAAAAAGGTAGCTTCGAGCACAACTGGACAGAAGACAGAAACCTTCATGTGACAGGCGGCTGCTAAGAAAAATCCAGGCTTTAGTTGGGGATATGATCACCCCTAACTGCGTTGCAAGATTTACAACGTCTGTCCATGCTGAGGACGAGGTTGTCAAGGAGCTGTTAAGGCATCGCGGCCTATTCCTCTTGTATGGCCAATCGCAGCTGTGTAATGGTTGCTGGCGGCTGGTGACGTGCTGCCAAGCTTCTCCCGAGAAGGACCCACACGTGTTCAATTGGATTTAGGTCAGCTGACCTTGCGGTCCAACCATGAGTTTAATATCTTCACTCTCTAATAGTTCTGCGACAGCCACTGTACGATGAGGTATAGCGTTGTCGTCCATGAAGAGGAACTCAGGACCCACAGCACCTCTAAACAGACGCACGTGAGGCAGGAGAACCTCGGTACAATAGCGGATACCAGTGACTGAACCTCCTTGGAAGATGTGGAAGTGAGTACGGATACCACGCATGATACCGCCCCAAACGAGAATTCCGCCACCTCCAAACCGGTCCCTTTCGATGATGTTGGAGGTGTGATTGCGTGTTTCCTGCTCTCTCCAGATGTCTATACTTCCAGAATAGCTCGTCAGGCTAAATCGGCTCTCATCAGTAAAGTGAACTCGACCCCATTGCCGATGTGTCCAGTTCTTGTGTTCCTGGCACCACAGAAACCACCGTCTCCGATGAGCAGGCGTTAATGGCAAACACTGTACTGGGCGTCGTGCAAATAGACCACCTTTGTGCGGCCTCCTGGCCATAGTAAAACGCAATCACGGACGTCCAGTTGTTTGTTGCATGTGCCTTGCGATTTCTCCCGCTGTCTGCCGTCTTTCTCTTCTCGCCTGTACGACAATATACCGGATTTTCGCCGCCGTGGTTGGTCGTGCACGACCACTGCTAAACTCTCGGACAGCTGTTCGTGTGGTTTGAATTGCTCTCCAAGCTCCTGAAACGATGCTGTGAGTGATCCCGAACTCCTCGGCCACACTAGTCACACTTCGACCTTCTTCCAACTTCCCATATCGCGACCTCGAGCAAAGTCATCCAGATGTCCTCTACTGAATTGCCTGTTGGCCATCTCACACGGTGGAAGTGCAGATTCGAACTGATTGTTCGGTTCCTTAGTAGCAGCTTGAAAAACACGACTCCTTTAAAAATCCACCACACTGTGACCAGAACCTTCCGCTGTCTGCTTTGGATGTTGTTTGTGCAAAGCAGTACGTCGAGACCAAGACCGTTTGCGCAGTACATTTTTGTACACAATCCACTTTTCGTCACCAGTTATCAGTCGCTTCAAAAAAGTATCATTTTCCTCAAGTTTAACGAGTATTGTGCAGATGTTTATACGCGCCGTGAATTGAGCTTCTTTGAGTTCATGAGGAACCCACACATCGATATTGCTTACGTATCCCAACTTCTTCAGGTAATCGTAAATGCTTGAATGATGGATGTGCAATGTGTCTGCAACCTCTCGTTTCGTGTAACGTGGGTTTGACTCGATCAATGCCTTGACTTGGTCGTCATCAACCTCGGTGGGTCTCCCGGACCGAGGAGCATCGTTGAGGTCAAAATTGTAAGTGCCAGCGGTGGTTTGCAAAATTTTGCGAACCACCGCTGGCACTGACGTTCTTGTAGAACATTATCACCGTACACTTTACGCAACTTTTCACAAACTTGACGCGCGCTCTTCCCTTTGCGGAAGTAAAACAGAAAATATGGCGAAAATGCACAGTTTGGTCTTCCATCTTCAACTTGATGTCAAATCTCCGCAAATCAACCAAATCGCTCACTATTCATTTTAGACTGCAGCTAGAACTGGCACCTGTCGAATTCCACAGCGATAACAGAGCTGCACTTGCCTTCAGTACTTCCAAAACCGCCCAACCGCCGTCGGGTACCAAAATATGTCATGACTTTTCCGACAACCCAATAGTATTTCCTTTTTTGTATCATATTTCTACGCCTGTCTAGAAGTCTCTTAGTGTGTCTATATTTGTTATACTGAACCTATCACTTAAAAGTTAAAAACACATTTCTTTAAGCTACGTTATAATTTGTAATTTCGCTTAAACTTTGTTTGATGATCTGCATTTCACTTAAAATTTTCATGACTTTAATGTTGTTTCTTATTGGCTAAAAACCAGTAATATCACAGCTAACCACAAACAAGATGACTGATATTACATGTTTTATGAAAAGATAAAATATTGTAATTATGTTGATGACAAATAAATGTTTTAAAATGTAATGGTAATTTCTATGAAAGTTTTAAAATCAAAAATATTTTCTTTCATTTTTGGGATAATAAACCTGTTTAAATCGGAATATATTTCTTTGTCTAGTAAAGAAGAAACATTTTGCTGTTTATAATATAAAACTTTTTCTTAAACATATGCAGGAGAACTAAAACGTACACTGATGCACTAATGCGCTATAGGACCCACTTTGACCCGCAAAACAGCGGCCACTCCGCCAGGCATCGATTCGATTACACAGCAATAGGTGTCCTGGGGTACTTGGTAACACAGCAGGTCGTCCGAGTTCCTGTACAATTCGGGGTGATGGTGATTTTGCGCGAAACTGCTTGTGCAAGTCGAATCACGAATGCTGCATTGGGTTCATGTCACCTTAATTTGGAGGCCAAGGTATTAAAAGAAAGTCACCAGCATGTTCCTCGAACTACTACTTGACGATTGTGGCAGGGTGGCAATGTTGCTTTATCCTGTTAGAAAAGGCCATCTCCAGCAGGCAACACAACTGCTATGAATGGTTGAACTTGGTTCGCAACGATGTTCAGGTACCTGACAGCTGTCAGGAATTGGGCAATTCGGATACCCGGGGCCAAAGGTTTCCCAAGAAAACATATCCCATAGCATTACATAGAAGCCTCAGGCCGGTTTCCGCCCAACAGTTCATACAGATGACATAGTCTATGTTGGTAATCGGCGTATCTGCGCTTGACCATCTAGGCATGCCTTGTTGTAAGGATTCAAAACATTATTGCCTTGTTGTAAGGATTCAAAAAATTATTGCCTTGTTTTAAGGATTCAAAAAAGTTATTTTCAGGGTCACACAAAAATAATCATGAACTGAAACTATTAATCGTGCTGGCCACCCAAAATGCAACACCAAGAAGGAAGCATCCGATTGGCCGGAAATTCGCAGCATGCGTCGCCCGCGAGAGGACATGAAAACGATTAGCATTGCAGGCATATGCAAATCATGTGCGCCCGGCACGCCACCAAGAAGCACTATAAGAAGGGTGCACAGAAGGCGGGGTGTAAGTAGTGGAAGTGGGTTATTCTCCCGGACCTGTGCGTGGGAAGCTTCCTGATGCCCCGTCGCAGAATACGGCAGTCATTCCAGCACGTTTCGGAGTTCCAGAGAGGACGAATAGTGGCTTATCGCAACAGCGGTTTATCGTACCGAGACATCGGTGCCCGTGTGGGATGACCTCCAGCCACAGTGAGGCGAGTATGAATTCAGTGGGTGCATAAGGGACGGACAAACCGACGTGAACGATTGTCGCCGCCGGGCATTGACGGCTCGCATCGCCACATCACGAACGTTAGCGCACGAATTAAGGTGTGTTGCGCAACAACCTGTGTCAGCACGTACCGTTCGACGTCGTCTGCAGGAGCGAGGACTTGTCGCAAGGCGATCATTGCTCCGATTACCATTGACGTTACACCACCATCCAGTGCGGCAGTAGTGGGCGGTTGAACGCCGCACCTTAACTACAGAATGGCACGACATTGTCTTCTCCAATGAATCCCGCTTCTGCCTGCAACACCACGATGGTCGGATCAGCGTATGGCGGCATCGCGGCGATAGACTGTATGGCGCCTACATTATGCATCGCCGGTACACTCAACAGCCACCGCTACATAGCGGACGTTTTGGAGCCTGTAGTCTTCCCTTGCCTGCAGGATCTGCCAGCGGGCACGTTTCAACAGCACAATGCGCGCCCGCAGGTGGTACGCATCGTCCAACAATTCTTTACGGCCCATCAGGTTTCACTGCTGCCGTTGCCCGCCTCTTCTCCCGATATGTCGCCCATCGAACACGTCTGGTCGCTGATTGGCAACCGAGTGGCCCGGCAAACATCACCCGCGGCTACGCCTGATGAACTGTGGCAAAGTGTGGAAGCAGCCTGGACCGACATACCCCAAGCCCACTTCCAAAGCCTCTTTCGTTCGATGCCTGGGCGTGTAGCGGCCGTTATTGCCATCCATAGGGGCCACACGAACTATTGATGTCTGCGTGTTCCGCAAGTCGCACGGGCATGTAAGCGCAATTGTTTCATCTTTGTATTTGTTGTTATGTGTCCAGTAAACCTGGCTTTGCTATGTCGTGTCCTTCGTAGTGTTGCATTTTGGGTGGCCAGCAGTGTACAACTAAGGCAAAATATATTTGCAGTGGCTGATATATGGCAGCAAGGTACAGCTGATAAGTAAATCGCAGAGAACGGGCCTCTGTTGGAAGTATAACCCTCTCCTCTTCTCTTTCCTAATTCAACGTGGCCTTTGTGTATGTCACCCATTTATGCGTTAGAATTAAATTAATGTGTTTCCTGAACTCCTTTCGTTAAATAGGTAGTGACAAATCTCTCTTACAAAGAGATATTTGTCACTACCTATTACTTCCAAATACACTCCAGGCCAATGTTCGACGCCTATACTTTTATTTTTCCATCTAGCCCGTGCTTCTTGCCTGTTCTCCAAAATAAATGTGGATGTCAGTTACACATGAATTTTCTTTAACTACTAAACCTGGATAACTGAAATTCTTAATATGAAATTTTTTCAAATTTTTCTACATATAATTCCGATTACGGAAACGAATCACTTAAATTTAGAGTAGTTCAAATGATATCAAGCTTTGTTTGGGAAATCCGCAGATTCTATGAAAATTATGTTGACGTATTTGCTAACAGTAACTCTTAACATAGTAATTAAAACTTTTGCCTGAGAAGCATATAGGTTCGGCAAAGCTAGGAGTAGTTAACGAATATCTCCTTTGTCCAATATTTTGGAATTTCAAATACGTATTTCACCTCTTTCGACACACCATCAAAACACATGCAATATATACTAGAGCAAGCCGCCAACAGTAACCGATAACTCGGGTATAGTTGGCAAATTTTGAGGGAAGCTATGGCAAAATCTAAGCTCATTAAGAGGTCTTATAACAAATTGTTCCAGCTGATGTATATACCGCTGTATTTATTGGCAGAATTCCATTGTCATGTACATAGAAATGTTATTTTACTGAAGAATAAAGGCAATTTTGAAATGTAAAAAACGAACCTTTGAAATGTATGACTTCCAGAACAAAAGCATGAACCATTATAAAAATGAAATGCCTAAAATTTATCGTGAAATATTTTCCTTCACGATTTCACTTTGGTTGTTATCATGTTGCATATGAACAGAACGGAAAGATACACTCAGATCGGAAATCACGTTTTTCACCAAGACTAACCGAACCGACAAACGACGTCATTGACGCCGGATTGCTGGCTTCGACCGCGACTTCTGCAGTTAGTTAGAAAAGAAGCAAAACAGGAACGAAAAGGAAAACAAGGAAAAAAAAGCTCACTGGTGCCAATTCTAACGTTTTTCTTGTGTCTACAATGTGCTCCGCTTCCTTTTTTTCTCAGTTTGAATGGAAATAATTTTAAATTCACGGGAAAAGAACTCAAAAACTCAAGCAGATTGCTTCGTGAAAAATTGCGGCTATCGAACGTAAACAAATTTAATGGAAGTTTCGAGCATGTTTTTTTATTTGAAAAATCAATGATTAGGGATATGGGGTAGGTATGATGGTGAGTGGTTGTGTCCTACAGCAACAATGATCGTTAAAAAAAAAGGACCAATTTTATTATTTTTTATTGAAATTCCTCAATGTAAGGGAATATCAGGAATCGGAGGGCGTCAAAACCTGACCATGGACGATGTCCAGTGGCACGCAAAAATGACGGTGTTAAGACGTGTTATCTCGCACGTATGCCGGAACAACTAATTCTCTCTAATCTCGTAAAAAGTATTTCGCTCAACAAGGCACATGCAGATTCGAAGTTTAACTTTTACTGCATGAATATCATAGAGCCGCCACGGTGGCGCCGTGGTCTAAGGCGTTGGCCTCTGATAATTCGTCCGTACGGGGTCCGGGTTCGAATCCCGGTCAGGCATGGATGTTGTGTTTGTCTTACGGTACTGGCTCTCTCCCTTCCCTGGAACCAGTGAACCTAAATTAGGGACCGGCGACTGCTTATAGCCCATTGAGTTGCTCACGGTGGTCGTTAAACCTCCAATCAAAAAAAAAAAAAAGAATATCATAGAAAATTTTAAGGAGTTTCTACACCTCAGTAAATTTAGTTTGGTTAAAAAAATATTTTAGTGGGAACACAAACGTAAAAAAAATAACGAGTTTTTTATTTGCTGAAACTGAGCAAATATTCCCCACTTTTTTTTTTTTTTTTTTTTGATTGGAGGTTTAACGACCACCGTGAGCAACTCAATGGGCTATAAGCAGTCGCCCGTCCCTAATTTAGGGCCACTGGTTCCAGGGAAGGGAGAGAGCCAGTGCCGTAAGACAAACACAACATCCATGCCTCACCGGGTATCGAACCCGGACCCATTCCAGACGAATGGTCATAAGCCATCGCTTAGACCACTGCGCCATCGGGGCGACCCCCACTTTACAATCATGTTATTTTTAAAAATTTGTCCTATAAAACACTCTTTCCAATATTACGTGTGAAAAGTATAAGCGCCGCACAGGTGGCAAGTAGTCTAAGCGATGGCTTCTAATCGTTCGTCCGAGATGGGCCAGGGTTCGAATCCCGTTGAGGCATAGATGTTGTGTTTGGCTTAGGGCATTGGTTCTCTCCCTTCCCTGGAACCAGAGTCCGTAAATTAGGGACTGTCGACTGCTTATATCCCATTGAGTTGCTCATTATTACACAACTCAGGTGGTGTCGTTAATCCCTCAATCAAAAAAAAAGTATGAGATAAAATTAGTACTCACACGTCCTAATATCACTCAGCTTTGGAGCCACATCAATCTTCAATTTTCGCATGAAGTTCGAATTCCTATTTAGATTTCGAAATCAAAGTAACACTGTCCATGACACATTCCCAATCCATTTTCTGTGTTTTCGTCGAATTTAGATCCAAGACACTTTTCGTACTCATGCGAAATGTACAGGCGTTTTCTGTAAATAGAATAGGTGTCGCACGTCATTTTACATAACTTGCCAAGTCATGATCACACTACTCTCGTTAGGTGTTTGCACATCACAATTAAATCACTCACAGTATATCGGATAGCTGCAGCAAGACAGAAATTTCTCGAACGGACTTGTTGCTAATTGCTAGCCTGTAGTTGATCCATGGTGGAAGTCATTGAGATCTGCTGTACGGGTCATTCAAAAGCAGCTCATGTGATGTTTGTCAAGCCATGAAGTCCTTTGGCGTATCGACTATGGCTGAAACGTTTTTTGGGCACGTCCTCCACGGAAAAAGGATGTACGGATATTTTCATTTGTAAAGGGTACATCCGTATGCACATTTATTGGACCATTTTCTTTATTGTTCACTTTTTTGGATTCTACTGCGAAATTAATGAGAAAAAAATAGTTACCGAAAATTCAAATACTTTAATACACAATTTAAAGTAAATCTCCACAAATCAAGTAGATGTTTTCTTTACTTTCCGAGTTTCGTTATGTTTTTGTTTTGGTGTTTGAAGAAGAAGCAGACGATACCAACGGCAAGTTGCATGTTCTTTGTTATCCTGGAAAATACGGTATTACATTAGCTTCAGTAATTTTTCTGTGGCAATGTCGTAATACGTGAAAATATTCTTCCGATATACTGCTTTATATCATTTCTTAACGGATTGTGATTTGTTTCGAGAGGAACGACGTGTTCCAGAAGATAACACGGAATTCTACTTTTCAATTAACAGCATTGGCCTCCCCCGTTGCGCAGTGATCTAACATTTACTTGTGACTATTCGTCCACGATCAATGTAGGTTCGAATTCCGGTGAGGCATGGATGACGTGCTTACCTTCCGACCCTAGCTCTCTCTCTTCTCTGGAAACAGTGTTCTTAAATTAGGGAAGGGCGACTGCTTACAGCCCACTGAGTTGCTCACTGTAGTCGTTAAACTTCCCAAATAAAAAAAAAAAAAAAGAAAAAAGCCCAGTATCGTCTCCAATAAGCAGGGACCTTAGCTTTCGGTTTCCGAGAAATAATGGAATCTTCATGATCTTGCCATTAAAAAAATGTGTATATTTCTTTCTGTTTTGCAAATTTTGCTTTGTTTCGATCTGAAAAGCGTCGAAACAAAGCAAAATTTTATAACTTGCAGTTTATCCCGACCCTACGAATAGGACAACATTTAAAAAAGTATGAGTGTTTATCAGAGGAATGTTGAAACAATCGTTGCAAACAAGCATACTTCTCGACGGTAAAGTGCTGTTTCAAAATCCGGAATATTTCTTTCATTGCTTTTAATAAACACGTAAAATGATTCTCTTTGCATGTAACCCGATAGGTCTGTCAATGTGCCTTTTGTGCGAGCAATTTAAGCATTTTAAAGTCACCGTCATGCTCCTGGAACAAGCATGGAATGAATTTTGCTGCATGACGCATTTTCTTGCTGGAAGTAGCCTTTACGGGAGCAAATCACATGTGTGGGTTTTCCTGGACAGCAATGATGTTTTGATAGTGTGTGACAACCAAGTACGTTTCCGGTTATAATAGGGAAGACACTGCACATTATGAAATCAAAACAGGGTGTCATTATACTTTCTCCACGGGATTGCACAGTCAGTGCTTGTCAGCAGCGATACATCATTTCGTGCTGTTGACGGCCAAAGCATAATTCATTCGACCAGGCAGCATTTTACCATCCCTAAGGAATTCAGACTTAGTGATATCTGGTGCCCAGTGCAGGATAATTTGCATATATTCAGTATAGACCAGTGGTAAACGAAGTGGATGTCTGGTGTATTGTTCAGTTACCGGACTCATTAGAGTCGCCTGTTACCTCGTACAATCGTCAATTTTCTCTATTGATCTCGAATTGCGACAATACGTTACACCGCACGACAAATAACTTACTGCTTGCGCTAATATTTATGAAACAATTAGTATACTATAATATTTAATTAGTATAATATTTATGAAACAATTAGTATACAATTAGTATATCTTCGATGAAGTTTTTGTTCCATAACTGAGGAGGTGTGGCGTTTGTAAGATGTTTGTACATGCACTCTAAGCGCCTACATTTGTCTGATTCCTTTGCAGTGAGCTTGAAATACGATTCCCAGGAAATCATAACTGCGTTCGTGGGGATGTGGAAGACCAAGAACGGAAGAAGGCGAAGTTGAAAGCATTAGTGAAGGCTTTTCACGTAACTCAACTAAATCGATACGAACTGTCACAAAGAAATTAGCAATTCCTCCTGCAACAGTGCATCGATTCTTCAACGAAAAACCCGCTTGTCTGTTTACAAAATGCAGATATTGCTAGCTTTACATCAGGACAAGTTTTAACGATGCTGTGTACATGCTATTGCTGGTTGTTCCTATGAATTTGCTACTTTAGTGCACACTATTTCTTTTATATGACTTTATATTATTTTAAACTATTGAGTTGATATGCTACATGCTGAATTTTAGTAAACTTCCAGAGCAGACTTGTTTTGACACACAATACTGAATTAGTTAAACGGCGTGAAACAGGCGGGCCTGCCTTGCATAATGTCGCATCCTGTTCATGACCAGCCTGATCGCCCGACTTCTAGTTGATCCAGTATGTTCAGGACATGATGGGACGCCACGTACGGCTATCCTGAAATGTTGGCGAACGAACCCTTAATTTTGACATTATATTACATGCTATACGGTAACAGTATTCATGAACTTTATGCGTCCATGCCAACCCAGATAATGAGGGCCAGAGATAATGCTAAAGCGTACTGACTTGTGCCACTGGGGTAGCTGTTTCATGTAAATGAATAATAATCCAGCTGTTCTTTTATTGCAATAATTTCTTTCCTATATATGTACACTATAAATACGTATTTTCACCTTGATTGGATGATTCCTTCTAGGGTTTTTTTTGTTTTGTTCCTGACTTTTGGCAAAGAGTGTATTCAAAAATCATATGATAATATTTCGTTATTTAAGTAGACAAGTCTAGAAGTATAGCTTTGCTATCTTTGAAACAAAACGATTCATGCAGTTGAAACAAGTTCAGAAGTCACACGGAATACGTTCGATGGAATTACATATTTGTTATCTAAAGTTTCCCGGGTTACGAGCACTCAGGTTTTGCCACTAATCATGATTGCTACATAACGTATAAGTGTGACTTATTGTATTGTACTTGTCTATATTACTGTAATTATTATATGAGCGAAATTATAAACACTTTGTTTGCTATTGTGTGCTAATAAACTGTAAGAATTAGCAGTTAATGGTTTAATTTCTAGGTATGAATGTCATTTTTGGCTGTGGAATTTAAATTTCATTTAAATCCGGTCACACTTTCGATTGTTAAGGGGATAAACTGGGCTTCAAGCAGTCGATAATGCTCATGAGGCAGTAAAAGCGTGTCATCCTGATGACGAAATATTATACATATATTGACCCTTTCTGAGCCAAGGCATACATACAAAATATTTGATTTAGACTGTGTGTCAGCCTAAGATGAATATAGATAGAATACGTTGATACAAAACAAACCATCAGAAGCATAAAATCAGTTATAATGAATTTTTCACTTGAAAAATGAAAAAAACATTAATGTACTATATTAGATTTACGCTTTATTCGTAATCAGTTTACAAACAGTGTAACCAATTTACTATATCTCATTGTATCACCATTGTCGAAAAGCATTAGGTAGGAAATCTTATCCCTAAAGTTAATAAAATGATGTTCCAATTCATTAAAATCATTTTGCAGCATTAGGATATTCTGTTGTAGAATACAAAAAAAAAAGGTGTGCACTATTTCTTCTGAGTAAAATAATTCATTATGCTTTGTGCGGTACTAGTTAAAATGAATTCTATATATTTGAAAAAGCTGATACCACAGTGTGGAAATCATTGAAATACGGTCATCATTAGTATACAAAGTCATCGCTTTTTCCACGCTATATCAACACATAGCGAAAATAATTTTTAATTATTTATATGATTCATTATTGATTAAGTATTCTTTCAAAATTCATTCGGTTATTTGTTTTGCTTCTTTTATTCAGATGCATTTCTCACTTTGGTGCATTTATGTTTCATTCCAATTCTGCAGTTTCATCATATTTCCTAGTTGATGTTTTTCAAAACAAAAACAAAAAAAGAAAGAAAGACCTAAGCAAAAAGAAACAATATTAATTATGATATAAACAGATGATCCCCGAAAAATCAAAACGAACCTAATTTATTTTAAAAACGTACCAAATAAATCAAGAACAAGGGTCCGCAGAAATGCATTTGTGTTACTAACGGACAACAAAACTCAGGATAGAAGTGCTGACAAACTTACGTACGCCAAGCAGTTACAACAATTGAAAGCTGAACAGTAATGAGAACGTTGAGTGGAAATGTGCACCCATAATTGTAATCTGCTATTGAATGACCATTCACACAGATACGAGTGTATCATTCATTCTCCACGTTGAACAGTCTTCACGTTGTTGCTTCTGAACGACTTGTTCATGAGTGGTCCATAATTACGACTATTATTCTTGCAGATAAATACATTTAGTAATTTCCTTTACTAATAATTATTCTTCGAATATGTTCTTGATTATTTTACAGACATTTTACATTCGTTTTCTCCCAAACAACGCAGTACTTACGTTGCCATTACGCTGTTAGTGTAGTATACTAATTTTATTGGATGATGATTTAAAGCCAACTGAAATATGAAGGAATTGCTACATACATAATCCACCAAATCCTGTAGGATACTTAAGCACGGGGAACTCATATAGCTGGTCAAACAGGCTTAAAAACGAAAATATTAAAAACAAAAAGGAAAAATGCAAATATTTTAAAATTAAAAATATGATTTTCCGGAGACTATCAGCCTGAAAATCACTGGACCGGAAACGTTAGTGATTTTATTGTCTCGTGCGGTTCTAAAAACGCTTAAATTGCTGTTTTGTGAAGAAACGTTTTATAACGTATTTTGAATTTTTACTTGGTATGTGAATCAGCCATTTCTTGATACGTTGTATGCAATGAGCATTTCTAAATACGATAATAAATACCCGTGTCCATCATGGGTGAGGAAAGTACTTAATATATCCAATTTTCTCAGCAATAAAGAATTATAAGGACGCATCAAATAACACATGTAAAACTGTCGAAACTCACGACAGCTGGAAAAAGTAATAAATCCAGAATTGCAATGGGGAAAATGTAGTGAAATTACAAGTGAATCTTGCGTTCCACTTCAGTAACATTTAAATTATGTCAATGGGCAATTTAAGATGATCATTTTTGGCATAAAAAGAACATTTTTCTTTATTCTAAAAAATAGGGGTTTTACATAAACGACCATATGTGAATTTAGAGTCTAATGTGTAGTAGGCAATTTGCTTAGAAAATGCTATTCACATTGTGTTTAGCATCATTTTAGTAAAATTGAATTATTTATATTATTTTGTGAATACACTGTTTACGCTTTCCAACCGTATGTTGAAAAGCGTATATGCTCCAGCTTTGTCCGCGCGTCCGCACGATAACTCGCGTAGAAATTGTTCGATTCCGATGACATTTTAGTATATGATAGAGGATCCCCTGGGGACGAACCCTATTGACAAAGAGAAAAATGGGGTCAAAGGTCAGGACATAGGAGCGGGATGCATTTCATTACCCTTATACGTCATAACTTGAGTAAAAATGGTTCGATTTTGATGACATTTTAGTATGTGGAAACACCTCCGGGAGGAATCCTCTTGGAAAGGACCGAAATGAGGTCAAAGGTCACGACATAGGAGCCGAATCCATTCCATTGCTCCTATGCGTCATAATTAGCGTAAAAGTGGTTCAATTTCGATTAAATTGTAGTGCACTGGTGTGCAAAAATTATAAACGAAGGGGAGAAATTAGTATAACAGCGGAACGAGCAGGCAGAATGGACCGAGAGGCCATTCAGGAGATATACTAAGGTCCGGTACGGTAGGGCATGCGCATATATGCAGCATGACATAGGGGAGGGGGGAGGAGCGTTGGAAGGGTATAAAGCACACAAGCGGTGTACGCTCAGCAATTCGGTGAAAGTTATTGCACGATGTACATCGGTTTGAACGACGTCGAGTTGCTGCCTCCATGTGATATGGCCAACAGGCAATCCAGTAGACGACATCTAGATGACTTTACCAGAGTTCGCGTCATTGGGAAGTTGGAAAAAGGTCGAAGTGTGACTACTGTGGCCGAGGAGTTCGGATTCGCTAACAGCATTGTTTCACGAGTTTGTACATCATTTCATACGACAGGAACAGCTGTCCGAGAGGATAGCAGAGGTCATGCAAGAGCAACCACGTCGGCGGACGACGGTATATTGTCCTACAGGTGAGTGAAATCGCAAGGCACATGCAACAGACAACTGGACGTCCGTTATCGCGTTTTACCATGGCCAGGAGGTTGCACAAAAGGGGTCGATTTGCACGACGACCAGTACAGTGTGTGAAATTAACGCCTGCTCATCTGAGACGGCGGTTTCTGTGGTGACAGGAACACAAAAACTGGACACATCAGCAATAGGATCGAGTTCTATTTACGGATGAGTACCGATTTAGTCTTATACTGGTTCTGGACGTATACACATCTCAAGAGAGCACGGAACACGCAATCACACCTCCAATATCATCGAAAGGGACCGGTTTGGAGGTGGCTGTGTTCTCGTTTGGGGCGGTATCATGTTTGGTAGCCATACTGACCTCCACATCTTACAAGGAGGTTCAGTCACTGGTGTCCGCTATTGTACCGAGGTTCTCCTACCTCACGTGCGTCTGTTTAGAGGTGCTGTGGGTCCTACGTTCCTCTTCATGGACGACAACGCCGCACCTCATCGTACAGTGGCTGTCGCGGAGCTGTTGGAGAGCGACGATATTCAACGCATGGATTGGCCCGCAAAGTCTCCGGACCTAAATCCAATCTAACACGCGTGGGACCTTCTTGGGAGACGCTTGGCAGCACGTCACCAGCCGCCAGCAGCGATTTCGCAGCTGCGTATGGAGCTACAAGAGGAATGAGCCACGATGCCTCAACAGCCCTTTGATAACCTCGTCCTCAGCATTGACAGACGATGTAAATCCTGCAACTCAACCAGGTGTGATCATTTGCCTTACTAAAGACTGGATTTTTCTCGGCAGCCTGTTACACGGACGTTTCTGTTTTCTGTAAAGTTATGCTCGAAACTACCTTTTTAATAAAGTGCCTTTGTCTCTTTGGATTCCTTGTTTGGACGGTTGTGTTCACTTGTCCCATATTATTACATCTTGGGGATCTTATGCTATGATTTGAGTCGATGTGGATAACTTCTGCACGACATTACATACGAAAAACCGTCTCGTCCCTAATTTTTGCACGTTAGTGTATGTGGTAAGAGACCACCTGGGAAAACCCTATTGAAAACGGGCAAAATGGGGTGAAAGGTAGAAGTCCACCATAAGCTTACGAGATGTAATTTCTCTTAGATTGGTGCAGTAATACACCCTCTTGTTTACAGCTGTCAGTTTACTGTTCGTTATTTTAAGGTAGCGAACACATTCACTTCCTACAAAGATCTTAACCAGTCATTTGTAAAATTAAGTCAAGAAAAAGTTCAAGTAATAAATTTTTCGAAAGTTTTACTGCAAGAAAGCAAACGAAGATGTTTAAAGTACGTATGCGTTTTAAACTTAACCTAACAAAGTCAACCTTTATCACATCTATATGCGAGAGGCATTTCTGATAAAGTACGAAATGCACTTCTCAAAATCTTGTTTACTACCGATGAGGCACGTGTTCTAAAATTTTAATTGGTATTTAGGTATGTTAAAAGGATTTCCGAATTCGCACAGTTTTCATATACTGATAAATATAAACTTCACGTTGTGCAGATGTGTAAATGAAATGTTGAATTCCTAAAGTGAACCTGATTAGGAGCAGTTGCTGATATATATCATTAAGAAAGTGTCCGGATTTAGTGTGTGTAATATGAAAATTGGGTAAGATATACTGTGCTAGTGTTTTCTTATGTACGTTACTGTTATTATAACGATTTAATGAACATTAATTTATTGTACACTGCTGTTAATAGAAATTACACCACCATGAAGTAATGCTCGGAATTGTACGAAATCTGCATGGTCGATAGGGAATCATGGGAGATGCAAATGACTACAATTGCAGAGCACATGCAAACGTGAGGCGTGCGCAACATCATCGGAATCATCCCACAAGGAGTTATAAAAGAAGGCATACAGAGAGCAGTGTTTAAACTGGTGATCGCTGAACTCGAACGTACTCAGTTGTTAAGATGTAAACATGCCACGTGGAAAGACGGGACTACCATACAAACAACTGACGGAGTTTGAACGAGGTAGAATCGTTGGATACAGAGAAGATAGCTTACTTTACCGGTATATAACAGTTACGCGTAACGCAACTACGGTTATGGACAGGAGTTGGTTCTTCGTATCGTGGTGCAGAGTGTGGAACTCGAAATCGAACGACCAAAGAGGAAGAAATACAGTTGCACCGTATGGCAGTGACGTCGCGCACAGCACCATCCACGACACTTGCTCAGCAATGGAGGGTGGTCACACATCTTCCGATATCTCCAAACACTGTTCGTGATCGATTGCTGCGGTGAGTACTCGTTGGTCTCCCTCCATCGCTGCCACTTCCGTTGAATCTGAAGCATAGGCGAAAGCGATTACAGTTGTGCTGCTTACTTCGAAACCGGTGTGCTGAATGGGAGTGTATTGTGTTTTCGGACGAGTCAAAATTCAAATTAATGCATCACGACGGGAGAATCCGTGTTTGCATATACCATTGTGAACGGCATCTGGAAGGCTGCACTGTGCAGCAACATACTGGTCCCACATCGAGCGTGATGGTCTAGGGCACTTTTGCGTTTCATTCACGCTTTCACCTGCTACGCATCAGAGGCACATAGAACAGTAAACACTACATCACCAATGTATTGCAAGCTGAAATTATACACTTCTTGCAGACGATCTCGGAGCCATCTACCAGCAGGACAGTGACCGATCCCATATTGCTCGTACTGTACAAGACGTATTCTGTGCGCATCAAGTCTCTCGTCCTTCCTGACCTGCTCTCTTGCCAGATTTGTCACGTATAGAGAAGGTCTGGGGTGCTTTCGCGCAACGACTGACTGACATGGCCTCAGCGACTGTAACAACAAACAAATTGTGGATGTGTTTCAAAGCCGGATGGAATGCCATAACACAGACCACCATCCAGACTCTGTTTAATTCAATCCCATGCCGTGTGTGGCCTGTATCATCGCCAAATTTAATTTATTTGATATTAATTAATTGGCCTGCCTCATCACTAACTAATATGTTATTACGATCGTTTGCAGCTTGTGCCATAACTAATCACTATCATAAATGTCATTGCGATTGCTTATTTCTTTCTTGGTGTTGTGATTTCCTTTAACAACAGTATATTTACTTTAATTTCGTAGCTACTAGTAACGTAGAAAATATTATCACTTGTGGTTGCCTTGCATTCTCAAATATTTCTTTCTCTCTGTCAATTTGTGAAATGCTGACTTCCAGGAACTGTAGTATGACTGAACTGTAATTTAACAAACTGTGTAGAAACTGAAATAATATACTTAGGAGTTTGCCTTTCAAACGCACCTGCTAGGAAAATCATGGTTGCTACTGCAGCTGGGAAAGGAATCTTTACCTATGTGTGGCTTTTTATTTATTTATTTCCTTTTTCTTTTTCTTTTATTTCAATGGCCGTCAAGATATTTTACAGATTTAAAACCAGGGACCCGTTTAAAGAGTTTAACCATGAGCACGCTACGTTTAGAACCTTCAGTTGTACTATAGATGTAATTTTAAACATTATATTTTGAGAAAAATATCTTAAGTGATTTACAGATTAGGTCATTGGTTTTTTTTTCGAACAAAACTTGAAAAGGACAGTTGCAAGCAAAATAAATTCTGACATCTATTAACTGCCGAAAGAATTGAATTCCACCCTAACTCCTCAGGTGTGGCTGAATTATGCAGATGGTATATTCTTTGTATGGACGCATGGGAGAGTTTATCCATATCATTTCCTTTCTACGATAAATTTCTGTAACGCCAATATAAAATTTATCGTGAAGTGCAAATCTAATATCTTCTTCCTTTTTGTTGGATATTCTAGTTCGGAAGCCCCACACTGAGGTTCTACAGAGCCAGGTTTACAACCAACCTTGCTAGGTGCCTATTCCTATTCTCCCAGCGTCAGCCAGCCCTAAGGTACATCAGTACCCTCGTTTCCGATATATGACTAATAGAGCATTTACGTTATCCTCCAGCAGAATGGCCTGTAACACGAAGACTGATAACATAAAATCTCTAACTGCATCTGCCGGTTTTGACACGTAAGTTAATATAAAATTTATCGTGGAGTGCAAATCTTATATATTCTTCCTTTTTGTTGGATATTCTAGTTCGGAAGCCCCACACTGAGGTTCTACAGAGCCAGGTTTACAACCAACCTTGCTAGGTGCCTATTCCTATTCTCCCACCGTCAGCCAGCCCTAAGGTACATCAGTACCCTCGTTTACGATATATGACTAATAGAGCATTTACGTTATCCTCCAGCAGAATGGCCTGTAACACGAAGACTGATAACATAAGATCTCTAACTGCATCTGCCGGTTTTGACACGTAAGTTAATATAAAATTTATCGTGGAGTGCAAATCTAATATCTTCTTCCTTTTTGTTGGATATTCTAGTTCGGAAGCCCCACACTGAGGTTCTACAGAGCCAGGTTTACAACCAACCTTGCTAGGTGCCTATTCCTATTCTCCCAGCGTCAGCCAGCCCTAAGGTACATCAGTACCCTCGTTTCCGATATATGACTAATAGAGCATTTACGTTATCCTCCAGCAGAATGGCCTGTAACACGAAGACTGATAACATAAGATCTCTAACTGCATCTGCCGGTTTTGACACGTAAGTTAATATAAAATTTATCGTGGAGTGCAAATCTTATATATTCTTCCTTTTTGTTGGATATTCTAGTTCGGAAGCCCCACACTGAGGTTCTACAGAGCCAGGTTTACAACCAACCTTGCTAGGTGCCTATTCCTATTCTCCCAGCGTCAGCCAGCCCTAAGGTACATCAGTACCCTCGTTTACGATATATGACTAATAGAGCATTTACGTTATCCTCAAACAGAATGGCCTGTGACACGAAGACTGATAACCTAAGATCTCTAATTGCACCTGCCGGTTTTGACACGCAAGTTATCAATGATATCATCAGAAGAGCAGAAACCTTGGCCTATAATCTTGCTGATACCAAGACGGTTGGCTCCAATACTTCCCAAGCTTCTCTTATTTTCTCAAAAACAGTCTAAATAAATTTAGTTTAAACATAGGGTAAAAGCACCAAGGTTTTTGTCGACCCTTCTCACCCCAATTCGGGATCTTGCAGCACTACCTACGAACTCTGGTGTTTACTTCATCCCCTTGGAGCAAACTAATTGTTCCATAACATATTATGCGAGTCTAACCCAGCAGAATTTTAAGTTAAGACTTTCTGAACAAACGTGTAACATAAGATAGGGTAAGTTAACAACAGCTTTGGCACGAGAGGTTGTAAAACATGACACTATCACAAGCGGAATGAGATCAAGGAAATTGCCCCATATAAAAATCCACAGGCCACCGCATTTAGAGAACCAACAGGAATTCTCAGTAACGTAACAGCCTGATATGTTGATATTTCCGCTGACCTCCCGATGTTTTTTTATTTTTTAAAGGGAATTTTAACGACCACCGTGTGCAACTCAATGGACTATAAGCAGTCACCCGTCCCTAATTTAGTGCCACTGGTTCCAGGGAAGGGAAGGAGCCAGTACCGTAAGGCAAACACAGCATCCATGCCTCACAGGGATTCGAACCTGGACCCTTTCGGACGAATGATCAGAAGTCATCGCTCAGACCACTGCGCGACCGGGACCCGATGGTTTGGCGAGCAGTTCTAGGAATTCCACGAGTTTCATAAGCTTTTTCATGTTTTGTCTGCGCGTGTTTTTATCTGTGCGTCTAACATATCGTATTGTTCAGGTATCGAATTATCTGGAACTGTTCTGTTTATTTTATAGTGAACAACTGCCTCACGAAGCCGTCGTCTGGTGACGAAAGCTTGCTTTTGTGTTTATTGTGTTTACTTACGCAAATGGACGGACTTCTATACGTCATAATGTGAATATGTATTGAGAAATATATCTTGGGTGTAAATTTTGCATTAATTTTGAAGTCATATCTAAAAAAGTATTTTCGAAATATGTTTTGTAGTATTACCGCACCTGTTTTTTTTTTATATAACGGTGTTAATAAAATATAAGTTGTTACTTTTTCAGTTATGTAAGCAACTTTCTCACGAAAACCACGAATTCCTCTCAAAAATGTATGTACGTTCCCATAGAAATGTACATAGCGGCGTTATAGGCAACATTCACATGGAAACCACATACTTGCAAAAAAGACGGTATATTAGTAACATGCACATTGAAACCACACAATCCTCATAAAAATGTATGTACTTCCCTTTTTAAAAGGTACGGGACGGCGTTTTAGGACCACGTGTGGTGAAAATTAACACCACTTTGTTTCTGCACATATTTGAATAATTTTATTATTCCACTACACCAGCTGTAATTTCGGTATCTGCCTTCATGAAAGGCAGTAAATTTGTGTTTGTCATCACACCAAGAAATTATTTTAAGCAATATTTGCTCGTATGAAGATGGCTGAGGTACTTTTCCGTAGTCAAGATTTATTAAGACGTGAGGTGAATCACTTAATTTCACAGAAAAGCCATGCGTTACGCTTTACAGTGATTTTCATCTTGCAGCTTATTATGAAAAATAAATTTCTTAAATAAGTTTTCGAAATGCAGTTGGTTTGAATAAAGACGATAATAATACGTAAAGAAATATTTGTGGAGTTTGCAAATAATGTACTACAAGTATAAACCCGTAGCCTCCATATCTCTTGGATCGTCTGCTTTTCTGTAAACAAAAATACATATGGCTTGTTTTTAATACTTTCAGTACCCGACACTTACCTTTCATGAAACTAATATATTTTGCAATTAGTTCGAAAAGTACAGTACATATCTTTTAAAAGTATATAATTTTCTGCTCTGGCTCAGTTTAGATCGTCAATCCATCGTATGTATTTACTGCTGTATCTCGAAGTACATATTTTAATTCGGAATTTCTTTAGTATGTACAACATAAATAAAAAACTGAAAACTGTGAAAGCTATGGCACTGCAGGTACTCTTCCTCGCCGGATAGAGTTTGTGAAGGTGTATAATTTGCGTATAATTCCTAATATCTCGTAATGCAGCAGGGAGGCGTAGGATCATATGGCTCTTTCTCACAATATTTCTGGAAGAGCTGTCTATCAGGAATAAAATCTTCCCATACACTCTGTATCATTATGCAGATTATTTTTCGCCATTTGCGAAATAAATTCCTGTCGTACTATATTTACCTGGCAAAGTTGGTTTTTAAGCAATATTATTAACAAAGCTCATTCTATTCGGAACGAAAACTTTAAAGATATTTTTGAAAGCTTGTTCAGGAAAAAGTCTGGAGATACCAATGCAATTTTTATATACACTACTTTTAATACTTGAAGTTTATAATTAATTTTAATTATTTCATTAAAAAAATATTTTCTAAAACCCTAAAACCTGTCTTTAAATTAACTCGGTATAAACATCGTAATGTTTCAAAGCAGATAATATTGGGCAACATACGTATGCATTAGGTTCTTGAATGACAACGAGAGTAGCTATAATTTTAGGGGGAATTTGAGTGACATAAGATTTTAAATTTCTTGAAATAATTCATTATAGTTTAACTTTTATAGATAAAAAGAAATTATTTGAAAGGGGTGAACTAAGTAATGTATTCATGTATGAAGATAAAGAATGTGCAGAATATTAAGTCAATACCGATAGATGAATTCAAAGAAAACACTAAATTGTACCAAATATAATTTACATTAACAAAACAATAATTTTGTTTTGTTTTCTTCTTGATCGATCATATTAAACTTGCGGGAATATACCCATTCAAAACCAAGTCTGCTGCAAAATACGAATTTGAGCACCGGTTCCCAAACTGTGTGATTTGAAATGAAATAAATGTGACAGGATCCGAAAATTGTGAATTTGTGCGGCCATAGGTAAGCTTTGTGTGGAAACCATTTAGATCCTGCAACGTAGGGTAGATAGCAATTGTTATAAACCGAAGTGCATGTCATATGTCACCTCGGTCAGACTTGCTAGCCTGCGGTCTGGCAAAGCTGACTTTGTGCGGCCTGGCTTTATCTTTTTGAAACTGTTCATCAAGGATACTAAGAAAATCGGGCAAAACGTCCAGCCGAGCTTCTTCCACGTATCATTATGATGACAATTTATTTATAATATTTACTAGCAGTGAGCAGCAGTGAACATCGATGTTTATTCGAACGATTGTACTAGAAAGAGAAGACTTTCGTCGCTTTCGAACGACACTAAGATAATCTGAAAACTTGTGGATTATTTTAAGAATGCCGCCACACGCCTCTCAGTCGGTTGTCAATGGTACAGAAACTGAAGTTTTCAAACCCGATGAGTTTCTTTCGAGCTGCAACGCAGGGACCAACCAGTCTTACGTAGCCTTATGATGAAACCTGTGGTCAACATGTCCATGGGATAGTAGGATTCCCTATGACATCACGCAAGCCTGCGCACTCCTTACCCGTGATTTCTCTTTCGAGATCATGAAGGTAGGAATAAGGGGAGAAAGTATGACATCACAAACTTGAAACTTTCTTAGCAGACAACGCTGACGGTGTGACGGCCATTTTAAGCCTCTGATGGTGGTTTCGAGCCATTGGGGTACTTACGTGAAAAGTTTGATTTTCGAAATTTGAAGGTATCTTTTTTAGAAATGGTGTGTTGTTGCGCTTACAGGTGTCACAACAATCCCGAGCGACAACCTCCTGCAGTTACTTTTCACAGGTAAGCAAAGGAGAAACATTTAATATGAAATATTTTAATTTCCGAAGAGCATTTAGTAGTAAAGCGCGTATATGAAGTCAATTTAGATATGACCTAAATTTCCCATTTTGATTAACAGAATGGCACTGAACTGTATGACATTTTGTTTTGCTAACAGAGGAAAACATTCTAATAGAAACTCGGAAAAGTCATTTTTCGGAGCATATGATTATGCACACAGGTAAAAAGCCTTACCAACGTGATGTATGTTCCAAGCAATTTACTTGAAAAAGTGATCTTTTAGAGAATTTACTCATTCACAGGGAGTGATCTTTAGAAGCATTTACTCATTCAGACGGGGGAAATCCTCACCAATGTGATGTATGCTCCAAACGATTTGCTCGAAAAAGGTGTTCTTTCGAAGTATTTACTCATTCACACGGGGAAAGCCTCACTCATGTGATGTATGTTTTAAGCAATTTGTTCAAAAAAAGTGTTCTGTTCCTTTAATTTACACTTCAGGTCCGAAAAGTGCGGCGCATGAGGGACTGTTAAACAACTGTTTTAGGAAACTAATAACCTTTTACCTAATTTCAGCATTTATTCGCCCATTCACGCATACTTTTAGTAAAGAATAAAATTTTGTGTTTAATTATTTTTGTTTTTAATTTTGAAATATGAAATATTCAAAAGAGTGGATAGTGTGATAACTAACATTTTCTCCTACTTATATCCAGAGCAGACAGCCCCAATTGAGTAGGTGGGAACCTACGCAAGTCTAACCGCTTGCAACAGGAAGTATACAATTTATCTAGGAATCCCCTTGAAGAACACTCTACAAAACGTATGAGATTCCTGTCAAAGGCATTTCAGGAAAAAAACTGACAAAAATAGAATAAGCAAAACATTTGTTTAAAACAAAAAAGGACAGGAAACGGATGTAAAACAATAGCGCAGGAAATATGAAAGATAAGATTGAAAACACATCAATGAATTCTTTACTTTACTATTATTAGTGCAATTATTTTTATTATTTATCTATAATATTCCCGTATGTTGAATGAATTACTATGTATATCATACAATTGGTCAGTAAATAGTTGAAAAATTTAAATATAGTTAAAATTGAATTAAAAATTTCTTTTAAATTTTTTGAACAAAATGACACTATATCGGAAGTCGTAATAATATGTTTTTAAGAGAATGGCATATCTTTGAGTTTTATATGGTTTAATATCTTAGCAACAAATATTTAAAATTAAAATAAGTTACTTTATAATTATATGAAGAACTTTCGATCCTTTCTTATAAATAACTGGAGCCAAATGCTTCCATTTATTAAAGGTCTTTTGAGCAACATTATTTCTGGTTCCAATTTCCAAATACCTTCTAAGATCACATTTTATGGCAATTTAGATCTGCTCTGTATTTTTAGATGTTTGTTCAAAAGATAAGACGTTTCTGTTTTTCCAAATGCTATATTTTGCAATTGCAATTACATCATACATTATTAAATTTTAGGATTCAAAGCAGGAAAGAGGAAGATGATATAAGATTTGGTGAGTCGAAAAGGTATCTTTATAATTTAAATATTGATGTAACTTATTCGAGATATGTTTTGAAAAGTTACAATCATCGAATAAATGTTATAGAGTTTCCTCTGAACCACATCAGGTGCACGAAGCATTTACACATTCACACGAAGGAAAAGACTCACCAATGTGTTGTATGCTCCAAACAATTCACAATCCATCATCCTTCGCACAGGTGAAAAGACTCATCAATGTGAAGTGTGCTGTAAGCCATTTGCTCAGATAGGTCTTGTTTTAAGGCATATGCTTGTTCATTTAAGCTAAAAGACTTTCCAATGTGATGTATGTTCCAAGCAGTTTCCTCAGAAAAGTAATCTTTCAAGGCATGTGCGTGTTCACAGGTGAAAAGGCAAAATCGTAATATTTGTATGATAAAGTTATATTCGGGAATTACCGTTTAACATTACTTTGCGTACACTATCATATTCTCTTCATTTTAACAGAGTAGATCTGTGTAAAACGTCACTAAAATTAAGTTAAAACCCATCACTAAACTTAAATTATCATACACAAAATTTTAAACGCTATGAAATTACACTGCGGTATTACCTACAGAATGAGAAAAACACTTTTACATACGCTCATCACCCAGAAGGCAGCCGAAATCTTTCCTAAATTCTAAATACCTGGAAGTAGCCGTAACGCCCTAAACATTGATAAATGAAATAATAATATCCTTGAGAACAGTATATCAACAATTAATATAATAAAGAAGGGAAAATTTATTAATATTGAAAGCACATTACCAACTTCATGCCTCGCTCAGCACTAACAGCTGTTGCAAAGTCTGCCCATGTCAGGCTTAATATGGCTGCTGTGACGTCACAGGCCTGACGTTTCGCTGGCTTCAGTTGAATTGCATTGAGCCAACGGAGAGTGCTTTATCCCCTTATTCCCACCTCCATGTTCGAGATCAGCCGAAGCAGTGCTCCATACGCCAAGATGAAGGCAACTAAACCTAATTATGCTGATCCGTTTGGCCCTTTTCTCTCTGTCATTGGCAGCGTTGCCAGACACGTTGACCTGAAATCAGTATGTAAAATCTCAAAAAATTAGGAGCAATCAGTATATGATAATTTTTTGGCGTGGAATATCTACCACCATACAAATGAAGTGTAGTATTGCATGTTTTCTCAATACTAAGAAAACTAGAAATCTATTGGTATTTCAAATAACTGCAGTACCCCTGAAACTACTATTAAACATTGTAATATAATTCGAACCAATAAAATCCCAAGTCGCTTTTCTATAACACGTTACTGATGACTACTTTATAAGATAATGATTTTTAGTAAAATTATTGATTGAGGAAATAGTCATGCCATTTACCTTTTAATATATAGTCACTTTTGTATTGGTCCCACTTGTTTTCTTCCTGAAAACATAGGATTACAGTAGTGGCTAACATTGTGGAAATCTTTTGGAAAGATTGTTTTCTTGAGGTTGATGTCTCTTAAAACCACTTTTTTTCGGTGGT
This sequence comes from Macrothele yani, assembly GCA_039090855.1. Taxonomy (NCBI): domain Eukaryota; kingdom Metazoa; phylum Arthropoda; class Arachnida; order Araneae; family Macrothelidae; genus Macrothele; species Macrothele yani. The sequence goes on along the minus strand of CM077033.1, from coordinate 84,402,745 downwards.
GGGGTGTAATACCATAAAATTATATACCAGTGGAAAAGTAATTTCGTCAAGAATGAAATGCAACAAAGTTTGTTCAATTATCTTTATTCTATGAAACGTTATAGCCAAATAACCAAAAAAGGAAGCACAACTTGCTTAGGTTGATATGAAGTAGCTTTCCTTCATTTAAATGTAGCCAATGAGCATGAGTATTTAAAGAGCCAACCAGGTGTCATCATGTTTTGAAAATGAGCCAATCAGGTCACAGTAGGATTCAGCTATTGATATCATGTATTGGAGCTGAGATCAGGACATTTCTCAGTGGGTTATGTGATTACTATCAATTTGGTTGGCTTAATTTGTGTTCTTTCATTTAGTGAGCTTGTAAAACGTAATGAAATTAAAGAAATGGTCAGAGTAGATATGTCACCCAGAAAGCGATGTAAAATAGTACTATTAAGTGAACAAGGCGTCAGTTATGAAGAAATTAGAAGAAAAATTGGTGGAAACTTAACCAAAGTTGGTATTTCCAAATGTTTGAAGAGATATAAGAAGATTCGGTCACTACAAAAGCAGACTGGTAAAGCCAGGAAAAGGTGCACAACAGCAAGTGATGATAGAAGAATTAAGAGATTGTGCCTAGCTGACGGAAGAAAATCATGTGGGTGTATACAAGATGAAAAAGGCAATGCAATGTGAAGTTGAGGGCAAGGACTGTTCGGTTCAGACTGCGGGAATTTGGTATAAAAGCTAGAATTCCACGAAAAAGTCCTTTTTGTCTCTCAAACAAAGGTTGAAAAGATTTAACTGGGATGAAACACATGTTAATTTAACAGCGGAACAATGGAACAGTGTTATTTGAAGTGATCAGACCAACATCGCCCTGTGTTGGTAGTGATGGCATAAAATACGTAAGGAGAAGAATCGGAGAAGATTTGCATCCTGATTGCATTACATGTACCGTGAAACACCCAGTTAGTGCTATGATCTGAGCTTATATGACATCAAAAGGTGTGAGCAGAATTTGTGTGATTAATGGGAATATAAATGGCCAAAAATACATTAATGAAATACTTGGGCCCAAACTGACGCCTTCCGCACGTGATCTTTTCCAAGATAATGAAACATTTATATTTCAACAGGATTCAGCTCCATGGCATGTTGCTGCTGTGTGCAAAAAGTGGTTTCAAGATAATCATATTTCACTGCTTAAACGGCCTGGGAATAGCCCAGACCTTTACCCCATCGAAAACCTATGGATCCGACTGAAGAAACGTGTTAGTCAAAAGCAACCCGGCAAAAAAACTCAATTAGTAGAAGCAATAACTCAATCTTGGTTTCACATTATAACAGCTGCAGAACTATAATACTTGGTTCCCTCCATGTGAAGTAATTAACGCTAAACATGGTTCAATTCCATGAAGGAAAATATGAACTAATGAATAAATGTTTTGATATTTACTTGATTTATAAAAAAATGGGGTTGCGTTTCAATATAATCTATATGGACACTTATGTTTTTTTTTTGTACAATCAGACCTTTATATACGTGAGTTGTCATTACCACAGATATAAGTGATAATCGTATTATACATGTAAAGGAAATGGACAAAAATTGTTAATACAATTAATATCTAAGCTCCTACTTCTTCAGTAACGAAAGAAACTATTACCTTTGTGCTTAGGTAATTAATTTTTTTGTTCATATTTTAGAAATTTCAGAATAAGATTGTGAAAAAGCTTTGAGTTCTTTATTTGGAACATTTTTTATAATTAAAATCTTACAATGAAATTTAAGTATACGTTAAAGAACTTGGTCCAATATAATTTGGCACTGTGCCAAAAACACCGAATAAATAGTGTATGTCTATCAAGAGTGTTAAAGTGTAGGTTAATGCTCATAAGTTCCTCAGAATTGCGAATACACTGTGTATAGTCTTTCTGCAGAAAATATAGCACGTTTCTTCGCCGATGTGTTCTATAGAACAGAGACAGAACAGTGTAATTATTGAAAATATCACATTATGCCTAGTTTATTGCTGTAAACCCCTCCCCCCCAGCTGTTACTTACGGCGGAAAAATATTTCCACCTGATGGAAAGGAAGCGCTCCTCTGTAGTTTCTAGGCGACCAAGTTATCTGGCATGTAAGAAAACAGTTAATTTAGAACAAATTCGGATTTAATGGTCTTCTACACCATCATAATTCGCAAATTCCCAGCATATCTTAGCATAGAATTTGCAAACAAGAACGATCAAATGAATAAGATCAGGAGAATATGACCCAAACATATGATTTGGAGCCCAGTGAGGAGAAAACGGGCGAATATGATTTTTAGACAATGAAACAAGACGCTTCAGTAGCAAGCAAAGTGGAAAATAAATTACAGTTTTTTTCCTAATTGCGTTAATCATGTAGTCACTCATTCCGAACGTACAGTTCATGCATGTCTTTCGAATTTTTTTACTTGAGATTTCTGAACAGATATTTCTTACGAGGAAATCGAATAAAATATTACAACATGAGAAATACCTCCATAAACGTTCGCATGTTTTCGAAAAGTTTGTTGCATGCGTTTATCCATGCCGTCAAATTTCATGAGTGAACACATACACAAGTGTAATCTTTGCTTTTAAACGAATGTGCAATACGGTTTTTCTTTTCAAAGTACGCATTTGCTAATGAGTCAGGATTTTGTTAGTAGATGGAAAATAATAGAGAAAATTAATCTCTAACTTGAACTATTTTCAAAGCATTGTATCTGTATGTGGCAATTTAGTATACTTACGAGATGCTCGAATTTCCCAACCTGTCCTGTACATTTCTGGATATTACAGATTCACAGTCTTAATATTAAAATAATTCGCATATACACGGTCTTCTCTCTATCGGAAAATAATGTCCTTTCTGAAAGTATTGCCGGGCGTGCCTATTGTAAATGCGTTTCACCATTCAAAGCTTCTGCAATGTGCACGGGAGTATCAAAACTGGACCTTGATTGATTGGAAGAAACTCGTGTGGTCCGATGAATCTCGTTTTCTTTTGCACTGTCTATAGGACCGGGTAGATATGCGCCGTTTACCTTGGGAAGTTTTGACACTGGGATGCAACGTGGCACGAAACTTTGCCGATGGAGGAAATTCAATGCTCGGTACAATGTTCTTCTGGGAAGCCCTGCATCTATTCATTCATGGGCAGAAAACTATGGCGTCTATCACCTACCTAAACATCATTGCAGACCAAGTACATTCTTTTATGGCAACTGTATTCCATTATAGCGGGACCATCTCTCAGCAGTTAAATAGGCAATGCCACACTACCGTACTTATCTAAAATGGTTCGTAGAAAAATGCAGAAAATTTTCAGGTATTACACTGACTTACAAATTTCTTGGGTATGAATCTTATCTTGCGTATTTGGTTTTCGTTGTAGCAGCTAATCAAATCTGCGGCGACCTCAGCCACGTAAACTAAGAATTAAATACTCTACTGGTAACGTGATGACACCAAATACCTCGAGACACATTTTGAAATCATATGGCCTATCGTGTCCCCCCCGAAAGTGTATTTGAGGGTTCGTGGACGACCAAGATCATATTAAGCAGGTTGTTATAATGTTTTTACTCTTTGGAGTGTACTTGACATGATTTTTTAAAATCAACCTACATTTCCATTCCTCTTAGTGAGACTACAGATGTGATTACTGACGAATTCGAAATCTTTTCATTTGATTATATATAAAGAAAGAAGATTTTCAATCGGGTTTTTAATCCCTCAGATATTGCTGTAAATGGAATCGTGAGCTTACGAGCTCTTAGAAACAGAGTTATCGACAAAAATAAGATGTGACTTTACGTCTCCTGGTGGGAAAACCATGCATTATTTTATGAAGAAAGTATTCGCAAACGATTTATCCATATGAGCGGTATCGGTCCAAGTAGAAACAATTTAGTCGAGTTTTCAGGAGCCCAGATTTTGCTACAAATACATCAGAAACAGAATTTAGCACTTATAACCCCTGGTGTCCAAACCATTATTTACAAAACATTAGAAATTATGTGAAAAAATTTTTCCATCAGGTCTTGTATGCGATACAGGAAGAATATTTCAAATCGGAGTTTTAGGAGCAGAAAACGCAATTTACCTTTATGCGCCCTAGCGGAAAGTCTATGATTTACGTAAAATTTTTGAATTTATAGGAAAAATTTTCGCATCGGAAACACTATCCAACAAGGAAGGAATTTTTCAAATCGGACTTTTAGAAGTAGAGATATTGACAAAACTAAGATAAACCTCTACGCCCCCTGGCGTAAAAACCATGCATTATTTCAAGAAGAAAATGTTCCTGAAAGGTTTGTCGACATGAGTAGCATCGGTCAACAAAAGACTTTTTTTTCAATCGAGATTTTAGGAGCTCATATTTTGCTGCAAATACATCAGAAGCGGAACTTAAGACTTACGCCACCTGGTGGCAAAACCATTTTTACAAGAATTAGATATTATGTGCAAACGATTTCCCATCAGGAGCTGTATCCGGTGCAGAAAGAATTTTTCAAATCGGAGATTTAGAAGAAGAGAAATAGTGGGAAACGCAATTTACCTTTACCCGCCCGAGCGGAAAGTCTATAAATTACTTGAAAATTTTGAATTTATAGGAAAAACATGTAACACTAGAAACACTATATAACAAAGAAGAATTTTTTTATATTGGACTCTAAGAAGTCGAAATATTGACAAAAATAAGATATATATCTACGACCCCTGGCGCAGAAATCATGCACTATTTTAAGAAGAAAATGTTTCTAAAAGGTTTGTCGACACGACTAGTATCGGATTACAAAGGACGTTTTATTTTCAATTGAGAATTTAGAAGCTCATATTTTGCTGCAAATACAACAGAAGCGGAAATTACGATTTACGCCCTATGGTGGCCAAACCATTTTTCTTACAAAAATTAGAAATTATGTGCAAATGACTTCCCTTCAGGAGGTGCATCCGGCGCAGAAAGATTTTTTCAAATCGGAGATTTAGAAGGTGAGATATAGGGAGAAACACAATTTGCCTTTACGCCCTCTAGCGGAAAGTCTATAAATTACTTGAAAATTTTGAAATTACATAAAAAACATATCACACCGAAAACACTATCCAACAAAGAAGGAATTTTTCAAATCGGACTCCTATAAGTAGAGATATTGACAAAAATATATATTTTTACACACCCTGGCGGTAAAACTGTGGGATATTTTAGGAAGAAAATATTCTGAAAAGGTTTATCGATGTGAGTGGCTTCAGTCCACGAAAGAATTTTTTCAATCGATATTTTAGAAGCTCAGATTTTATGGCAAATACATGCGAAGCAAAAATTAACCTTTGCGCCCCCTGGTGGCCAAGGTACTAAACATTCGAAATTATATGCAAAAGATTTTCCATCAATAAATGTTTACGCAGAAAAAAAAATTTCGAATCGGAGTTTTAGGAGAAGAGTTATCGGGGAAAATGTAATTTACTTTTACGCCCCCTAGCGGAAAATCTATGCGTAATTTGAAAAAGAAACTAAATCTAAAATACTCTTCAACATAAATGGAATCAAAAGATAAAATAATTTTTTCAATCGGATGTTTAGAAGCAAATATGTGGAATAAAACGTAGTTTTGAATTCGACATCATCTACATTTACGGCATCTAGCTGCGTAATTGTACATCGTAAAAAAAACGAAATAAAGGATCATCATTCTTATATTTCAAGCTGCCAAATGCAAAAATAATTTTTCAAATCGGACTAATAATTTAAGAGATACCGTGGGTACAGACGGACGGAGAAACCGATAACATCAGCACGACCTTTTTTTACAAAAGACGTGCTAAAAAAGCAGACAATTTCGAAAATGCTCGTACATATTGTACTCTATATTGCTACTTAAAATTTGTTAAAAACAGAATGGCAGTATGCTGCATTCTGACACCAAATCTTTGTTAATTTAAAATGAAAAGGACGTTACCCGATATCATCAACTTTGTCAACCATTATCAATCCACTGCTGGACGAAGGTCTCCCAAAATTTCTTCCACAACGGTCTGTATTGTGCCAGTTTCCTCCATGTTACTCCCGCATACATTCGATATTTCATCCACCCATCTCCCGTGTGGTCTTCTTCTGGGTCTTTTCCTGTCCCTTGGAATACAATCTAAAATTTCGGCTGTCCATCGATGGTCTGTCCTTCTGGCAGTATGTCCAGCCCATTGCCATTTCAGGGATTTAACTCTGATCATGATGTCGTCAACTCTTTTCATTTTTCGGATCCACGAGTTCCTCTTCTTATCTCTCCTGGTTACACCAAGAATGCACGTCGCCATGCTACTTAGAGTGGCCTGCAGCCTTTGTATGTCTCTTTTAGTTAAGGTCCACGTATCTGCACCATACGTAAGCACTAGAAGGATGCATTGATCAAACATTTTTCTTTTAAGATATAATGGCATATTGCTCTTAAAAATTATGCTGTTTCTTCCAAAATCTCTCCAGACAAATTTTATACGCCGATTAATTTCTTCATGAATGTGACCCTCACTTTATATCTGCTGCCCAAGATAAACGTACGTATCTGGTATCTCCAGCTCTTGTCCATCAATCGATAATTCTTCATTTCTTCTAAAAGTACATCACTTTTGTTCATTTTTAATCCCACATCTTTACTCTTGTCAGAAAGTTCCTGGATCATATTCTACAGCTCTGATGGGATAGTTGCAAAAATGACTACGTATATCATCATCATCATCATTGTCAACCATTATCAATCCACTGCTGGACGAAGGTCTCCCCAAGTTTATATATATATATATATAATGTGAAATTACCACTTTCCGAAAAGAGAATTCCAGGGAATATTTGATCTCTACACATGGATTTTGACAAATGAGTACCTACCTTCACTGCTCGCTGCCGTAGGTCCTATGACACGTGCTAGCTCATGTTCCAGATGCATATAAGCCAATTCCTCGCATTAGAAGACCCCATGTCTGTCGTGCACGATTCCGGCGCTACGTCCGGCGGTCTTAGACCGCACTGTTTTAATTTGGTAATGTATTTTTTTCCACTGTTGCAGGTTCATCGTGGACATGGAACTGAATTTCTCGGGAACTAGGAGCGGAGTGCCACCATACGTTCCATTGCAAACGATATTCTTCTTTATGTGTACTATTACACCTCATTGTTTATCGCACGAATTTGGGAACACCCTGTAGTAACGGATAAGCGGGGAGAAACTTACAATATGTTAGAACTCAAATAATGCACATGGGCTAGTGCACTGTTTTTCTCTATGTCACACAATCGAATTTTTCATCTAAGTTTTAATGTCTAGAACATAGTGCTTATTATATTTAAAAGAAAAAAAAACATACGATGCGTATGTCTGATACAGAAACGTTTTGAATTCACATTTCCCTAAAATATATCAGGTAACGTTGAATGATCACTCCAGATGTGTCTACTGATTTATCCTGATGTTTTGGAATTCTGTGTATGTTTTTTTTTTGTTTGTTTTTTGGCTTTGAACTCTTGTTAATACCTTACTGTACTTAACAGAAATTAAAAAAAAGAAGAGTGAATCAATCTGGAAATGTCATTTTTTCTACCGATTCAGTTTTTTTTTATCGTACAAATTTCTTTTCACAAAGGATTTACAAAATTATTTGAAGGAGCGGAAAGTGAACAGAGGTTGTTGATTTTTCTTTAGCAATCTCATTTATCCAATGTGTAAAAATTCCTATTTATTGCAATGCTTAGAAAGCAACTCCGAATAGGAGTTCTAAAATGGAGATGTCTTAAAACGTAGTGATGTTTTGGTGTCACGTGCATACTTCAGAAAATTTGTTCATTTTATTCGATTTTTCAGTGAAAGTTAAATACTAATAATCAGCAAGTTCTATAACTCACTTCCCTGTATGTTGGTGAGATTATCCTCGTTACCAGACGTTTGGAAGAAAATATATAACACGTGTAAAGCTGTTAGTTTTTCCTTGATCCTTGTTTAAAAGCGTTTCTAGGTTTCGGGATGCGGGTTAGCACCGCACTACACTATGAAAATTTCGACGTTTGGAATACATATATGAAAGTTTGCAAGATCTAATAAGTAATCTTTTTTTCCGAGAAATAACTGAAAGATAATTTCTTGGTCGTTTAAATTTAGGGACCTACCCATGTCCCTACTTTATTCAAAAAACCTCTTATACCTTGCAGCAACAAAAGGATACCAGAAAATTAATTAAAAACGTACCTCAAAACTACTTTCGGGCTCCCAATATTTGTAAAGGTCATTTTACGGCCCAACCAAAACAGTAACGTAACGAGGTCGATTCACAGATCACGTGCTTTTATTTTTCACCTCGACCGATCCATTGCAAATAATTTCTCTATAGCGGAGGCTGGTGAAGGAATGGAAGTGTATCCGTACTTTTTACATAGTGTTGTGGGGGTGGGAGGATACTAAGTTAAAATGAAGTTGGCATATGCAAATTTAAATTTTAAATTTCAACCCTTTCCCTCAGAGTATGGATATTTAAGTAGACAAGCAAAACTTACAGGTATTTCTATATGAAAACCCAATTTGTTCCCACAACTGATGACAATAATAGGAAATTAGTTGTTGCAGTACATGACAGTTATTCCACTGTTATGGCCAAAAAAAGAACAACAACAAAAAAAAAAGCAATTTGTGTTATTCAAGGACTTTTGCTGTCTGTGACGTGCCAAAATAAATGGGCAGAGCCCCAAATCCGATCCACCCACTAGTCTAAGCTAATGTGGATACATGCTATTGACTAACATATATTAATCACACAACACATGACAAACTCAAGAAATCAATTTTGTAAAAGACCAGTCGGTCTGCATTTATTTGTAAACAATTTAATCAGTGATTTTAAATTCCCTTTCTTTTTGTAATTTGAATTTCTGCTTTGCTTTCCACAAACACACAGGAAGGTTACATAAATTTTACATTTTTGTTTATATTTCTAAAAAGCAATTTTTTTTTCGATTCCTTAAGGACAACTTTGAGAAAAAAATGTTGTATACTTTCTAGCGTTATTCAATATATATATTTTTTTCAGACAATTTTACTCTTACATGGGAGATGTTGGCCAAGATTCTAAAATCTAATTTTTTTTTTTTTTTTTATTTTACGTCACCACATTTTCTAAACTGACAGAAATATTACCTTGGGGAGTAACTCCCAGAACAAAGTAGATTTTTTATTTTATTTATTTAGTTTAGTTGTTTGTTTGTTGTTTTTCAAATAGGCAGGTAAAAAAAAAAAAAAGAAAGTCTCGTAGTGAGAAAAGAGTCAACTTCTGAAGGACCAACATGGCGGCTAGTAGGTTAGACGTTCGGTGTGACGAGGATGATTTAAAAATTTCTGCTTACCGCTTCCGGAATACAGCATACCTCTCCACGTTTTTTTTTTCTCTAGTCTCTGAAGAATTGGGTACCTCCAGTGTACAGGACTGGCACTTCAGGAATTTACTCGTTCGGACGGCAATGTGAATTTTTTTTTTCTGTTGATGTTCTAATTACATCTACCATGGGACTGGTAGTACAGCAGCAGCTCTCCTTCCGAGTAGCCCTTAGCACACATCCCAGGATGATAACCCTTTGTTTTTTTGAATGATGGGTCGATGTGACGGGTTGATTAGCGAACTTGCCCGGTCGCTGAGGTAAGCAGGCTCTTCCAACAACCGACGCTCCGGTTACAAACCCGCACATGGAGACAGGGAGCAAATCCCTTTTTTGTTAATCCTATGCTGCTCTTAGTTTTCGGTTTCCCTTTTGCCGTCGTTCATCTTTCATTTACCGGGCAGGATATAAAGGACTTCCCGAGGATTATGGATATCTCGGGGACCACGAAATTTTCTTCATCTTCCGGAGAGGACTCGGTCTTAGCAGCCAAAAAAAGTAATCGAAGAATGTCAAAAAAAAAATTTCAACTCACACGTCTTCTCCGAAGGATGCGAGAGTACGCCAGCGCCCTCTGCACCGACGCTACTTTTCTCCAATAAGATTGCCCCCATCCAGCTGTTGCGTGAAAAACTCGGTCGCCCCCCACACCGCTTGACTAACGCTTGCGTCTTATGACATAACATGGAAAGGGCGATTCCAGATGCGAAATTTATCACCATACGCAAGAGAGGGAACGCATTCCAAAATGTGTAATCTAATACCACTCTGCCTTCAACGACTTTCTCTTCTAACGGGAACGCAGGTGCACTGCTGGCCGGAAATGCTTGACCAACTTCTGGTCATCCCATAAATAAAGAGAGAGATGCTGCAAACCACCCCCCTCTGCGTACCAGCAACACTTGGCAAACCCGAGTACGCGTAAAGCTTTTCCCTGTTACTGGGGCCGGAAGCAAGCTGAGCTTTTCTTTCACACCATCCCGTAAGGAAAAGGGGGGGGAAGCAAGGAACCTTTCTGGTTAACCATCTCAACGTGGTAGCTTCACTTCAAGACAGAAGACGGGGGAGGAATAAAAGAAAAAAACCCCTCAAAGTTATCATGTACATTTATATGGCACCTTTATACATATATATCCATAATTCTACGCGGGACAGACTGTTCCATACAACAAATACTTGTTTCCTAATTATATTTGTAATCGACACAGAATTTTCTTTATAATGGTGGTTACACAAATACAAGTAGATGGTCGATCAACACCATAATTACTATACACACACATATACCTATATATATATATATTTCTTTTTTTTTCTCTTCTTCTCCCAGAAAAATAAAAGAGGAAAACAAATTTATGAAATGACGTTACAACGATTCACCTAAAATACAATATCCTCACTCCGACCTACTGACAGCATAAAAAAAGAACTACAGTTACCTAAAGTACACACACACACAGAGCACACTCACCAGAAAGATAGATTAATTTTGAAAGAGAAATTTCCGAGACAAGATTTCTGACTTTTTCTCAACCTTTTTTTTCTTAAGAGGACATATATATGGATATATATATCCACCACCTGCACAATGCCAAGAAAAGTGAGAGACCACCTAAAAAAATTATGATCACACATTTTCTCATTTTCTTTTATAGAAAATGCGTTGGACTGTTGTCAGTCCTGAATGAAAATTCACATAAATTGGCCAGATTTATGTGTTTCCAGGACTGAGCAACAGGACAATACATTCTTTCCCCAGGAAATAAAGGCGAAGATTCCCAGAGGTGAGTGCAGGAAGCACAAAAACTCGAAATCTGAACTTACTGTCAGGCATTCTGTGTACCTAACGACGTACAGCTAACACACACACACAAAAAAAACCATTGGTAAGCAAACCCTACAACAATCAAAAGGCATGAATGCACTGCTGCTGGACTACGCTGACCTTACGAATGCAATCTAATGAAATGGCGAAATACGAAATCTCAAGCACATCATACACCTAAGTTGCACCCATAGGCAAACACCGTCACATCATTAGACACTCAGACCACTAGACTGTGAATCCGAATTTGGATTACCTCTTTTCTCACAACCCACACCCAAAATACATTGATAACAAAAACACTACACTGAACAAAGCTTAACTTATATTGCTAGACCACTGAAAAAAAAATTTTTTTTTTATCTTTTACCCTGAACTTTGCTATTTATTTTCTTCTCAGAATTGACCATGGGCTTTATATGGCCACCCCTACTAGTGCATCACATACCAGCTCGTTTATTGTCACAATCTCACCTTACATTTGTAACTCTAAGTCGTGACTCTTTGCCCACGATCAATTTCCCGAGAATCACAATTGAAAAACCACAAGCCCCAAAACATTAAATTACATATCAAGAACCTTTACACAATCTTTATACTACCAAAATTCCATAATCACTTAAAATTGTCACACTATAACTTGCAGATCTCAGTTTCCTCAACGTTCTTGGGTACTTTACCAAGGAAAAATTCACTTTCCTGCCCCAAAATTTCTTCAAGGCACCACACATTACCTCATTAGAATAGTTTGCCCTTAGCATACTCATCTCTACTTGCCTTCTTAGATAAGTAGACCCCAACATGAGGACAGAAAACCAGAATTGGAAAGAAAATCAAAATTTCCCTCATATTTACATTATTCAGGAAACAACTGTGGTATCACACTCAATCACCAACCCACTATATCTTTTCCTGAAACTATCATTTATCAATTTCTGCAACTCGCCTTCATATAAATGTATCAAATCACTGTCCTGCCGAACTTGAAGAAACTCTTCATAACGAAACAAAAAAAAAAAACACAAAATATTATCAATTTCACCTCAACCCACCATACAACAAATACCTTCCCTACTTCCCAGAATCTCCTAGTACTTGAAAGGAGAGAAAAAAAATTATATCAATAAATGGAGAAATAAGGCAAATTTATCCTTCATATTTCTGTCAACACTAAAGTTCCCCACTACTACTGAAGGAGAAAATAAAATCACTAGCACAACAACACATGGCATAATACAATATTTTACTGGTGCACCAGAGGTATGTACAAATACTATTTACAAGCAACGTTGCCTTGATACCATAAGCTAGGCGTTTAGCCGAGCCACAAAACCTCTGCTGTCCCTTGGACGCAGGCCATATCTGGAGGAATTTGGGACCTCCCCTCGCCGGGGTGTCTCTCTAACCTGGGGTGCAACTACCTCCCTCCTGGGAGTACTCGTAGGAGTTTGTCTTCTCGCAGGTTCTTTACTCATAAAGGGAGTACTATCTCTCACTGGTACTGACATATTCGGCTCTGTGGGCCGCCTTACCAACCAGGGCATGAAACAGGTGTTTGCTCCTTCTGATGATGTCGTTGGCTGTGTTCGGGAAGAACCAGCCTCCATAGGTTCACTGTGCCTCTCAGGACTGTGTGAATTATCACTTTCCCCATTTACTCTGGGAAACATAGGTCGATCTCTTACCTTGATGAGCCTGTCTACATGAACCAACTCTCTACGCCGGGGATCAGGTATGAAGGTAATCTCATAGTTTACTGGTGGGAGGACCTTGGTCACCCTATAAGGACCTGTACACAACTTACTTAATTTCTTGCTTTTTCCTGGCTTAACAGCAGGTGTGTACAGATAGACCTTGTCATTCAGGGTGATGTGTTTGTCCACTGCAACCTTGGCACGATGCTTCTCTTGATTCTCCGCAGCCTTTTCCAGGTAAATTCTGACCACCTCAAAAGCTCTATTTAGGCGATCAGTTACTTCATCACAGTATTCCCTCTGAGAAGAGTAAGTACGGGTGGTAGGGCTCCCAATCAAGTGATAGGGTAGCACCAAGTCCTTACCATAGGTGAGATAAGCTGGAGTCTCACCTGTGCTGGAATGCACTGATGTCCGAAAAGACAGGAGCGCCATAGGCAGACATTGATCCCAATCATCCTGACTCTCCGAGACCAGGTGACTGATGGACTGAATGAGGCTGGCGTTCAACTTCTCGCACTGACCATTGGCAGAAGGGTGATACGGGCTGCAATTCAGTTTCTTTATGCCAAGTCTATTGTACACTTGCATCATAGCCTTAGACAAGAAGTTGGTCCCCCTGTCTGTTAAAATCTTAGACGGCAAGCCATGAGTGGCTATAAATTCCTCCACCAGTACTCGTGCAATCGTTTCACTTTTAGTGTCAGGCAGAGCATAAGCTTCTGGCCAGCATGTGAAAAAAATCGGTAATGACAAGGATAAATTTGTTTCCTGACCTTGTGGTTACCAAAGGCCCTACCACATCCATTGCGATCTTCTCAAATGGACGGCTAGGTAGCTCAGCCCTAACTAAGGGTGCCTTTCTTCCCGGCTGGTATGCTCTCTTACTCAGACAACTGTGGCAACTCTCTACATAGGCTTTTACAACTGAATACATGTTGTGGAAGTAAAATTTCGAACGAATCCTTTCCAAGGTTTTTTTAAAACCTGGGTGTGCCACAGTTTCTGAATCGTGACACTGCATCAAACTTTCCTCCACCATAGTTTCGGGAATCACCAACTGTTCGTAAGGCTGACTTCGGGTGTCTCCGGACTTAGGTATAGAGTAATGCCATAGAAGTCCATCTTGAAGAAAAAACTCATCTGATACCTTACATTTTCCTAGTTCCCCTTTCCCCTCTAAAATCTCAATCTGTTTAGCCCAGCGATCATCCTGCCTCTGTAACCCTCTAACTCTGCCCTGTTCTTGAGCTCTATCCTCTGCTGTCTGTTCAAATACTTCCGTAGCCTGTACATTTCTTGACAGGTAATCGGCAACTACATTTGATTTGCCAGGCCTATGTTGGATAGTGTAGTCAAATTGCTGTAGTGACATACACCACCTAGCTATCCTTGACGTGGGGTCCTTCAACTTAAAAACGCATGACAGACTAGCTTGATCCGTAATGACCAGGAAATGCCTGGCGTAGAGGTATTGGCGGAAGTAGTTCACAGAGAAAACTACACTCAGCATCTCCTTCTCAACCACTGAATAATTGAGCTCGGCTCCCTTTAACTTCCTGCTGACATACGCCACAGGTTGTAGTTTCCCATCGACCTCTTGCTGTAGGGCGGCTCCAATTGCAAATTTCGAGGCGTCACAGGCCAAAACAAATTCCTTCCTCAGGTCGGGTAATTTTAAACATGGCTCCTTTAATAGAACTTGTTGTAGGTCTTTGAAGGCCTTCTGAGCTTCGGGAGTCCAGTGGAATGCCTCATCCTTTCGGATTAAGTTTGTCAGAGGCAGAGCTAAATGAGCATAGTTTACTATAAACCTCCTATAGAACCCAGTGAGTCCCAAGAATGCTCTCACTTGTTTCACAGATTTAGGGATCTTAAAATTTTTGACTGCTTCCACATTCCTGGGATCAGGAGTTACACCTTCCTTGCTGACCACAAAACCTAAGTAGCGAATGCTGGATTTCAAAAAATGGCATTTATCGGGTTTGAGCTTGAGGCTGTGCTAGCGCAACCTCTGGAATACTATTTCTAGCTTGTCGAGATGCTCCTCAAAAGTTCTGCCAGCTATGACAATGTCATCTATGTAGATGCCAATCTGGAGGGGTTTAAGACCTGAAAGTACTATTTCCATTAGTCGCTGAAAGCTATTTGGGCTGTTCCTCATCCCGAAGGGTACTCGCAACCACTCATACAAACCCTGGTCGGTGACAAAAGCAGTTTTGTAGACATCCTCAGGGTGTACTTTCATCTGGTAGAAGCCAGAGGTCAAGTCGAGCGAGCTGAAATAAGTCGCTCCTGCAAGGGCATCCACCATTTCGACCAAATTTGGGATAGGAAAAGAATCCGGTACAGTCTTGGCGTTAAGCCGCCTGAAGTCTGTACATAAACGGAAACTGCCGTCAGCCTTTCTGACCAGGAGGACAGGTGCCGAGTAAGGACTACCACTCGGACGAATAATACCTGCCTCAAGGAGCTCGTTAATTTGCCTATCAAGTTCATCTCTCAGAGCATAAGGAACCCGGTAAGCTCTTTGCCTGACAGGAATGTCATCGGTAAGATGCACCTGGTGTAGCAGGTTATCACACTCACCCAACTCCGCTACGTTCTTGGCAAAGGTATTCCCATTCTTGTGTAGGAAATCCGACAATATCTCCTGTTGCTCAGAGGGCAAGTGGGATAAATCAAATTCATCCACCCAAGTCGAGCAATCATCAATCTGGCTATCTACAGTAGCCACGGTGGTAACCTTAATGGGTTCAGCAACAACAAGTTTGGAGGTTTGATTGATGTAAACCATGCTATCCGATGTGTTCACAACCTTAACTAAGGCAACCTCCTCCTTAGTGTCATTGACCGAACGGCCAATCCACAGTGATTTTATCCTCACTGTCTCAATGGGCTGCAACAGCATGATCTCTCCTAATTGCGAGCAACCCGGAATACTAACCGAAATTATCTTTTCTGACCTAGGGGTATTTTTTCTTTCCTGATGGTTCTGCCAAACACAGGGGAGGTTTCCCTGACCTGAGATGGAAGACTCGGGTCCATGGTCGGGTCAGAGAGAGAGAAAGTTCCATGACTTTTTCCCGACTCCTTACCTGGGAGGGTTTGTTTATCTTTGGAAGTGAGGAGCTCTTTACACACCGTAATTTCATTTCCAGTTGTAAGACCCTGAATTTCACTTGCACTGGAAATAGAAATAACTGATTCCCTATCACTCACCACCTCCTCAACACTGCAGGTTCTACTCACCTCTTCAGAGTCAGAGATAGGAATTTTAAAAATTCCTCTAACCAGGGCAATGGCCTGTTCTCGTTCCTTACTGTACCTCCTGGTTAACCGGCAATCCCTGTTTTGCCGTGAAACCTTAGCTGGCCTACACTTCCCCCTCCACAGTGTGCTATCAGCAGCACTGAAAACAAAATGCTGGGCTTTCAAGAGGTCAAACCCAACAATGGCATCATATGCCGGCGACAATTCAGTTTTGGTAACAAATACATGGTGTTTGAATTTCTTCCCAGCTAATGAGAACTTCAATTCCACACATGAAACTACATTAAGTGGCTTACCTGAAACTCCTTTGACTACAATTGGTGGATAGTTAATTTCTCTTTTGTGCCCAGGTAAAGTGCTGAGACACCTCTGAGGAATCAGACACACAGAAGCACCTGTGTCTACAAGCAACCTCAAAGGTCTCCCGCTTACAATACCTGACAAAACGGGCATGGCGAATGAATGGGATTGACATGAGTCAATTGGAGCCTCTACAACTAAGGGGGTGTCAACAGAAGCCGACTCTACTAAACTTCTCCCCACCTTCAGTTTAAAGGCCTGGCAGGGCCTCTATTGCTTCGCCTAGCTGTGTCAGCCTGCCTGTGGCTCCTTGTACTCCTCTCACTAGGCCTAGGTTGCCTTTCCCGCCTGGAGGTGCTAGGGTTGTAGCTTTGAGGATCATTACCCCTTGAGTTAGGATTTCTGTTTCGGAAATCCCTATTTCTATCCTCCACTTCCCTCCTGTAAGAGTCTAGGTCACTATCGGGACATTCATTGACATAATGCCCGAGCCGCCTGCACCGGTAACAGGTCACCGCAAGTCTATCCTCTCTCCGGTAATTGTCTCTAGGATTATGGCTGGGAGATCTGTTCCTATCATAGGTTCTAGTTTCCCTTGCATAGGCATACCCCTGTCCTGTCTCTCTGGAAGGGGAAACAAATTCTCTTCTGGCAGAGGAATATCTAGAAGCCCCCCTTGAGGGTGAAAAATTGTGTATATATTCCCTGGCGGGTGAAACTGCGTTACTCTGAGAACTTCCTATATTTACTTGTTTTAACTGTCCCTCCAACTCGTTCACTCTAGCCACTAATGCACTGACTACTGTGGCGAAGGAATCAGGCTCATCTACCGGAGCCATTGCACCATCAACTTCCCCACTGTCTACATCCACAAACGACACAAGCCTATCACTCTTTGCCATGTAGGCCTCATTGTTTTCCTCCAAGATGGCTTTTTCCCTAGCTGCACCATAGGTTTGAGGATTGTGTGAGATAACTAACCTCTTCAACTTGGGGCACAAACCCTCAACAAACTTGGACAAGAGATTTCTGTCCCTTATATTCCTCACTGCTTCGGAGTCTGAGTTATCCTCTAGATACCCGTAGGCATATCGTTCTACCCGAGCAGCAAATTGTCTCACAGATTCTCCCTGCCGCTGCTTACATGTGTGAAACCTACTCATTTTGACTGCCAAAGGAACCGAGGACAAAAACCTATCTAAAAATGCCTCCTTTACTGCAGCATAGGTTACGCTCCTGCCTCTAGCTTCCTTATCCCTTATAAGCTGCCTCGCTTGACCTTTGCACTTACACTTCATTACTACGAGCTTGTCAGCATCGCGCCAGTTTCCCATTCGACTAGCATTTTCCAGTGATTCTAAGAAATCATTGACGGAAACCTGATCGGAGCTTCCTGAAAATTCCATCACCATTGGCAAAAGAGGGGGAATGCTCCAGGCTGCATTTACCCCTGGCTGAAGCTCGGCTACATTTTCCCTTGACTGAATCTCGGCTGCATTAGCCCCTGGTGGAAGTTCGGCTGCATCTTCCCTCGACTGCAGCTCTAGCTCCCTCTGTCGACGTTCCTGACTCATATTGTTAACCAAATTATCTCCTTACTAATTATGAAACACAAGGAAAGCACTGTATTAATATGCTACACACCCACTATCTAACCACTATGCCTCCTATGCACTATAGCAAATCCTACACTTCTTCCTAATAATTAGTACATAGCAGAACTCAGAACATAAAAATCAACCCTAACACTATATTTCCTAAGTGCATAACCCAAAATACACTATGACAAAATTTACTACATATTCTATCAAATATCAAACTGACACACATATACAAGACGAACAAGAAACTACACTCCTACACATGCAACACTCTTACCAAAACTATATTGAAAGAGAGAAGGAAGAGGCGAAAAAAAAATTAAGTATCCGAGAAGTTCAAAAGTTCCTTCTCTAACCTTGTTCACTCAAAAATAGGCTGCTTCACCTCACATAAACTAAATATCAATGCTAAAGCATTACAACTAACTACAATTACCCAAAATTGCACTCTGATCTTCAACACCAACTACTGCATGAAATTCAAGTCTGTCTCAAATTAAATTATGCCGTCTATTCACTAAATCATGACGTTGACTAGTGAGAAGCTATCCTTATACATGTGCCAAAGAAAAGTAAAGGAAGCAAAAATATCAGAACACTGCACATGCACACTACACTGGGAGAAGAGAAAAAACTGAACTTTCTTATGACACCTAATGACAAAACACAACAACAAAAAACCCAATGCAATTCTGCAATTTAAAGTATGTGTACTATTTCTGTGCACTCTTGTGGTGGGTGTTTCACTCATGTAAAACGCGGTGAACAAGTGTCATAAATGTAATCAATGCAAACAAGGAGAATAAGTGTCATATATGTTAACAATGCAAGCAAGTATCATATGTAAACAAGGTGAACAAGTGTCATATATGTAAACAATGCAAGCAAGTATCATATGTAAACAAGGTGAACAAGTGTCATATATGTAAACAAGGCAAACCAGCATCATATGCAAACAATGTGGGAATTGTTATTAATGTACTCCTGTAACAGTACTACATATGAAACTACTAATTCAGAATTGTTGTATATCATCATCATCATCATTGTCAGCCATTATCAATCCACTGCTGGACGAAGGTCTCCCCAAGTTTCCTCCACAACGGTCTGTCTTGTGCCAGTCTCCTCCATGTCACTCCCGCATATTTACGAATTTCATCCACCCATCTCCCATGTGGTCTTTTTCTGGGTCTTTTCCTGTCCCTTGGAATCCAATCTAAAATTTCGGCTGTCCATCTATGGTCTGTCCTTCTGGCAGTATGCCCAGCCCATTGCCATTTCAGGGATTTAACTCTGATCATGATGTCTTCCACTCTAGTCATTTTTCGGATCCACGAGTTCCTCTTCTTATCTCTCCTGGTTATACCAAGCATGCACCTCTCCATGATGCTTTGAGTTGTCTGCAGCATTTGTATGTCTCTTTTAGTTAAGGTCCACGTCTCTGCACCATACGTAAGCACTGGAATAATGCATTGATCAAACACTTTTCTTTTAAGACATAATGGCATATATATATATATATGTCCACACTGTGTTTGTGTTTAGGATGTATAACCTTGAAACTATCAGGTATGTAAACACTGTAACCATGCTATACGTGTAAACACTATGTATCACTTATGCCGATGTGAGGATGTTATACATATAAAAACTTTGTGTCACACATGTAAACAATATTGATAAGTGTCAGGTGTAGTACACAGCTGTTTTCAATCACTCTAATTGTAGCACAACACAATAAAAGCATTTATCAAAAATTTCAGCATGCAAAACAGGAAAAGGTCAATGGGAGTTGGTGTAACCTGAAAACCTGCCTAAATGCCTCTGAGAAATAAATTCAGAACCTTTACTGTAAATTGCTTAAACTGGTGTTGAATCATTTGAACAGTCTGCCCTTAAAATATGCCGAAGGCTTTTCATAGCCTTACACACTTTCAACTTTAAAATCTTATTTGGTAGAATATAATAACATATGTAAAGTCAACAGCATGATATCCTGTGGTCACGGCACCATTTATGTTGTGGGGGTGGGAGGATACTAAGTTAAAATGAAGTTGGCATATGCAAATTTAAATTTTAAATTTCAACCCTTTCCCTCAGAGTATGGATATTAAAGTAGACAAGCAAAACTTACAGGTATTTCTATATGAAAACCCAATTTGTTCCCACAACTGATGACAATAATAGGAAATTAGTTGTTGCAGCACATGACAGTTATTCCACTGTTATGGCCAAAAAAAAAAAAACAACAAAAAAAAAGCAATTTGTGTTATTCAAGGACTTTTGCTGTCTGTGACGTGCCAAGATAAATGGGCAGAGCCCCAAATCCGATCCACCCACTAGTCTAAGCTAATGTGGATACATGCTATTGACTAACATATATTAATCACACAACACATGACAAACTCAAGAAATCAATTTTGTAAAAGACCAGTCGGTCCGCATTTATTTGTAAACAATTTAATCAGTGATTTTAAATTCCCTTTCTTTTTGTAATTTGAATTTCTGCTTTGCTTTCCACAAACACACAGGAAGGTTACATAAATTTTACATTTTTGTTTATATTTCTACACAGCAATTTTTTTTTTTTCGATTCCTTAAGGACAACTTTGAGAAAAAAATGTTGTATACTTTCTAGCGTTATTCAATATATATATTTTTTTTTTCAGGCAATTTTACTCTTACATGGGAGATGTTGGCCAAGATTCTAAAATCTAGTTTTTTTTTTTTATTTTACGTCACCACATTTTCTAAACTGACAGAAATATTACCTTGGGGAGTAACTCCCAGAACAAAGTAGATTTTTTATTTTATTTATTTAGTTTAGTTGTTTGTTTGTTGTTTTTCAAATAGGCAGGTAAAAAAAAAAAAAAGAAAGTCTCGTAGTGAGAAAAGAGTCAACTTCTGAAGGACCAACATGGCGGCTAGTAGGTTAGACGTTCGGTGTGACGAGGATGATTTAAAAATTTCTGCTTACCGCTTCCGGAATACAGCATACCTCTCCACGTTTTTTTTTTCTCTAGTCTCTGAAGAAATGGGTACCTCCAGTGTACAGGACTGGCACTTCAGGAATTTACTCGTTCGGACGGCAATGTGAATTTTTTTCTTTTTCTGTTGATGTTCTAATTACATCTACCATGGGACTGGTAGTACAGCAACAGCTCTCCTTCCGAGTAGCCCTTAGCACACATCCCAGGATGATAACCCTTTGTTTTTTTGAATGATGAGTCGATGTGACGGGTTGATTAGCGAACTTGCCCGGTCGCTGAGGTAAGCAGGCTCTTCCAACAACCGACGCTCCGGTTACAAACCCGCACATGGAGACAGGGAGCAAATCCCTATTTTGTTAATCCTATGCTGCTCTTAGTTTTCGGTTTCCCTTTTGCCGTCGTTCATCTTTCATTTACCGGGCAGGATATAAAGGACTTCCCGAGGATTATGGATATCTCGGGGACCACGAAATTTTCTTCATCTTCCGGAGAGGACTCGGTCTTAGCAGCCAAAAAAAGTAATCGAAGAATGTCAAAAAAAATTTCAACTCACACGTCTTCTCCGAAGGATGCGAGAGTACGCCAGCGCCCTCTGCACCGACGCTACTTTCCTCCAATAAGATTGCCCCCATCCAGCTGTTGCGTGAAAAACGCGGTCGCCCCCCACACCGCTTGACTAACGCTTGCGTCTTATGACATAACATGGAAAGGGCGATTCCAGATGCGAAATTTATCACCATACGCAAGAGAGGGAACGCATTCCAAAATGTGTAATCTGATACCACTCTGCCTTCAACGACTTTCTCTTCTCCTGGGAACGCAGGTGCACTGCTGGCCGGAAATGCTTGACCAACTTCTGGTCATCAAATAAATAAAGAGAGAGATGCTGCAAACCACCCCTTCTGCGTACCAGCAACACTTGGCAAACCCGAGTACGCGTAAAGCTTTTCCCTGTTACTGGGGCCGGAAGCAAGCTGAGCTTTTCTTTCACACCATCCCGTAAGGAAAAGGGGGGGAAGCAAGGAACCTTTCTGGTTAACCATCTCTACGTGGTAGCTTCACTTCAAGACAGAAGACGGGGGAGGAATAAAAGAAAAAAAAACCTCAAAGTTATCATGTACATTTATATGGCACCTTTATACATATATATCCATAATTCTACGCGGGACAGACTGTTCCATACAACAAATACTTGTTTCCTAATTATATTTGTAATCGACACAGAATTTTATTTATAATGGTGGTTACACAAATACAAGTAGATGGTCGATCAACACCATAATTACTATACACACACATATACCTATATATATATATATATTTCTTTTTTTTTTCTCTTCTTCTCCCAGAAAAATAAAAGAGGAAAACAAATTTATGAAATGACGTTACAACGATTCACCTAAAATACAATATCCTCACTCCGACCTACTGACAGCATAAAAAAGAACTACAGTTACCTAAAGTACACACACACACACAGAGCACACTCACCAGAAAGATAGATTAATTTTGAAAGAGAAATTTCCGAGACAAGATTTCTGACTTTTTCTCAACCTTTTTTTTTTCTTAAGAGGACATATATATGGATATATATATCCACCACCTGCACAATGCCAAGAAAAGTGAGAGACCACCTAAAAAAATTATGATCACACATTTTCTCATTTTCTTTTATAGAAAATGCGTTGGACTGTTGTCAGTCCTGAATGAAAATTCACATAAATTGGCCAGATTTATGTGTTTCCAGGACTGAGCAACAGGACAATAGTAAAAGAACTGTCCCTCTTTGTATGGTTTCCAGTGGCGTGACGTGTTTATAAATGTTCCGTGCTTCTTTTGATGATGTTTGAGAGCGCAAGGTAATATAGTTTGTTCATAAGAAGAGTTTTATTTTGTGACTGTGCTCGCCGTTTACGAGTTCTGCAAATGGCGGTTTCCGCCAGACGTGTTGCAGGTGCCCATCGAAAGGAGGTGATCTACTGATAAGACATCGCATAGTGTTTTTCCCGTGACCTCTGAGAGGGTTGCCATGGAGATTGACCCGAGCTTCTCAAGAGATAAGAATCCAAACAGTCAAACCGGTCCTGGAAATCAACAGAGATTGTCTCAGTGTGTCCCTGCTAAAGGAGATTCTTCGGTAATAAGGATGCAGCAAGGTGTTGCTATGGAGACGGGAAATTGCAGTTGGGCATCTGTGGTTGAGATAGAGAATTCTGATAACACGAGTGATCAGCGCTGCGCTTCAGTGACTGAGTGCCAGAGAAATCAGTTCCGCCTCACTTTCGAAAAGGATTCAAAGGTGTGTCAATATTTTCATGATCTTTCTGAGAAAACTATTATTTTCCATGCGAAACCACATGCATCGTCACCAGTATACTTGAAAGCCTTGGAGGAAGGAGTACCGAGAGAAGCAATTAAACAAATCAGTCGCAGTAAACGTGGTATATCAGTGTTGTTGATGGAGAAAAGCTGGAGATAACAGACATGTACGTTTATCTTGGACAGCAGATATAAAGTGAGGGTCGCATTGATGAAGAAATTAATCGGCGTAGAAAACTTGCCCGCAGAGCTTTTGGAAGAAACAGCATAATTTTCAAGAGCAATATGCCATTATGTCTTAAAAGAAAAGTGTTTGATCAATGCATCCTTCCAGTGCTTACGTATGGTGCAGAGACGTGGACCTTAACTTAAAGAGGCATACAAAGGCTGCAGACAACTCAAAGTAGCATGGAGAGATGCATGCTTGGTGTAACCAGGAGAGATAAGAAGAGGAACTCGTGGATCCGAAAAATGACAAGAGTGGAAGACATCATGGTCAATGTTAAATCCCTGAATTGGCAATGGGCTGGGCATACTGCCAGAATGGCAGACAATTGATGTACAGCCGTAATTTCAGATTGGATTCTAAGGGACAGGAAAAAACCCAGAAGAAGACCACATGGGAAATGGGTGGATGAAATTTGAAAGTATGCGGGAGTGACATGGAGGAGGCTGGCACAAGACAGACCGTTGTGGAGGAAACTTGGGGAGACCTTTGTCCAGCAGGGGATTAATAATGGTTGAAAATTATGAGGATGATGATGATATATTTTTATTATTATTATTATTTTTTACGAAATTCACGGCAACCGTTGGCCCGGGAGTGCCGTGAATTTTTTTTTAAGTTGCCCTTTACCCAAAAATGTTGGATAACTCTGGTATAAATGATCTATCATAGCTTAGGGTATTCAATAAAAGTATTCATAACTTAAGGAAACGTACCTCATTTTATTGTAAACCACAAAACCGCTCCTTGTCTGCAATCACTTTAAAGTCCTTTTCTGGCGCATTGATGGCGCATTCCTTCTTAATCCAGCTACCTTCATTGTAATCTTCAGAGGTTTGCCACTTCGATTCCAGGAAAAATCCACTTTAATTAGGAATGCCAAATAAGTTAGACACTTAAACGGATACATATTTTTGATATTTCAAAATTTGATGTGTTTAATGTTATCACAAAAGAAGTACATGATCTAAATAGTATGTTCCTTGGATATGGCTGATTAATTGTTATGAATAATGATATCGAAATTAATTTAAATATTCCTCAAACTGCATAATAAATATATAGGAGGAGATCTGATGGATTAATTATTTCAATATTTTCCAAAATTCGTCTTACAGTCGTTTTAAATAATTCCGATTTCATTGTTATAAATTGATTTTAAAGGTGGTGGCAGACGAGGAGTGGTTTTGTGGTTTCCAATAAAATGAGGTACATTCCCTTAAGTTATAAAGACTATTATTAGATTTCCTAATAATCAAAATATGTGTAAGAATCCGAAAAAAAATTAAAAAAGTGACGAATAATTAAAACAAATTTTTAAAACTGTATTTGACCTGATGAATGTGTTAAAAGTTTTATAGATTAAACACCATATATTTGGTTGGTTGGTTGGTTGGTGGATTTTAGTGGCGCAAGGGCCAGGTTTGGCCAAAGAGCGCCAGACAAAGAACTATCAGCCACAGATTTTTAAAAAGCGTGGAAAATGATTAAGAGCAGACAGGCTTGGTAAAAGTTGAAAAAGAGTATGATGAAAGCTGTGAAGACAAGGTAGTTAATTAGGTTTATATAAACATTTATTAATTTACTATTATAATTATAATTTTTTTTTTTTTTTTTTAAACACAACTACACAAAGGATGAGTCACTCTCCCCCCCCCCCACACTCCTCTGCAATGCTGGCAGAGGGCGGGGACGAACTGTCACTCTCCTCCCCCATGTTCCTCTGCAATGTTGTTTGAGGCTGGGGACGAACTGTCACTCTCCTCCCCCCTATGTTCCTCTATAATGTTGGTTGAGGGTGGGGACCTCGCTGAGGCCGAGACAGTTGGATGGACACTGCACACCTTTGCGGATTGAGGGCCGGGTCTTCCGCACGTGCAGGCTTTCGGCTGGAAACTGGAAGAGACGGTCGGCAGCAAAAGAGAAGGCCCAGAATCAGGTATTCGAAAAATCTCGAGCTCGGGGAAAAACACCTGTGTCGCTTGGTCAGCTGTAGATCGCTTGGCAAGGGCGGCGAGAGCTACAGGGCGCGGAACAAAGGGCTGCACGGGTTGTGGCAGAGACTGAACTACTGCGGCAAAAGTACGCTGTCGGGTGGTGGGTATACCCAACTTGGCCTTGGCAGCAGGGTACGAGAGGCCTTCCAGGGTCTTGAGGCGCTGGATCGCCATCTCGTCCTTCCATTTCATACAGTTGCGGGAGTAAGCTGCATGGGCCTCACCGCAGTTAACACAACAGGCCGCAGAAGTGCAACCTTCCCCGTCATGTTCACTGGAGCCACAATTTGCGCAACGAGCGGAACTCTTACAGAAACGTTGTGAATGCCCGTACCTCTGGCACCTGAAACAGCGCAGAGGACTGGGAATGTACGGGCGAACTCCACAGACCAAGTAGCCAGCCTTGATTTCGGTCGGAACTTTCGGGGAGTTAAAAGTCAAGATGACATTTTTTGACTTAATCATGGAACCATCACGCCGGAACATCATACGACGTGCAGCAATAACACCTTGATCAGCAAGTTCAGTCACGAATTTTTCTTCACTGCATGGCAAGAGATCAAACTCCGAAATAACACCCCGAGAGGTGTTAAGAAACGGGTGAGGTGTCACTTTTACAGGAATGCCTTGAAGACTAGTGAGGTTCAGAAAAGTGTTACTCTGAGAAACACTGCAAGTTTGGACAAGCAGGTCCCCAGAGCGAAGCTTCCTCACAGACTTCAAGGGGCCAACCGCAGCATCCAAAGCTTTAGAAATGAAAAAGGGAGATCTGGTGGACAGTCTCTCATGCGGATCGATGGATTCTACAAGCAAGTGAGTAGCATGCGTAGTCACAGCAATTGAGGGGAGACGACGCTTCGGAGCGACTGGTACAGCCGCCGAAGAAGAGGTTCCACATTCTTGGTCCAGGTCAAGGTCTAAAGACCGTTTAAGGGTATGAGACTTGGTAGGTTGAGAAGACGAAGGAGAGTCATTGTCAATAATCATTTTCTCAGGCGACTTAAATTTGGAGTTTTTCTTTTTGTTTTTACCCATGGAAAAAAGGAAGAGGATTCGTCTGCAAACTACTCCACCCACCACCGAGCCCTACGAGGGAGAACTGGAGGTCTGCAAGTCAAGAAAATGACGCTGGACACAGTTCTGGAGCTTATACGTTGCAGATATAGTCCGTTGGCTGTGATCACACGCACTCGGCGGACACTTCGGCCTCCGGGTACCGTCATGCCAACGCCTTTGGCATGATCCTACAGCCCCGGGCTTACCCTGCCGTGCTATACGACAAAAAGCCGCTAAAGCCCTGTACACAACTTGGTACAAGACTTCTGACTAGAGGTGGGTTAGTCTCTAACCTCCCGTTTACAGCGAAGCCGGGGTCGAAGAGGAGTGTTGGTACACAGGAGGCACTTATCCGGTCTCCTGCGACCTCAGCCGCCAGACATCCCATTTCCGCCTCACGGGTCTCCGCACGCGGCAAACATGCAGGTAGGTCTAGCACCCAAACCAGCTAAAAGGAAAAAAAGAAATCCAAAGAAGACAAATCCTGGAAGGGAACCTAAACGGAATCTCAGCAACCTACGAACTGAGCGGTTAATATAATACAGTTAGTGGTGGAGGGTAACAAAACCACAAGACCGGGGTGTTAGTGCATAACGTGGTAGCGATTAGGTAAAGTATACAACACGGGCAACTAGCCAGTGGAGAAAATAAATAAAAACGAAAAAGCGAGACACAAGACCAGCTCGGGATCGTGGGGCCGCGACTCCCCAACAGCTGGATGAACAGCCGTCCCTGCAAACACCAACAGCACCAAAATAAGAAAAAAACAAGCTGTGGCATGACATCAGATGTTGACCAGTCACAAGGTCAGCTCGGGCCGTGGGGGCGCCGCTCCCCAAATAACTGGAAAACCAGTTATCCCCGTGCTGGCCCATATATTTATAAAGACAAAAGAAGAAGTCATTAATTTTAAGATGCGTGCTAGTGTAATTTTGCTTTCGGTATTTATTTTAAAAAACAAAATATTAGTACATTTTTTTAGAATGTGGTATTGTTTTGCAGCATTATAACTAATAAAAATAAAGAGCTTAATTGATCGGTAACTTAAAACAGGATTAAATCGGATTTTTGTGAAAATGAAAGTTCAAAAAGCTAATGAGTTAAATGTCTCAGGACATTGTTTTGATTTTTGTAACATAAAATTAAAACAGCCCTTTTGCAAAAACACGCGGGGTTATTTTCGAGAAAAAAATAATTTCAGTGAAATAAGTGCACATCTAAAATTCTGTGGGCAGAGCGCCTCACTATTAATGGAAAGGCTGCACTCAACTACGAAATTTTCAAAAACTCAGAGTTCAGGACGCAACGCCTATATTGAAAGCTGACACGGCATTTTGTGTACGTCTTTCCAGATTACAAAACATTGTGTCCCTCAAATATTTTGATGTGTAATCAATGAGGAGCATGACATGAATTCGAACGCAGAAGAAGCAAAATAATAAATAAAAAATCGAAAGGAAACAATGAAATAAAGATACACAATAGTCCGTTCGCTGAGCGTGGTTCTCCATGTCATCAATTTGCCAGAGTATCACTGATTTGGAACTTGTTGCTAATGGTCTAGTAATGAAGAAAATACTGGGTGATAGTCTGTGCCAACGGCCATTTTAGAAAATCGACGCCATCTTGGATTTCACTATCTCGAAAATAATGGTTATTGAAAATGTACTGCATAGGCATGTGAGATGTCTTTTTCTATGCTTTTCAGAATGCTGAACACGTGAAAGACCTAAAAACTTATTTTAAGAAGAATTTAAGCGATATAGAAAACGCAAACCACATTATGTCAAATTGTTATTAAAACATATGTCATCATTTTGACTACATGGATTATTTTTTTGTTTCTTTCTTTCAAGGTTTGAAGCTCTTCAGTAATTTGAAGTGATGTGGAGCCAGAAGGTATATCATTAACAAAAGGAGTACGTAACGTTGATGCTGAACAATGTACTATGATAGCCCTCGAACAGGATTTATTGGCGAACGAGTTTGGCTTCCTTCACTTGTTTCAGCGAAGTCTTCATTTCACAATGATTCTTCATTAACCAGTTTTCTACGCTTAGCAATCCTCTCTAACAGATACTTGTGAGTATAGGTTTTATGGAATACATTAGTTACACGGAACTTAAAGTGCTGTCTCGATACATTTGCTTAAGCCTGTGAAAAGTTTCTTCTTAACGAATATCAGCAGCTTCCCAGACTCGTTTTCGACCATTTTCCATTGAAACTTGCTCAACTTCAACTATTCTTTGGCATATGATACACTGGTGTGTAAAAATTAAGGATGAAGAAGAGAAATTAGCATAACAGCGGAACGAAGAGGCAGAATGGACCGAAATACCACACAGAAGATAGACTAGGGTCCGGTACGGTAGGGCATGCGCATAAATGCAGCATGCCGTAGGGGGGTGGGCGAGTGTCGGAAGTGTATAAAGCGCACGGGCGGTGTACGTTCAGCAATTTGGTGAATGCTATTGGACGGTGTACATCGGTTTGAACGACGTCGAGTTGCTGCCACCGTGTTATATGGCCAACAAGCAATACAGTAGACTACATCTAGATAACTTTACACGAGGTCGCGTCATTGGGGAGATGGAAGAAGGTCGAAGTGTGACCAGTGTGGCCAAGGAGTTCGGTATCACTCATAGCATCGGTTCATGATCTTGAAAAGCAGAGTATCTTAAAGACTAGTCCGAGAGTTTAGCAGTGGTCGTCCACGAGCAACCACGGCGGCGGACGACCGGTATATTGTCCTAGAGGCGAGAATAAACTGACGGCACACAGCGGGAGAAACCGTAAGTCACATGCAACAGACAACTTGACATCCGTTATCGCGTTTTACCGTGGCTAGGAGGCTGCACAAAGTGGTCTATTTGCACGACGACCAGTACGGTGTGTACCATTAACGCCTGCTCATCGGAGACGACGGTTTCTGTGGTGCCAGGAACACAAGAGCTGGACACGTCAGCAATGGGGTCGAGTTCCCTTTACGGATGAGAGCCGATTTAGTCTGACGAGCGATTCTGGACGTATACACATCTGGAGAGAGCAGGGAACACGCAATCACACCTCCACCATCACCAAATGTGAACGGTTTGAAGATTGCGGAGTTCTCGTTTGTGGTGGTATCATGCTTGGTAGCCGTACTGACCACGTCTTCAAAGGAGGTTCAATCGCTGGTGTCAACTATTGTACCGAGGTTCTCCTGCCCCACTTGCGTCTGTTTAAAGGTGTTGTGGGTCCTGAATTCCTCCTCTTGGACGACAACGCTACACATCATCGTACAGTGGCTGTCGCAGAGCTGTTGGAGAGTTAAGATTTTCAAAGCATGAATTGGCTCTCAAGGTTCCCTGGCCTAAATCTCTTCGAACGCATGTGGGACCTTCTCGGGAGACGCTTGGCAGCACGTCACCAGCCGTCAGCAACGATTCCGCAGCTACGATTGGCGCTACAAGAGGAATGGGCCGTGACGCATCAACAGCTCCTGGACAACCTCGTCCTCAGCATGGACAGACGTCGTAAATCCTGCTACGCAGTCAGGAGGAATCATATCCCCTATTAAAGACTGGATTTTTCTTGTCAGTCACATGTCACATGGATATTTCTGTCTGCTGTCCAGTTGTACTCGAAGCTACCTTTTCAATAAAGTGCCTTTGTATCCTTTGAATTTCTTATGTTCGGACCGTGATCATGGCCGCAAGGCACAGACAGCGAGAGACCTGGAAACCTGCAAATACTGACGCATTGCACTGACACTCTTCACTCTACCTGAGGTTGGGCTGGCAAGCATAGAAGTTTTCATACGACACCTGAAAATATACCAGATCCAAAGTGGTTCAAAAATATAAAAAAGGCAGATGATTGAAGACACTTTCCTCAAATAATAGGAAAAAGCCTACCCCACTTGATCTCATGTACATTATCTTACAATAACGTAAATCCATCAAATTGCATATGGAAAAACGACAATTAGCACATCAAAATACGTATCGTAAAGACTATAAGTTACAACAAAATAATTGGCTCGTTACTCACACTACATAGACTTCATCATTCTTCGATAAAAGCCGAAGAAATGCATGTTGAGATTTCACTCACTTTCCAAAGTTTTATTACTTTTATTTACTTATGATTTAATCAGTTACTTAATACTAACCCTAACAATGGCAAAAATTCACCGCCTGCTACAGGGAAACGTGTTATTAACACAAAAACGCGCACCATAAAAACTAAATTTTGCAACACAACAAAATAATTTATCCGTTATCTATACACACAAAAAAAACTTTGTCATTTACACTGACTTTCTAAAGTTTAGTATGCCCCAGTGACACAATTGAGATAAAACTAACTTAAAAGAAAATCGTAGTCCTTTTCCATGTCATTCACAAAAACAAGTGAAATTTAGAAACACCGGGCGTAATCTAAATGACATTTTGACATCCTTAGAAATATTTCATTACACATTACTAATTACACTGCCGGACAATTGCTAAGGACGGATGACAATAGCAACGATAGCAACCATAAAATGGAAGACAGGAAAATGTGGAAATTAGCATAAGTGCGGGATACAGTAAGACGTGTTGTGCGTATGCAAATTTTCGATTGCCGAACTTGTTCGTAACGTCATAGCGCTGATAAGAGATATAAAGGATTTGACGCGTATTGACCGTTGTTGTTCAAACGCAAAGTTGAAAGGGATAGAATCAATTGACGAACTTGCAATTTTCAGTATGTCTTCCCGACATCACCTAGATGATTTTACGCGTGGCCGTATTATTGGCAAGATTGAAGAAGGGCGAAAAATAACAGATGTTGCCAGGGAGTTCGACGTCAGCCACAGTGTTGTTTCAAGGCTTTGGAAATCATTTCAAACAAATGGAGAGTGTAGCAAACGTCACGGGGAGGTCGTGTTCGCAGTACGACACCTGCAGAAGATCGGTACATAGTGCTATCAACAAAAAGACACCGGCGCAGCACAGCTAGTGAGGTAGCAAATCAGTTTATGGCTGCTGCTGGCAAGCGAATCTCCCGAAAAAATGTTGCCAGACGTTTGCATGAAGGAGGACCATACGCCCGCCGTCCTGTTGTGTGCATCCCATTGTCCAGACGTCACCGTACCGCCCGTTTGCAATGGTGCCATCAACATCGCAATTGGACTGATAACGACTGGTCTGCTGTCCTCTTCTCAGATGAGAGTAGATACAGTCTATCGTCTGATTGTCGACGACAACTGATCTGGCGTGATAGTGGTACTGCATATTGTCCAGCAAACATACTGGAAAGGGACCGATATCCGACATGTAGTGTCATGGTATGGGCTGGCATCATGATCAATGGCCGTATGTCCCTCTATGTGCTTCCAACTGGGACTATGACTGGCCAACGATACATTAATGATGTTCTGCTACCTCATGTTCGCATGTTCCGTGGTGCTGTCGGTGATAGATTCATTTTGATGGACGACAACGCAACATGTCATCGAACAGTCGCTGTCCAGGAGTGTCTTGAGAGCGAGGATATTCAACGCCTCGTATGGCCAGCACGTTCTCCAGATCTGAATCCCATTGAAAATGTGTGGGATGCTTTGGGGAGGAGTCTTGCTGGTCGCCAATGCCATCCAATAAAAAAGGACACCCTCATCCGTGCACTGACAGAGGAATGGGATAAATTACCCCAACAGCTGCTTGATAATGTTGTGCAAAGCATGACACGACGTGTGGAATCTTGCATCGCCCTCCATGGTGGGCATATCCCGTATTGACATCTTTCGCTGGAACGCCTGCGGACGGTAATTGCATTTTTTTCACGTTTACGTATTCTGCACAAAATGGCCTGTTTGTTCCTTGAACACGTTCCAAAGCCTTCTGGATTTCAGAGCACAATAAATTGTCTTTCTTGTAATGTCCTGGCATTCTGACATTATTTTATTTCACTTGGCATTACACCACACTTACTTTTTTATGCGCTATATAGCCGTTTATGATCCGTCCTTAGCAATCGTCCAGCAGTGTATTACTAAATTAATTGCGTGCTGACGTACTTCCAAAATTGATTAGTAACATTAAATTAGAAAATATTTCTGAAAAGAAACCAAATATTATAAAATTAAAAAAATAAACTCTGTACCTGTCGCTACACTCACGTTGTACATTAATTTTAAGAGATACATGACAATTACACAAAGAACTTAAATTTACAGCATTACTTTGCTTTTAACTAAAAACATAGACAAATTTACACTACGTTCAAATTTAATTTTAAATTAGTCATGACTTGTACTTATTTTAAAAGCATGAAAGTTGTGTCCCTTTATTTTTGACCAAATCCTGGACTTCTTTATTTTCATTCGTTTTATTTATCATCCACACTCTTAGATTACACCCTTTCAATATTCTCATCTTTATTTTTCTAAGCGTCTGCATTCAAATGAGCTTTATTTTCAACATTCGTTTCTGTTGTAACATTAGGCACTGAAGTGTTTTGTACTTTCCGATTGCGCAACTTTGCGTTTTTCTGAGATTTTTGAAAATCACTCTTGGTAATAGCCTTTCCACATGTTCCCGACTTAGGTTGGACATTCGACTTGGATGCTGCTTTTTCTCCAGTTCCCAACTTAGATTGGACATCACTCTTGATCGAAGATTTTCCTTCAGTTCCCAACTTGGAATTTAACACATCACATTCAGCCATTCCAGTCTTCTGATCTCCCTCCCCTGAACCTTCATTTTGATTATCACCTGAATAATCACTGCTCGATATATCCGCAGAACATTTTTTGAGCTTTCCACCGTCCTTTCTTTATCTTTCACTGAACTCGACATTTCACATGAAATCAGCGAATTAGTATCAAAGACCCTTTCAGTGAAGTCATTGTATCATTACATCTCTAATCCACAGGCGGCAAAGGAGAGGAAGAGCTCAGAAGGAAAATCTGAGTTTGTTTTTTACTCTTCACACATCTTGATGCTGAATGTCTAATGTCTTTGCCAACACCACACCAGAATGTTACCCCAGGGTAATTTGCTTAGGTTTTATACCCCTCAATAAAAGCTATGTTCGGTATATCTTTATTGATTTCCATAACTGCAATTCCCCTCCCTGTAAAGGTTCCATTGAGGACAAGATGACCTGATTTCCTAATTTCCTCTTGACACGAAATAGCTTTACCATAATTACTGAATAAACGTCTAAATCTTTTCCCCTCCCATTTCTAAGGGAAGCATGGAAACAAGGATCTTTTTTCTTCACATAAAACGGTAATAACAAACCTTTCGGCAGGAGATCGCTTTCGATCTTTCAGTGGAAAGCAAAGGCCATGAAATATATCCAGACGTGATGTCTGTGGAGCATAGGCAAAAATCAGTTCAGTAGAAGAACTTATTCGGACCCTCAATAACATCTCGTTCACAATTCATACATAAATGTAAATCACAGAATGTCTCTACAAAATTGTCTAACGCATGACCATATATTCCGTTACAAGTGTACAGGAGTTGTACAACGACATAACACAAAAATTAGTTGAAAAGTACTTATGGTCCGTCCCTCCTCTAGACGTAAACGCAAAAGGTATTATGTCCAAGGTAAGAGCATTTATCACCACACAAACATAGTATATCCACAAAGCTAGTAATCCCGTGAAACACTGAAAAAACTAATGCACGGAGGAGCCCTCCACACTAAATAAATCACAGAATCATTGTCGCACAGTTATGACGAATAAGTCGAAAAACGTTCACATTAAAACAACGCGAAATCACCGGAGGAAAAAGTACAGAACATCACTAACACTTGAGCTGTAACCCACTGAATTCCCAAATCTTTTAGAATAAAAGAATCACATTGAAATCCGGGTATTGAACACCAATCCTAGGCACTGGACATCGAAGTAACTACAACGCCCTCTTTACGGCTATACTGCTTGGTTTGGGTGGCATTTTGTCCACGTTTCATTTAGAAAACTGGTTCCCTGCAGGGTTGCGGACGCACTCCGTCACATTCGAATGCAGAACACTGCTTTCAGACATTGCCGACGCACTCCGTCACATTCGAATGCAGAACACTGCTTTCAGACGTTGCCGACTTCTTTTGGTAGAGCTGGCTAGCTAGAACAGCAAACCTTCAACATAAAAGAATGATACCTATTTTAAAACTGAAGCCTCTAACCGCAGCGGATAATATTATTTCAGATAGAAGATAATGGAAAGCTACAGAGGGCAAACCTAACGTAAGGCTTTCGAAATAAAGGTGAAAAAGGAATCACGGAAGTATCAATATTTTACCTGATGCTGGTGAAAAGAGTTTGACAAACGACAACTGAAACTTTCTGATAGAAAAAAATAAAATTATTCATTAATTTATTTAATCTTTCCGATAATTTACTAAGCTTAATAAATTTAATAATTCGGTTTTACTTGTATAAATTATATAATACATGAACTACAATATACACTAAAACTACAAATTATTTAGGAGGCATACCTGATAAAGTTATGAGCCGACTTTAGCTTTTTAATCAGCCTTGATTTGATGTGGCATGTATTAAAGACATACAGGAACTCAGGATCAACCCAATACGATACCACCCATTAATATCCGATTGTTCGTTACAGGAGGATCTCTCTGTATTACGAATGGCTCGCTAAATTTGATCACATAAGTGGTTAGAATCTCGAGATTTTTGGATGAAGGCTGGGATCCGAACTGATCTTGGTTCTTTTTTCAGTGTTTTTTTCGGGGTTTAAAGACTACTGTGAGCAACTCAGTGGGTTATAAGGACTTTCTCCTCTCACAGAAAGAACAGTAAATGTGAAATCATCTATGGAATTATGCTTTTTATTCCTTTGCATTCATTTAACGTATCTGTCTGCTCAGAATGAGAAGAGATTAAGGCTACGAATCCACAAGAAATACAGTCGCGACTCAACAATTAGTTACAAGTGTGGGTACCCACTGATGCCTGAAACATGGATGACTCACGCTGCATGCTATTAAAGGTAGTGTACTGTGATTGGGAAAAAGGAAACGGACTGCGAAAGAAACAGACACTCTTAATTTTAACGTGAAGTCTATTGACCCGTTTCTGGCAGCTTTGCATTGTTCGTCGAGATTAAAGTGGCTATCATGCGGTTTGTCTACTTGGGATCGAACCTGAGACATTTGGTTCAGCGGGTCTACGCGTTAACCAGGAGGCCACTCGAAGACAGTTTTTATTTCTTTGTGCAATATTAAAATTTAACATTTTTGTTATAACGGAGCAATTAGATTTTGGAGGGACAATGTGAAATTTGTGACCATTAAGTGGAAAAGTGCATTTCATGTTCTTTGCTGAAATTACTCAGAAAGTGTCATGAAATGCAGCCCAAACGTTGAAAACGATAGCAACATACGATTATTCCTCTCAACTACTGTCACTGCTCCTGATTCTATACAACCACATCAACGTACCTGGTAGGGATGACACCGACGTGCTAATCATTTGTTCTGCATTGTCTAATGAACATATCCTGCAAAAATCTGAGTCTTAATTAGCCTCCTTGTAGATGTGTGGTTATTTTTTTCACGAACATGAGTGAAGACATAGTCTTTAATTGTTAGGTACTTTCAAAGTAATTTAGCATTTTTCTGTTCCGTAAGAAAATGTACAACGTCAGATTCCTTTAAGTACCGTTATAGCAACGTTAGATTGATCTAACTATACGTCGTCCGTTATTATATTTCGGACTGCTGATTCGTCTGCCGTTTCCCGGGCTATATTTGGCAACACAGGAACCAAAGGCCAGGATGCAATCGTGGATCAAACGAAGGGAGTAGAGTTACGAATGGAACAACATATCAAGTTCTCGGACGAAACGTGCTTCTGTTTATGCTAAAAGGAAGGCCGTATATGTGTCCGCTGACAACGCAGGTGGAGGCGTTGCGAAGAGTGTTTTCGCACCAGGTATACCGCAACATCACGACGCATTATCGTCTGGTGTGTTATCAGATACGAAAGCTTATAACCTCATGTGAGGGTCCGTGTCACTACAACGAGAGCGGCGTTATGTCAGTGACATTGTACGGCATTTCTGTCTTCCGTACCTGCAAGGTGTTTCTGGTGCCATATTTTATTAAGACAATGCCACACCACATATTACAGCGAATAATGTACATTTTTCAGGGATAAAGAAAACTCCACTTCTGCGATGGCTGGCTCGAAGGCCGGATTTCTCAACCAACAGAAAATCTCTATGACATGCTCAGACGAAAAGTGCAACGATACATCCGTCTCACAGCAACTCTTGGTGAACTTTGACGAGGGTAAATAGTACTTGGATGGCAGTTCCACGTGACACAATTCACACATTAGGTGATTCGGTGGCTCAGAGTGTAGAGCAGGTGATACCAGGTAAATGTTGCAAAAGGCGCCCTGATGGCGCAGTGGTCTAAGGGATGGCTTCTGATCATTTGTCCGAAAGGGGTCCTGGTTAGAGTCCCGGTAAGACATGGATGTTGCGTTTGTCTTACGTCAGTGGTTCTCCCTCTTTCTTGGAACCAGTGACCCTAAATTAGGGATGGGCTTCTGCTTATAACCCATTGAATTGCTCACAACGGTCGTTACACTTCCAACCAAAAATAAAAAAAAAGAGGTTGCCAAAGCGATTATTAGGTACATCAAGACAGCTGGTAATTATGACAGCAAGTTGCTAGTATTTGTTCTGTATTCGCTGACAAACATATCTTGTAAAAATCAAAGTCGTAGCACGACTCCTTTCAGTTGTTCTCTTATGAACATGAGAGCATCTTTTCAAAGCAAATGTTTTCTCTGAAATTTTCATATCGGAGACATAACATTTAACAACAAGACGCTTTGATTGTAACATTTATTGAAGTGTGAACTAACTTATTCAATTCTTTTTGAGCTGATTGGGACGCAAATTTTGAGGAATGAAAAAGTTTACCTCACTCAATTTCTCATTAAAAATGCAACTGGAATTTCAGCAAAGAACTGAACTGCTTTGCATTAAATTTCAGCAGAAACTATAATTAAGAGGATAGCTTTTCTTTTCACATTTAAAAATAATTTTATTAAAAATATCTTTACACTAAACAGGAATGATTACTTATTCCCATCTGGTAACGCTCATCAGTTAAGCATCTCTCCAAACTGTCTAAGAGACCTGATATGTTCCATGAGAAGAAAGCTCCCTGAAGCAACACACAGCCACATTGAAGACAGCTGACACACGAGGGGGCCATGGCCTCATGCTGTCGAAGCCAGATCCTCTCCCTAATGTCAGTTCCGTACAGTTGAGAACTCGATTCTACTGACCACGAGACGCGGCGCAACACTACCGAGGACCAGTTTTGATGTTCACGGCGCAGGACGAGGTGTCATTTCCGATGACGAATACTCAAAGTGGCACATGAGTATGGCGTCTGTTTCCGTATCCCAGGGTTTGCAACGTGTGCCGCAGCGTTCGCTCGCTCACGCTGCTCGAGACGTCGACATTTAATGTGGATGTCACTTGCGCAGCCGTTACCAAGCGTTCAGTCTGTGGATAATTTCTGTCGACAAGGGCATTATTGGCGCGCGGTCATCCACCTATTGGTCTCTGGGCGCTAGTAGGTCCATAAAAGGTATACTCTCGGTACATCCTTAAACGTATAGGATGCCCCTGTCAACAGCCCGTCAGACTCATGTCTAATGTTTTGCCTACTGAGTGCACTACTTCGTAGCCTTTTTTTCTTTTTGTTTCTTTAATAATAGAAAACGGATGCTTTCCCTAGTATTCCCAAAACAATATGCTCCACTCAATATGTAGCACCCTAGGCAATGGTCCGTTTTGGCCTAATGGTAAATTCTCGTTGTGCATGATTGCTTCTCAGTGGTAACCCGTATTAGGCCGTGTCTTAAATACTATACTAGTGCTAACATCAGGTCAAATACTCTCTCCCAGGTCAGGACAAAAGGAATAATCTTCTATTTTGACCAGGTTGAAACACTTTGTAGTTGTCTTTCTTCCCGTTCATCCATAGCAGGGTGATAACCCACATATAAACCACCGCTGAGGTAGCGGGAGGTTTACGTAATTTAGCCGTGACACCACAGGAGTTTCCTACACACTTGCGCTAAATGTACACTGTTAAAAGTTCTGTGGAAGATTGCACAAAAACGTGGTGCAACACCAGCTGCACCACTTTCTGAGAAACAATATGCCATTATGTATTGCAAACAAAACCCAACGACGTGGTGTACCTTTGTACCATTATATCGTACAACCTCGTGCCATAACGTGATACAAAGTTTTAATTTGTTTTTGGGTTTTGTTTACATCACACAATGATATATATTTTCTCAGACAGAGGTGCAGCTGGTGTAGCACCACGTTTTGGTGCAAAATACAACAAACTTTTCAACAGTGTTGAACACTGGCATTTGGTTTCGAGTTATCGACATAACCAGTGTCTTTCTTTGCCTGCCTATATGATTTCCACATATTTTTTCTCAAACTTTTCTCCAAATATATGGCGCATACTAAAATTGGCCTAACGAGTTACGTACATAAAATTTATGGCAGATGTATTTAGACTTCAGAGAATTAATGTATATTGATCTAGAAAATGAAATTGGAGGAACTCAAAAAATCAATTCTCTCTGCGTGAACTTGCAGAAATAAAAGAAAGGAAGAAATAAGAAAAAATAATTCCAATGTCTGATTATTTTGATATAGCATAACTAAATTTTACTGGTTGTTTCTGATAAATTGATAATACAAGCGAGTGTAATGAAAACATGCAAATTTTAACGATATATGCTTTTCCTGCGAAACATTCAAATTTTAAAGACAAACATATTTCATCTGTCTACTTCTCTTGCGCGAAAAATTAGCCATTTTTACTTAGAAATTCCCAATTAATTTAAGAGTAAACGTATTATTGAATACTCAAGAAGTTTTTTCCAAAGTTGCTTATAATGAAGTATTATTTGAGATCCTTTTTCAGAGCAATCCGACTAA
The DNA here is from genome assembly GCA_039090855.1 of Macrothele yani. NCBI lineage: Eukaryota > Metazoa > Arthropoda > Arachnida > Araneae > Macrothelidae > Macrothele > Macrothele yani. Next base: position 84,363,035 of record CM077033.1, on the reverse strand, counting down.
ACATTTCTTTCTTTATGGCGTAATGTGCAGTTTTATTTAAATATTTTGGATCACAATTGCCTTAATGATATGTCTCTTCTAATGATTGGTCTTTAATGTAGATTTAACTTATTTTATCGTATAACTAAACTGAAATCGTTAGTTCTAATGGTTTTTACACATTTACGGTGTTGCAACAAGCAAAATAAGCATTTTATCTCTGATGTCGGTATTATTTCTGGAAAATAAATTTAAAAAATGTATTTCAAGCTTCAAAATGTTGTATCTCTGTTAGTTTTTACACTGAAAATGGGTTAACCCATATATGTGAAAAAAGAAAAAACATGTCTCGATGTATTATTGGCATCGGCAACTTTTTGTTTTGTTTTTACAATCCTAAGATGTAATGCATTTGAAAATCAATTTCAAATAGCAGTTACTTTTAAATTTATGTATTTCATGTGCTGTAAATACAAGCACAGACATGTGTACTGTTTAGTTACAAACCTCGATGACAATTTTAATAACACAGTGCTTATATTAAATTGCCTATTCGAGATTAAAACACATATAAGATACTAAAATACATTACTATTTTTTAGGTGTGTTCAGTGTGTGCTGGCTTGGTTACACGGGATATATCCAAATATTACTTCCATTCCTTCCTATTCTCGTTCACTATTTGCAGCACATGGCTTATAATCCACGTTTGAAAAACCGCAATTATGTTTGAAATCGAAGCATGTATACACTATGTTCAACATAGCACGATAAACAGAAATTCACAGTTTTTAAATTTCTTGGCGTTGGAATCTGTGTCGTAAAACCACGCTGCCTATCAGATTTTCAGCAGTGACTGCTGTTGAGGAAAGACTTGAAGAAATGATGCTGATCGTCATCTTTTTGTAACAGTTATCAGGCCCACATCTCAACGTCATATTGTGAATGAAAACGCTTTGAGACATGTTTATATACAAAATTTGGGTAACGTTAAATTTCCCAAAAAACAGCTCAGCTGGCACTTCGCGTCAAACACCACGAATATTTAATTCGATGCTAATATGTTACTGCGTTTCTTCTAAGGTTTTCTGTGGCCCAAATGTCAAAATTGTGCGTTTTCACTTTACCACTAAAACTGAAATTTGTCAAACAAAAAGTTGACAATTATACCGAACAAATGACAGTCCATCTTCATTTGCTCGAACGTGTATCTTCATTTCATTTCATTTATTGCGTTTTAGCTGTTACACACATGGTATTACATAATCATAAATATATAACACAAATAATATATTTTTGTAACAACAGGGAATGTAGGGGGGGGCTTATAGGCCTGACGTGCCCTCTTCTCCCACAGCACCAAAATGTTCATGAAAATTAAAAAATTAAAAAAAAAACATAAACAAATCAAGTCCACACAATATAAAACACGGCTAGTGTGGTACTATAAATTAATAAAGGTAATAATACATTATGAGCTTTTGGTCAGTAAGAAATGCCTGAGTTTTCCTTTAAATATATTAATATTAGTAAGTGATACAATATCAGTAGAAATGTATTCCATAATGCAGGACCAGTATAATTAACAAATGATCTAAATTATTCTGTTAGTGGAAACATGGGGATTAGCGTTGATTTTTGTCTCGTGGAGTAATCATGACTGTGAGTACTTATTGTAATTAAATCTTGGTAGTAACCATTTTTAATTCTCAAAAACATTAGTTTACCTATACTATAGATATGCAATTGTTGAATAGTTAGTATATTAAAATCATTTGGACTGAGTCTAGCCTCAAAAACTGTGTTTGAAAATTGAGTATTTTGTAGTTTAAATTGTAATAGTCTTATGAATCTATTTTGTAACGACTGAAGTTTTTTCATATTGTATAAGGTAGTCGATCCCCAAGCAGATATACAATAGATTAGATGAGACTGAATTAAAGTGTAGTATAATAAAATTATTAGTTTGGGGTTAAATTGGCCACTACACTACTAATAACCCCTACATTTCTTGAGATCTTATTAGAAAGGTAGTCAACATGTGAATTCGATTTTAAATCATGCTGAATAATGATACCAAGATAGTTATGACTTTGAACCACTTCTATAGATGATCCGAGTAAATTAATATTCTGAATTAAGGAGGTGAGTGTTGACGTACTTGAAAAAATCATTACTTTTGTTTTGTTAATATCACGGTGTATGATAGTCAGGTGATCCGACTCCGGGAAAAAATCGTCCGTTAATGTGACTTGTCACTAGATGGCGCAAGGAACGTGTGGGCCGATTATTTGAAACAACCTAAGCTTTCTTATGGGAGGAAACGGCAGAAAAATTCGTATTTCACGAATGCTACTTTGCTTGGAATTAATAAAGCAATAACCTGGAACGCTTCGCAAACATGCAATTTTGTGCCTATCACATGGAACTCGTCAAATAAACGTTATATATATATTTATATTTGGCCGCAGAGTAAGTACTCTAACGTGAAGATTTCTGAGTAGACGATGCTGAGTTTTTTACTGTGGCAGTAGAGAATAGACCCTTTATCGTAAAAAAAAATTGTACTTCTTTTAAAATGAGATGGTGCTGTACATTCAGAGGAGCAATTTTAACATGGAATATCAGTTTTTGCGTAAATCATTGGAGCATCGTTAACGGAAACTGCTTGGTTTGAAAACTTACCGAAATTGTCGCAAAAAATAATTTTGATTAATCTTAAGCTCGAGAAATCATTCATTACTGATGTTTTCATTTAGTAATGAATAAAATATCTTACACTTTGTTTTATTTTTTACCTAATCACACTAATGAATAAGTATCTGTGAGTAGTATCTAATAAGAATCTAATGAATAGTATATAAGTATCTATCATACTATTCAGTATCCATCTGTGCTGGTGATAACGGCAGATAAAGTGCATCGTGACAAAATGGCTGCTTTTTCACGGCGGAGATTTTCCCGACCTGCGTGCATACAGTACGATGAATATATTTGATATCAAGGGATAAAATTTGTGGTCCTACACTTAAACAACGATTAATGCTCTTAATGTAAAATTTTTCCACATTGCAAGCTGTGGAAAAATACATCACATCCTAATGCTTGCGCCATTTTTCCAACTATGTTGGTGTTACATATTAAGCCTTAATAAACTCCATTCGAGGACATAAACTTTTATTTGATAACAACAACCATTCGTCCGTCTCATGACAACTCCGTCATTGCCATACATACCTCCTTGCCACAACCCCCAACGTCCCTAGTAATTCTTTATTATGTTACAGTTGGGTCAATAAAGTTTGACACAAGTTCTTTATATGCTGCATAACCTGTCCGATAACCTATAGTTCGGTACAAAACACTTTCGCCCATACCTAAAACAGAACTGAACAGATTCTATGCCGACATTTAGCCACACTATACATTTATCTCTCGTTAAGTAAAAACAGAGTTAACGTGCTTTATCTTCTGTACAGAAACTTCAAATTTTCTGGAACTCCATACAATATAATTACACAAAATAATAAATGAAAAGTACTCAAGATAAATACTGATTTTTCACTGATGTAATCATAATCACCATGTGATCCTATGATTGTTAGCTTGAACAATCGGCCCACAACTCCTGAACGCCCCTGGCGAACAGTGACATTAACAGCCCGTTTTTCAAACTGTTGACAGCACGGAGAGTTGTATCACCTGACTTATCATACACCGTGGTTAATATCAATAGCCAGATCAATTTTAGTTTACCAATTAGTGATAGATGTAAAACGTACATGTAGTTGTCGCACATAATGTAATTAAAGGATGTCAACTGAGTTCATCATTTTGCCTTAGTCCTTGAAAAATTATATTTATGTCCTGTTAAACAGAAATTCACAGTAGGAGAATTTTCCATATTGTCGCCCGAAAAATCAACTTGGGCGATACGTTTGAGTCCAAGAACTAGCATTTTCCCCCTATTCTTTCAATATTCTTCGCTGTTCCACTTGAACTGTATCCTACTTTTTTTGGTACAGAGCATCAACAACATTTCTGAATAAAGGTGTTGTACCATGCTAACACATGTTTTTGTGGCAGGTGGCCCCGTCTTAGGTTTCTGCGAAATTTGCGCTTAACTACTGACACGGACGTCTTTCTTTAAAATAATTTTACCTCACTGCAAATTAACTCGCACTCGTTGGGTAATAATTTCAATTTCAGTATATTCTATCAAAAGTAATATCTACGTAACGCTTTCAATAGGCGTTGATAACCTCCATTTTCACTTTTAAAAGTGCAGCAGTGTCCAACGTTCTTACATGGATTCCAATTTTTGAATGTAGTGCTCAGCGTTCGAATCTGATGCAGTGCCGCCATAATCCCGTTTCGAAACCGTTTTCTGAAGGAAATGTGGAGAAAATGCAGCCCCAACGAAGCAAAAATTATGTGAAGAAGGCGTTGTGCTAACTTCGATGTCCAGTGTCCAGGATTGTGGTCTTTTCCGCCGGGTTTCGAAATGAGTCTTGTGTTCTACAAGATTTGTGATTTCAGTGGAATTATGGCTCAAGTGCCCCTGATGTATTTGGCTTCCCGGTGATTTCCCGTTGTTTAATATAAAGGTCTTTGATTTATTCGTCATAACTTTTCGACAGTGACTCAGTAATTCATTGGGAGAGGATGATTCCTTCTTGCACTACTTATTTCAGCGATTCACGGGATTACTACTTTTGTATATGTACTGTGTCTGTGTGTGATGATAGGTGCCCTATCTTGGATATAAATCCTTTTAATTTACTCTTCGAGGACAGACAGAACGTATATATATGTTTTCACCTGATATTTACATGATGCCGTTGTACGATTCCCATACACTTGTAGCGGCACACAATGGTCCTGCCTTGGGCAATTTTGCAACATTGGGTGGTTTACATTAATTCACGATACGTGAACAAGATGTTATTGAGATTTTTTAAAAAAATTCTGCTACTAAATTGATTTTCTCCTACGCTTCACAGTATGCACCACGTTTGGACAGCGTTCATGGCTATCGTTTCCTTTGAAAGATTGGAAAAGTTTATTATTCCAATTTTTATGAGCAGGAAAATAATTATTGTTTTCATGCTTCCCTTGGAAATGGGAGAGGAAGGAATTGAGATTTTTTTAGTAATTATGGTAAAGTCATTTCATGTCAACATGAAATTAGGAGATCAGATTTTCCTGTTCTCAAAGAGATCTTTACAAGAGAGGAATTCTTATTATGAAAACCTATAAAAAGTAACCGAACGTAGCTTTTATTGAGGGGTTTAATAAAGCCTATGTTTTAGTATAAAGCCTACAATTCGGGTAATCTTGAATCTTCCTGATATTTTATTGTATCCATACATTTTATTGTAAGATACTAAGAAGTTTACAGTAAAATATCACGAAAACGATGATCATATAAATTATGAAAACAAAATTTGTGTAGGTTCCCATAACTTGTCGGTTTAGAGAAGAGCTGTTAGTTTAACGGCTGATCATTAAATATTTTATGGCTATAGGTAATTTTTGCAATAATTATTAATTCATATTCTGCAACATAATAAAAGTGTATGTTTCAAGAATGTACAGGGAATTAAGAATTTTTGATTTTTTCAATACATGGTAAAGAGACAGCATTACTTAAACAATTAACAACTGTAAAATACAATACATTCTGACGAAATTGCGATTGATCAGTATTGTTGTATTAACATGACACAATAAATATTTCTCATTATACACTTATTTTCATAACGATTTTTATGATCACGCCACAATGAAACTGTTCCTTGAAGTTTACGAAAATCTACACGTGTTAGTTATGTTGTATCAGCACAACAAGAAATTTGTTTTAAGCACCTTATTTTTTAGTTTTATACATGATGATTTTTTTAAATATCAGACTTAGGTTCTCGAGGGATATTATTGAATCTATAGATTATGAATGGATATCAATATTAATTCCTTGCAATTCAAAGATAGCAATAAAGAAAAATCGGTGGAATTTCTTAATCTTATTAAGTTATCATCTACCATATAATTTTCTCGCTCATTCTCGTTTTGTCTTTCCCCATGTCCTCTAGTCTATGAGTCGTCTCACTCGTTCAGTTCCAAAAATTTTAAACACTTCATCTGCAATACGAATCAAACTTTGCTTCCCAGAAGGAAAGGACGATAACAGTTGGCCTTCGGTAAAACTAACTTTGCATCATTAATCATACAGATTTAATAAAGAAACATATGAACCATATTATTTATTTTAAATAACTTTAAGAAATCTCACCAAAGGGAAAAGGCAAACTTTCCATTCATCTTTCACTCAGCTGAAATTCTCCATATGACGGACTGCTGATAAGTCTACGTGTTTGAATAGAAAGAGCATATTCAGGAGCAGTAGTTTAAGTGAATTATTCTACACTACGTACACTTCACATGGGACAATAGTCTTCTAAACTGATCCTCTAGCTTTCAGCAGCTTTCCGAAGAAAAATAGGATAATTACGCCAGAACCAAACTGTAAACAGCTGAAGATGCATAGGAAATGTACAGGACATTTGGTTCTATTCAAACAGATTTTTTAATTTGAAGCATAAATGACGATAAGACGGAATGAAACAGGTACGTAAACTATTTGTTTCGCTGTCCAACGATCACCATGAGTAACTCAATGGAATAAAAGTACTCTCACGCCACTAATATAAGGACACTTGTAAAGGAAAATGATTACCTGTTCCGTAAGATAAGCAAAACCTTCGAGATTCGAAACGGGACCCATCTCGACAAACTTTTTTGAAGCCCGTGCCTTATGTCATTTGGCCAGTTCGGAGGCAAGAGGTTTATGCAGTTCAAAGTCAATTTCACAAAATTTCTCTTACTTAATGACAGCTATTTGGGCAGGAAAACATCTTTTTGCAAAAATTAAACACTTTTTAACAATATTTCCTTGCGGTTTGATTCCAGTTTCTAAGAAAGACTATACGAAACTATGTGATAAAAGGCATATAAAAAGGAAATTAGCTCCAAATTGGGTGAATAACTACTAGAAACACGGAGCGCAATGAAGATATCAAAATCACTGTGGTGTGATCATTGAAGACTGAAGCCAGTAAGTGAATTCATAGCATGACTCACAGATAAAGCTTCTGCCACGCCAGGAAAGTTTTTTGTAAACTACGGAAGGAGCAGGAAATTACGAGCCATTTGACTTCCACAATGAACAATTGATGCAAAACATATCAATCAATGCCATTCTCATTTCATTCACATTTTTAAGTCTAACTATTACGCCTAGCTGGAATCACATTGCTACTTACAAAACTAATAACATTTATTAGTTCCCGACATCACATATTTTACTGGGAATTAAACTAATGGCGGCGGAAGGAATTTAACGAGCTGCGATTTCTTACGGCGCCGCAGAAACAGCGGATGGAATGGTCATTTACAGCGAGATTGAACCTTTCACTATTCACAGTGAAGATCCATTCGCTGTTAGGGATTCGCTCCTGAATAGCCCGTCACAATGCACACAAAATGAACCGGAAATAAAGTAATTAATATTTTAAAATAATTATTCCATACTGAAATAATAATCCATACTGAACCAGAAATAAAATAATCAATCAGAATAGTAGTAAAGAACTCCCAAAACACTAAAGAAAAGAATGGATAAAGCAGCCCTTACACGGTTAGAGGCTAATGTTTTTTGCCGTAAATTTCAAAAATTTCGTGGAGGACCTAAAACACGCAAATGAACAGTGCCATAGGTCATATTCAGAGTCATCATACAACTTTGTCTAAACTAAAAGACGGAAGAGACTATATTCAGTTAAGACAGAAATTTTGCAAACATTGCTTGCGTTCATAGATTAGTACTGTAATATTGAAACGGACGCTAAAAGTCAGATATTTGAAACCATAAAAATATAGGTAGTGTCGTCGATTTCTGCAACAAAAGTTATTAATGGATTTAATATGTTATGAATAACGGTTTGGGGTATGTTACTGATTAAACAAAGAAGTCAAAGTAGATACTTCCTTTGCCAATAGTATTGTCAAATGTATCGCACAGGCGGTCCTTTTCTAGTTTATAGAAAACGAAATATATCTTTCAGATGCAGTTAGAAGACTTCTTACTTATTGTTAGACTCATTACTATTAGGCTCAATGTATGTATTGGTGTATTTTTAATTACACATGCTCGTACGGCTTTCTGATTACTCCTCCAGTGTTCCTAAGTGTTGATACAGTAAAACAGCATTCTGTAAGCTACGTAGAGCACATTTCTGTTATTTATGTTAAGTAGTTCTTCGTTTTAAAAATTAAACTTTGTCCTCAATATAACGTGACATTGCATGGTAAACATTTCTCTATTTAGAAAAACGGCACGAAAGCCATCATGAAATATGTACTGCCCTTCACAAATTTATCATCTCACATTCGCAGAAGTACAGAAAATGTTTATGAGTTACTGACGCCAAGCAGTCTCAGAAAATGCACCGGTTCGGGTTCCCTTGCGTACCTTTTTTTCTCATTGTTACCTTCGGATATATTTATTGTTTCACTTCTTTAGGGTTCGAATTGATATTATTATTCTCACTGATTACACACGAAAATATTTGCAGGACAGAGAGTTTCATAATCTTGGAAGAAGGACGCAGAATGCTGTGTCAGCTTTGATTATTAGGTGTGACGTCGTGAATTCTGGCTTATTGAAATATTCGTCGCTCAGTGCAATTTTTCCACTAATTGTGAGACGCTAACGATCTCAGAGAAATTTAAATGTGCACTTTTTTCACCAAAAATGTGTTAGAGGTTCAAATAAAGCTGCATGTTTTGTGATAAGAAAAGGTTTTATGTTTTTGTTTCTGTCTTACAACAATCAGGCAAATTTTCCCGGACATTTAACCCTGCAGCTTGTAAATTCTGCATTTTGCAAAAGCACATGTAATCCTGTTTTGAATTACTGAGTATTTAAGCTCTCTATTTACTACAGTCGATCCAGGTCAGGTAAAACTTTTGAAAGAATTACTCTAAATATATTTTATTTTTACAAATAACTACCGAAAGTAAAATTACACCAGTAGACATTGTTAAATTAAAAACTTTTATTGTCTGCGGTAAATACATCACGTTTAATCTATAATACTTAAAACCCATTCCTCAGGTCAAACCCAGTTTGAATTATTTGTTTTTGTTATTCGTCACTCTTTTGATTTTTTCTGATTCTTACACATATTCTTCCTTTAAATATCTGAAAGTTCCCTTTGTAAAAATAGTAGTCCTATGTGGAAATTTAAAGTCCATGCTACTGAGAATGTAAAATTTGTTGTGAATATCTTTAAAAATTCCAAATGACAAAATTAATAAGCGGATACACAAGTTATTAAATATTTCACGGTAAATATATACCATATTGTTAGAGAAAAGATAACATTTCAGTTTTTGTCACTTATTGGACACAAATAACGTAACAGAAGTAGGACATGTTGGTCATACTTGATTTATGGAAACAACAGAAAGGAGCAGTTCCAGTGCAATTCAGCGAGCACAGTGAAAAAACGAACGCAGAAATCAGGCACATCATACCAAGTCTTATCTGATCAATGCGATGCAGTCTCTGTGATGATTTGGGGAAACTTCTCGTGGGACACATTAGGTTTCTTAGATCAAAGCGATGCTCACTCTGTGATGATTTGGGGAGCCTTCTCGTAGGGCACATTAGGTTTCTTAGTGTACCTGGCCCGCTCTGATCAAGGCCATGCTGCATCTGTGATAATTTGGGAAGCTTTCTCGTGGGACACATTAGGTATCTTAGTGTGCCTGGAGCTAGGCATCAGCTTATATAACGAATATGATTTTTTTAAATTTATATATGTGTCACAATGCGAGCAAAAATGATTGAACGAGAAATACAAAGAGAGGTTTGGAAAATAACTCGGTTGAATTATTAAAAAGGGTGAAACCTGTTGAGAACCAAATTTGGTAAACTATGTTGTATAGCTATGAAATTGGAATTATTTGAAATGACTATAAGGAGAAATTTAGAAAATATTGAAGTTAATTATCGATCAGCGCTCCTTCTGTATATTTATAAAGCAGTTTCAGGAATACCTAAACTAATTTCGATATCACTAATCGTAACAATGAATCATCCATATCCAAGGGAAAATACTAGGTCATATGCTCCTTCCGTGATATATTATACAGAGTAAATTTTGAAACAAGGAAAATATGATTTGCTTAAGTGTCTAATTTATTTGGCATTCCTAAATTAAGCAGATGTTTCCTGGAATCGAACGGGCAAACCTATGCAGATTGGAGTGAAGACCGCTAGATTAACAAGAATACGCAGCCAAAGTGTCAGAAAAGAACTTTTAAGTGATGACAGACGAGGCGGAGATTTGTGCTTTCCACTAAAAAGGGATATGTTCCCTTGTGTTATAAAGACTTTTATTTGATACATTAAGCAATGATAGATCATCTGTAGGTTTTTCTGGACCAAGTAAAATGAACGTAATTTAAGGAACACACTATAAAGCAAACAGGGAAAATTTAACATTAAGAGCAATTCAGAATTTTTGGATTGGAGACATGCTACATATGAATGAGAGTAACTTATAAGAAGTGAGAAATGTTTAAAAACGAGGTTGTACTGTAATTATAGTTTTCCTTTTTTCTCTGTTGTGATGAATACCTCTTAAATTATAAGGCAACGCAATTTGTTTTGGCAAACACAGCTATCATTGATTAAAAAAAGAAAGACATGTCTAATAGTTAAATGGTTGTATTCAATAATAGTTTTTCGATTAACGCCTTCACTCTGTTCGGTCTCTGTTAGGAAAACATTAAAGCAATAGTTGTTAGTAAATACGTATTTAAACGTTAAGGAAAATTCGAAAAATCAGAGAAAAGAAAAATTAATTTGCTAAAGGAATACTTCATGTTTCTTACGAAATTTAACAGATGGGAAACGTATCACGCCGTAGGTCCAACTGTCTTGAAAAAAGAAATGAATTGTTCAGTTAGAAAAGCTTTAAAATAAAGTGATGTTATAGGTAGAGTGTATGTATTGCCATTGGTTAAATGTTAAGCAGTTGAAAAGCTCAGTTTCACATTCTGCTGTAAATGATTTTTTGTATGTATTTTCTATTCTGAAACAAGATTTTTTCTTATGAATCGTCTTTCCAAAAAGTTTCGAAAAGTAGACAGGACTAAGTATTTTAGGCACAATATGGCAATGAAATATTTTAGTGTTGATGTAATTCAATATTAAATTTTTTCAGAAATGTTGATTTATAATTCTAGAATTATAAATAGTGATTTGCGTGTTTTCCACATTACTACTTATTACGATTTCCTTCATTCAAATGTATTTCGTCAAGAATAACAATGCCATAAAAGATTTAGGAAGTAATCAATTAATGAATGGAATTGTTAAAAGTTGTCAAGTACTATCCGTTTCAGACCGTAATCTCAGGCTCGGGAGGCAATCTTAAACATCTAATCCTATTTTCTTCAATTTGGAATTTCCACACAAAACAAGAATTATGAAAGCAATACAAAATTAACAGAAATTATGAAAAAATATCGCCTAAAATAGGTATAGCCTTAAAATGCTGATATTTTTCAGTGATTGAAAAATATATCAGTAAAGTTTATTTACTGATTCTCAAAAATTTAAGCCCCATCCCTTGGGAGCATTAATCCAAGCGCTGCTCTCCAACCGACATCCGTACGAGCACAGGATCGTGCCTCAATTGTGAGTGGTTCACTTACAACTTTTTGGTGCCCTTCTGCTGAACAACGTATGTTTTTATAGCCCGTACAGTAGCTCACTTGCAAGGAAAACCTCAAAAGTTCAGAAAGAACAGTGAGTTTAGGGTCACCATGCTTGTTAATCCTTGACACTTGAAGATGAACTTAATTGATGGAAGCGAGCTCTGTTAATACGTTCTCTCTTTACAAACGTATATTCCATAAGAAACTGCTTCAATTCCAAAATTACGGCACCGAATCTGTTTGCCTTCAGGAATGTATTAAGAAGCCGAAATATTATTTGAAGTGAAAATATGTGTACTCACACCACTTAAAAAGAACAGCTCAAAAATAAAATCACTCAAGAACTGAGAATACATGAGAGTGCCTTCTGTGTTCATCCCATGAGAAAAGACGGAGCTGACGATCTGTTAGTGTGTTAGCAAATGATTATGTAGTAAGAAAAACAGCTGAGAATAAACAGAATTGTTGATTGTAGAAAACATACTTCTGGGTTTTCTTTTTAGACTGCTCCTAAAATCGTAACATCCTCTAAAGAAAACGATTCAAATCGAAGAAAGAGACACTAGAAATATAGTCGTAACGAATAATGCCGATCCAAAAAAAATTGAATTTTATGCTTTAGAACTAAAAGATTTGGCATCTTGCCAAAGTATCCGAAAACGGGTCGTCATAACAAATAGCAGCATGAAATTCTACCGAGGTGTAAACCAAAAAAAAAATATATATATACCCACACCCAGGATGACATTTGTCATCTTGCATGCTCTCTAGACTTCAACACAGGAAACTGTTGAATGCAATCAAAAGGTTGCACAAACCGCCATTTCTAAATATTATCATTATTTTTACTTTGAAGGGAAAATGCAAAACCTTCTCCTGAAGGTGCCTTTCTTTTGACTTTAACTACGCAGGTTGAATATCCTAAGCGCTCCCCACCTAAGTCCTCACAGAGGCTCCTGCTGTCAGCTAGCGAGTATTTCGAAGCAGTGCTAGTCCCTGTAGTATCAGAACTCACTCAGCACTTAGAAGCCTTGTTTGATCCTCTCACACAGATGCCAGCTACTCACAAGGGTACAGCTGTCTCAAAGGGGGCAGTCCCTAAATCTTCCGTGCCAACACGGAATTGTAGTATAATTGCCAAACAGGTGACGTCTCCAGAGGTGTCAACCAGGGAAAAACCGTCTTTCCTTCCCGGGCCCTCCCGGGAGAACAAGGAGTCAACTCGTTTCTCCTCGAACCCAGGTTTGGAGGTCCACCAGCAAGGTTACAGTACCCTATTGGCAACACCTTGTGAATTCCTTGATCAGATTTCTAGCTATATGAATGAGGTTGAAGCCATATTGCATTCTCACTTCAAATCAGTCACCAAACCCATCGCTAAAAGGATCAGCTCGTTGCGCGCAACAGGTTCAATTGAACCCAACTCTTGAAGGGGGTTGCGGAAACAAGGAAGGAACAGAAACTCTGTGTTCCAGAAGGGTATTCCTATGCCGCAGCTGCTAGGAAGGGGGCAAAAAACACGTAAGGTCAGCGCCTGCCCCGAAGAAACAGAAAGTAGTGGAAGACAGGAGACGCGTTCTCCTGGCCTATCCCACAGAAATAGACAAAACGCCTCATGACGTAAAGGAGGCTCTCGTGACTGCAATTCAACTAGCCAAGCTGCAGATAGGGGTAAACGTAATACGACGAGTTAGGAAAATTGGGGTCGCGTTTGAATATTCAAGTCCTGAGGACATCAACAGTCTCGAAGATGAGATTAGGAATAATCCTCTAAACAAGGTATGTACTCTTCCTAAGACCCCCAAAGGAAGCTCCTTCGCCTGATAGTATACGGGTTTGACGGGGAGCCCTCCCAGCCGGAGTTCGAGGACGGGATCAAAGAGGAGAATCCCGGCATCGATGGAGAACTCAAAGCTCGTTTCTCCATCAAAGCAGAAGGGGCAAAGTCTACTAGGTAAAGTAGGCTGAGCACCTGGCTTTTAGTGCACTAATGAAGACACCATTCATCCTAGTACGGTCATTATCGTGTCCAGAACTGGATTGAAGCGGTGCATACTAATGATTGAAAGGATTGACTCCAGGATCCAGTCTCACACTGAACTTACGTGGGTCTGACAATTCATCATTCGTCCCTGGTTCCCCACTTGGAAATGTGTCGGGAGCTGGATGTTGAACATTTGTATGAGTGGTACTCGGATTCCACAACCGAAGAGGAAATAGTGATATATTTCTGAGACTTTTGACAAGTTGGACCGGCTTTAGATAACAGTCTGAGGTATTGGATAACAGTCTGAGGTGCTTGGCCAATGGCGTCGTGTCTTTCCCATCCCTGGAATCGGTGGGACGAAATTACAGAACGGAGACTGTTTGTGGAACTGCGAGGTGTTACTGGAAGTCGATATACATCGGTACCCGGAAGTAAGGCAAAAAACGATTCCGTTGTGTTCTCTAATACTCAGAATTACCATAACTAGAGTCTTTATGGAGTTCGTATGATTCTCAACAGTCTATTAAGTAATGATGCTAAGTGATGCTTTAAGATTGACGACTGAAAAACGAGCTATGAGCAGCCAGTAAAAACATCAAACCTGCTCAATAGTTACTTACATTTCTTAGTTCCTAACGCATATATTCATTTGTAATTAACTTGTTCTAAATTTAAATGGATATTCAGTGTCATTCTTGTAAAAGTGGAAACATACTTAAAATTGGGAAATTTGGCTAAACACTGAACACTATTGTTTAACCTTAGATGGGTACGTGAAGTCTCCGTTTTTTATAATTACGAGTTGTGAGAAGATGGTGATTTGTTTAAAACAAAAGGCATTTCTACACAATGAAATTAATGATGTTCTTTCTGAAAATATTTTTTCAGTAAATTGACCAAAATAAAATTTATATATTTAAAGTGCAAACAATCTTTAATTATAAGGATTGGGTAATTTTGGAATCAGCAAATCACTTGGAAAATAAAAATATACTCCATTTGGAATATATTTTGGATCATGTAGTCAGGATGTAGATTTTCACGGCATAATAGAAGAGGAATCCTTTGACGCACTGTTCTGCAGAAATCCTGAATACATCTTACTTCCTTCAGGCTACATTGTATGTATGACTCTGTTACCACTACTGAAACACTACAGAATGTTTGGTTTCAGTTTCATGTAAAATAATTATGTATAGTAGTCAACCTAGATCAAATTAGTTTTTTTTAATTTTACATCTCTTAGAAGTGTGAAGTATTCGATCTGAAATACATGAGCGTACGATACAAACGGCATTCACAGCTTCCAAACAAATAAACACACAAATGTAAAATGGCCTAGTAAATGCAAATCTCAAACCGTTTCAATGGTCCACGGGTCATAAGTTTTGAAACTTTGGTGCCACAAAATTGTATAATAATATAACACTTGGGAAAGTGCTGACTCCCCGCTCACGAATCTGAAATATGCCAGGGTGCAGTAGCTTCTAACATTCTGCTAAATGTAATGTCCGTGCGGTGTCAACCTGAAACTACACTGTGTTGTAAATACTTCCATAGAAAGAGCTGATCAATTTTTCTTTTGTTTTTCTTTTCTGGTGGTTTTCCAAGTAGTATAGCAATTACTAGTTCATTACGTAGCGTGTATTTAACCGCTACATTTTAATAAACCCGCAGGAAAGAGAAAAGTAACTAGCTCTGCCACTAAATGAAGTCAATGAAAACATAGAACAATACAAAATCTTACTATTTGCAGGAATATTTTTCATACCTCCTATTGTCCAGGAGAAATAAAATCTAGACTTCTAAAAACCACAGTTACTTAATTGGCACGCAAGACATTGAAGAAGTTTTGTTACCTCAGGCAGTTAGAATTTCAACTGTGCCATCCTCCGTAGTGGGGAATAATAATGGAGAACAACAAATAAGGATAAATAGTTGATTAGTTCTGGTAGTAAACTAATCGGTAAATTACATATTTTAATTATAATATATTAGATATGCCCTTTTTTCTACTGCAAATGATCCTGTCCTTTGAGAAAATAGGATTGAGCGTATGGGCACGAGTCAGTAACCTCAGATAATCTCGTACTACTTGACCAGAGGAATGTTGCTTGACGGGAAAAAAATAAATAAATTTGGTAGTGATTTTAGATTTTCTCCCTCTGACAAATTTTCAATTCTTGCGAACAAAAACATACCTGTTATTACAGCGCTGGAATATTTTTTTCTGTTAAAATAACCGAGAACTATTAGGCTGTCCATAATGAAATGACCGATTTGTACACTATTCGTCAATCACACATATCTCAGCTTAGAATAAATATGATTTATCGAAATAAGAACCGCTCGATTCAACATATTTTTGCCCACGAGAAGCAAAGTTATGTATTCCGGTTACATAAAAATCAGGAGTTCTGAAAGCGACGAAAACTTGAAAGGCGTTTTGAGCATCAGCTTGGTTGTGAAAAATTTTCCCCTGCAAAGATTGGTCCAGATGCTTGAAAAACAGTAGTCGGTTGGAGAAAGTTTTGGTGAATATGGTGGATGAGGTAGAGTCTCATAGCCCAATTAGTTCAACTTTTGCAGAGTGATAAGCGTGACGTGCGGTCTCGTGTTTTCGTGCAGAAGTAATAGGCGCTTTCTGTTGATTAATGATGGGCTAATGCGTTGCATTTTGCAATGCATTTCGTCGATATCCTGATAATACTTTGCCACGCTAATCGTATCGCCCGCATTAAGGAAGCTGTAGTAGATTAAACCGGTTGAAGACCACCAAACAGTCAGCATAACCTTCTGTTGATGAGGTTTTGGTTTGGAGAAGTGTTGAGGAGCTTCGTCGTAGTCAAACCAAGACGCGGAACATTGACGATTGTCGTACAGTATCCACAATTCGTCGCATGTCACAATGCTATTAAGAAAAGGATGGGGTTGGTTGCACAAAAGCAGCGCAGACGAGACTTCCAAACGACGATTTTGTAGATTTTCGTTCAATTCATGTGGCACCCATAAGTCGAGTATTTGGATTTTTGAATTTGCTTAAGGTGCACGGAAGCAACTGATTTTATTACTCCCAATTCTACCGCAAGCTCACGAACAGCTGTGTGTGGATCTGCTTCAACAAGTGCGTTCAATGCGTCGTCATCGATGACGATACTTGGTCGTTCACACTCCTCATTGTTGAGATTCGTGTCGCCAGCCTTGAATTTTGCGGACAATCTTCGCACCGTACGCTCGTTAGACGCATCCTCCCAAAAGGTTCCAACAATGTTTCGCGTCGCTTGCTCTAGGTTGTGGCCCAGTTGGAACTCGTAGAAGAAAACTGCCTGAAAATCACTATTATTCATCTTTCACACAAACAGAAATATGGAAGAGGAAATTTTATTTGTAACTAAAGTAAACCAAAAGGTTACAATCTGCAGATTTCAAGCTTTCCATTGATATATTACGCTTGCATACATATTCACTGTATTGAACACAAGACATTGTCAAAATACGAGAGATCAAAAATCGGACATTTCATTATGGACAGCATAATATTTCTTTTGCTTCTTCGTAGTGTGTGTGAGCCAGTTAAAGACAGGTTTGACGTTGAGATACACGCAACTGTGCTGTCAAGTATTTTCTTCTTATTATTATTATGATCTTTAACATGCGCAGAACTTTTCATTTTAACAAGAACATTTAATTTCGCAATGCATCTTAAAAGATGTGTTAGACTCTTCTCGTACTTACAAATTCTCTAATAATTTTTGCTGATGTAAGAATCTATTAGGAATATCCAATTAACTAGTCGAGTGCGTTCACATTTTCGCTACAGTTCCAACAATTATCAGTGCCATGAGTGGTTTATCAGTCAGCATCTGACTACGCAAATCCGTATTGATGGTCTCTGCAACGTATTGATTGGTGTCAGCAACTGTTTTGTCAAATGCCACCAGATGACGACATCTCAGTTGCTGAGATCACTAATACGGATTTGTGTAGTCCGATGCTGACTGAAAAACCACGTTGGCGCTGATAATTGTTGGCATTGTAGCGTACATGCGAACGCACTCGACTAGTAATCGAGAGATCTGGGATTCGATCCCAGCGGTTTCGGAACACAATTTTTCAGTTGCAATGCGTTGTTTATAAAATAACGTGGTAAGAGCAATGACATCGTCCATTTACATTATCTCCACGTATTTGATATACACCGGCGGAAAGTGAAAAAAGAACACCAACAGGGAGGCGTCTGATACCAACGACATTTATACAGCATAATAACGGAATACAGAGGATAACGTGATCTAAACATTATGGCAAAATACAGCTGTATTTGCTGGTAAACTGAAAAATAACATTTCCATGAAACATGGTTAGTACGAGGTTGAACCGCCATGAACTGCGTCACACTGTGCAATTCTGGCATGGAATCTGTCGTACAGATGTTAGATGTAATTTGGTGTATTGGGTTCCAAGCATCCTCAACCTGGACGCGTAAATCGGGGACGGTTGTGGCTGGCCGTGGATACGGGATAACTCGTTGTCCCATAAAATCCCACACGTGCTCAATGGGGAAAAATCCGGCGAACGTGCAGGCCATGGAGGTTGTCTCACACCCTGAAGTGCATGTTGCGTTGCACGTGCCGTGCGTGGGCGTGCGTTATCTTGTTGGAAAACACCACGACGGACCGACCTTTTAAATGGCACAACAACGGTCTGATTGATGTTGTTCATGTATGAGGTGCTGTGTAACGTACCCGGTACAAACACTAGTTGTGTACGGGAGTGATAGCTGATCGCTCCGCACACCAGGAGACCAGGTGTAGGCCCTTTGTGTCGCTGTCGGATTCAAGAAGTGTGGAGACACTCCCAGGTGCGTCTGCGAACACACACACGGCCATCGCAGGCTCCTAAGCAGAATCCGCTTTCATTGTTGAACACGACAGATCGCCATTGCGTTCTCCAGTGCAGACGTTGGCGACACCACTGCAGCCGTTCCTGACGACGGGCTGGAGTCAGAGGCACACGTGCACGTAGTCCTGCATCCAGTAAACTGTTGCGGATTGTTCGCAAAGTCACCTCAGGTGCAACGGCACCCCGGATTTGCGTCGCAGTGGATGTTCTGCTTGACAACGCCGCTCTTTTTATGCGTCGATCGGTCCGCTCATCAGTCCGTCTGTGACTCCCGGTTACACGTCTTCTCGTGTGGGAATGTTCCTCGGACCATTTAGGCCACAATATTACCACCACCGATACCTTCCATCCAATTCGCTCCGCAATGCGACGATACGACCACCCGGCCTCGCGGAGTTCGACTAGACGATCTCGCTCAAAATCCGATAACTGCTGAAATCCTACACGTCTTCCATGTTCAGGCATTGCAGCTTCTTCAAGGTCTTCGCACGTGTCCGTACGCCGACGACTGATTACATTCACTGCGCCGTACTACTTAAATACCACCGACGATTATTTGCATATTATGCCGTGCTGTGGCGTAAGCGCTCACCGGTTGGTCCCGAGATTCTTATCACACCTACGTAAACTTGACCACTTTAACATATGAAAATTTCATGATCGTCCGCAAATTCCTTCTTGGTGTTCTTTTTACAGTTTCCGCCAGTGTATATATATCCAATAAAATAATGCAAAAACAAAGTCTAAGTACTCATTTGGCATGCCCATATATCCATATACGCCGTAAATGACATTTCTTTGTCTCTATATCCGTCATATTATAAAACAAATAGATGACAAAAACAAAAGTGCTTTGAATTTTTCGCTCAGTGATGATTGACAATATACACTGCCGGAAAGTGAAAAAAGAACACCTAGATGGAATTTGCGGACGATCATGAAATTTACATATGTTAATAGGGTCAAGTTTACGTAGGTGCGATGTTAATAACGAGACCAACCGATGAGCGCTTACGCCACAGCACGGCATAATATGAAAATTATCGTCGGTGGTATTTAAGGAGTACGGCGAAGTGAATGTAATCAGTCGTCGGCGTACGGACACATGCGAAGACACTGAAGAAGCTGCTATGCCTGGACATGGAAGACGTGTACGATTTCAGCAGTTATCAGACTTTGAGCAAGGTCGTCTAGTCGGACTCCGCAAGGCCGGGTGGTCCTATCGTTGTATTGCGGAGCGAATTGGACGGGAAGTATCGGTGGTGGTACGATGGGGGCCTAGATGGTCCGAGGAACATTCCCACACGAGAAGATGAGGAATCGGGAGTCCCAGACGGACTGATGAGCGGACCGATCGATGCATAAGAAGAGCAGCGTTGTCAAGCAGAATATCCACTGCGACGCAAATCCGAGCTGCCTTTGCACCTGAGGTGACTGTGCGAACAATCCGCAACCGTCTAGTGGATGCAACACTACGTGCACTTGTGCCTCTGGCATGTGTACCTCTGACTCCCGCCCACCGTCTGGAGCGGCTGCTGTAGTGTCGCCAACGTCTGCAGTGGAGAACGCAATGGTGATCTGTCGTGTTCAGCGATGAAAGCAGATTCTGCTTAGGAACCTCCGATGACCGTATGCGTGTTCGCAGATGCACAGGGGAGTGACTCCCCATTTCTTGCATCCGCCAGCGACACACAGGGCCTACACCTGGTCTCCTGGTGTGGGGAGTGATCAGCTATCACTCTCGTACACAACTAGTGTTTGTACCGGGTACGTTAAACAGCACCTCCTACATCAACAACATCATTCAGCCCGTTGTTGTGCCATTTGTAAGGTAAGTCCATCGTGGTGTTTTCCAGCAAGATAACGCACGCCCACACACGGCACGGGCAACGCAACATGCACTTCAGGTTGTGAGACAACTTCCATGGCCTGCACGTTTACCGGATTCGTCCCCCATTGAGCACGTGTGGGATTTTATGGGAGAACGACTTATCCGGTCTCCACTGCCATCCACGACTATCCCAGATTTACGCGTCCAGGTTGAGGATGCTTGGAACTCAATACCCCAAACTTACATCCAACATCTGTACGACAGACTACATTCCAGAATTGCACAGTGAGACGCAGTTCATGGCGGTTCAACCTCGTACTTACCATGTTACATGGAAATGCTATTTTTCAGTTTACGAGCAAATACAGCTGTATTTTGCCAAAATGTTTTGATCACGTTATCCTCTGTATTCCGTTATTATGCTGTATAAATTTCGTTGGTATCAGACGTCTCCTTCTTGGTGTTCTTTTTTCACTTTCTGCCAGTGTATATTGAAGACACAATTTCTTTAAAACTTTTATGCGACCGATGTGACGAACTTAGTGACGCTCATATATTTTTGAACTTTACAAACAGAAATGGTCATATAGTATCCCGTTTAACGAAAGTGATGGCATTCCTGTATCGTGACGACTATCTCTCATGAACAAGATCTTTGTCGTCTAAGAAGGCTTGTAAGGAGAAGCAAGTCTTCCGGTGTGCAGCAGTTGGCAAAAGCATTCAATGAATACTGTTCCCAACCAATATCTCCGAAAAAGCGAGACTTGTGGTCTGCAGAAATTTACCGCATAATTCAATACAGGATTTTCCCTACCCATATCTCCGCGAACTATGTGCACGAAATCCAAAAAAAGGAAACGTTTTGTCATTGGCATTCCCCTATACGGAGACCACTGAATCCTGCAAAAACCGGAAAGCTTGTCTAAAGTGATGTAAGGAACGTAGTAACTAGATCCTGGACGACTGGAAAATTTCCTGTTTCCTCATGTCGTCGTACAACTTGTTCTGTTCGGACGGCAAACAAAGAATTTGCGGGAGCTCCTAGAATCAATGGGCACAGCTCGTCTTGTAATTACACTACAAGTTTTTGGATTTGGTGTTGTGGCGAGAGGCACGGTTTGATGGTGGTTAAATGATTCCGAGTACTGCTGGACATTCAAGTGCTATCTAGAAATGATATTACCTTCTCTTTTATGCAGACGTTTATTGGTTCATTTCCTGCAGGCATTAGCGTATCTAGTGTAAGGTTCAGGGAATGAATATGTCGAATGGAATGCGACATATTTACGGCAACACAGAGAAGATCAAATTAAAAAAACAACAATAGTGTGTACACATATGAAGCTGAAACACATAATCTGACATTTTAATAAACTCTGCATAAGTTTCGTCTCTTGTTCAGTTCGATGTTCAATTCATCTTTTATTATCCCTTGAAGTCTATAAATCTCACATTCATTCTTAAAGACATAGTATTAAAAAGCAAAAATACTGGGCATTCAGTTCCTGGTTGTCTGCAGAAATGTCTTCCCGTGGGTGTTTGATATATTTCATTACATATATGTAAACTAAGTTTTAGTTAAACAAAATAGGATATGGCCTAGTTATATCCAGTATGGTACACTCGTGTTAAAATGTCTATAATTTGAGAAATGGTAAAAACACAACACCATTTGGAATTATACATATAGCATGGAGAGGATCTAAAGTGATAAGGTTGACTGTTATTCCTGTATAAAATAAACTTGAACACTACGCTGCAAAAATTTTGTGTATATACATATGTGCGTGGGTGTTAAAAATTAGAGGTTAAAATTCCACAGGATTTAAATTTTTCAAATTGATTTTTGCTAAATTGGTTTTCTGGTGGTATCTTTTTATGATCTGGGCGATGTGAGAAATGGAATGTTCCTACTCCTGCTCAAACAATTAATAGAAAAGACTTGCAATATTTGAAAATGTTTGCATTGAGTAATATTTCCGGAAACTTTATTTCAAATATTGAGTATTTCTAAAATTAACCATATTTTGAAAGAATCTTGGAATTCGATTTTTCGAACATATCACGTTAAAACATTTTTCCATCTCAAAATATTTGACTTTTAACTCAACTTTTTGTTTATTTTTTAATTTAGAATTTAAGCTATTTCGCTGCCAAGACGCCCAAGGTGGTACCCAAAATATGTATTCCTTAAAGTATTTTTTTTACTCTTCCGATTTTCGTTTAGTATTATTTAAGGAAACTTTTTTTAACTTGAAAACATTTTCCAACAAAATCTTTTCAACTTCTGACAGAAATGTGAGTCAACTTTCAGAGAAAACCCGAAACAGCTGTCATCCCGAGATGTAGTTCACATCGTGAGTTGATTTCCATGACATGAAATCATTTGAAATTTTTAAGAAACCAACTGAACAACAAGTGATCATTCGGTTTCTCATCAGTGTCTGCTTTACAGTAACAATAGATCTGTAACTATATCGCGCAGTGTCATCGTTTACTGTTATTCGTATATCTAGGTACTCATTTCGTTTGCCATATATAATGTTGTAAAATGAAACACGAAGTTCAGTACATTTATTTTTGTAGTAAGAATTTTGAGATAAACGGACTCCAGTAATCTGTCAGTTTTTGCTTCGACTTCTGTTCTTTGTGCAATAATGTCAACTTTAGTTAAACAAAAATAAAATTCAAACTGAGTATCAGTGTTAGAATTTCAGTAAATGAAACTAAAATCCTGGAATTTCAGAAAGTAAGCCCTAAATCAATCCTAAATGCTAAGCTAAATTTCATATCATACATATATTATTTATAAACATGTATGATTTATATTAAAACCATTGAGAAAGTGTAAGATAATGGCTTTGTATGAACATGAGATCATGTTATTTCGGTTAACATTTTCGGCGAGAACGTTTCCCGCTTGTTAGAAACGAAAGTTGCAATTAGAGTTTGAAAGCTATAAGATGTATTTTGTATTATTATTTTGTATTATTATTTTTATTGTTTCCGACACATTACTGATAGCTAAAATTTATTTTTCCAATTAGTTGTTATTGTAAAAACTATTTTTGATGTATTACTTTGCAAAATCAGTTCATTGTTTGGAATATGATATATTTTGGTTTTAAAAAATGTAAAACTGCTCACATCCTTTTGATTTCTTTTGTGTTTTATTTTCATACATACGGGATTTGATTATAATATGCAAACTATTTCACAAGAATTACCCCGATTTTTGTTTCAGTAGCTTCGTAATTGCGGAAGCCAGCACGTTAAGTATTTTATTCTAGGTTCATTCACCAGTTTTAAAAAAGTGGTATAGAATGAGTAAAGCGCAAATATTGGCCTTAATTAGTTCATATCTAAAACCATGGTCTCATGTACCTAGAAGGGTGAGCAATGTTTTATTAAACAAACTCTCATATCTACCTATAATTTCTCAAAGAAAAAATAATTATTGAATAATAACAAACGTTTAATGAGATATATGGAATATTTTTTCGCAGATATTGCATTCTAAACTCTATTACACTTGTGTTGTTCCGTATTCTTAAAATTGAGCGCATTCAAAAAAGGATAATATCCCACTGCCCTTTAAAAAGCAGATTACAAACGTTTATTTATATATAACGAAATTATTTTCGCAGATACCGCATTCGAAACTCTATTACACTTGCGTTGTTTCGCACTCTTAAAACTGAGCGCATTCAAAAAAGGAGAATAACCCACCGTCCTTTGAAAAGCAGATTACAAATGTTTATTGATATATATCGAAACTATTTTCGCAGATACCGCATTCGAAACTCTATTACACTTGCGTTGTTTCGCACTCTTAAAACTGAGCGCATTCAAAAAAGGAGAATATCCCACCGCCCTTTGAAAAGCAGATTACAAAAGTTTATTGATTTATAACGAAACTATTTTCGCAGATACCGCATTCGAAACGCTATTACACTTGCGTTGTTTCGTACTCTTAAACTGAGCGCATTCAAAATAGAGAATATCCTACCGCCCTTTGAAAAGCAGATTACAAAATTTTACTGATATATAACGAAACTATTTCCGCAGATACCGCATTCGAAACTCTATAACACTTGCGTTGTTTCGTACTCTTAGAACTGAGCGAATTCAAAAAAGGAGAATATCCCACCGCCCTTTGAAAAGCAGATTACAAAAGTTTACTGATATATAACGAAACTATTTCCGCAGATACCGCATTCGAAACTCTATAACACTTGCGTTGTTTGGTACTCTTAAAACTGAGCGCATTCAAAAAAGAAGAATAACCCACCGCCCTTTGAAAAGCAGATTACAAATGTTTATTGATATATATCGAAACTATTTTCGCAGATACCGCATTCGAAACTCTATTACACTTGCGTTGTTTCGCACTCTTAAAACTGAGCGCATTCAAAAAAGGAGAATATCCCACCGCCCTTTGAAAAGCAGATTACAAAAGTTTATTGATTTATAACGAAACTATTTTCGCAGATACCGCATTCGAAACTCTATTACACTTGCGTTGTTTCGTACTCTTAAACTGAGCGCATTCAAAATAGAGAATATCCTACCGCCCTTTGAAAAGCAGATTACAAAAGTTTACTGATATATAACGAAACTATTTCCGCAGATACCGCATTCGAAACTCTATAACACTTGCGTTGTTTCGTACTCTTAAAACTGAGCGAATTCAAAAAAGAAGAATAACCCACCGCCCTTTGAAAAGCAGATTACAAATGTTTACTGATATATAACGAAACTATTTCCGCAGATACCGCATTCGAAACTCTATAACACTTGCGTTGTTTGGTACTCTTAAAACTGAGCGCATTCAAAAAAGAAGAATAACCCACCGCCCTTTGAAAAGCAGATTACAAATGTTTATTGATATATATCGAAACTATTTTCGCAGATACCGCATTCGAAACTCTATTACACTTGCGTTGTTTCGCACTCTTAAAACTGAGCGCATTCAAAAAAGGAGAATATCCCACCGCCCTTTGAAAAGCAGATTACAAAAGTTTATTGATTTATAACGAAACTATTTTCGCAGATACCGCATTCGAAACTCTATTACACTTGCGTTGTTTCGTACTCTTAAACTGAGCGCATTCAAAATAGAGAATATCCTACCGCCCTTTGAAAAGCAGATTACAAAAGTTTACTGATATATAACGAAACTATTTCCGCAGATACCGCATTCGAAACTCTATAACACTTGCGTTGTTTCGTACTCTTAAAACTGAGCGAATTCAAAAAAGGAGAATATCCCACCGCCCTTTGAAAAGCAGATTACAAAAGTTTACTGATATATAACGAAACTATTTCCGCAGATACCGCATTCGAAACTCTATAACACTTGCGTTGTTTGGTACTCTTAAAACTGAGCGCATTCAAAAAAGAAGAATAACCCACCGCCCTTTGAAAAGCAGATTACAAATGTTTATTGATATATATCGAAACTATTTTCGCAGATACCGCATTCGAAACTCTATTACACTTGCGTTGTTTCACACTCCTAAAACTGAGCGCATTCAAAAAAGGAGAATAACCCACCGTCCTTTGAAAAGCAGATTACAAATGTTTATTGATATATATCGAAACTATTTTCGCAGATACCGCATTCGAAACTCTATAACACTTGCGTTGTTTGGTACTCTTAAAACTGAGCGCATTCAAAAAAGAAGAATAACCCACCGCCCTTTGAAAAGCAGATTACAAATGTTTATTGATATATATCGAAACTATTTTCGCAGATACCGCATTCGAAACTCTATTACACTTGCGTTGTTTCGCACTCTTAAAACTGAGCGCATTCAAAAAAGGAGAATATCCCACCGCCCTTTGAAAAGCAGATTACAAAAGTTTATTGATTTATAACGAAACTATTTTCGCAGATACCGCATTCGAAACTCTATTACACTTGCGTTGTTTCGTACTCTTAAACTGAGCGCATTCAAAATAGAGAATATCCTACCGCCCTTTGAAAAGCAGATTACAAAAGTTTACTGATATATAACGAAACTATTTCCGCAGATACCGCATTCGAAACTCTATAACACTTGCGTTGTTTCGTACTCTTAAAACTGAGCGAATTCAAAAAAGGAGAATATCCCACCGCCCTTTGAAAAGCAGATTACAAAAGTTTACTGATATATAACGAAACTATTTCCGCAGATACCGCATTCGAAACTCTATAACACTTGCGTTGTTTGGTACTCTTAAAACTGAGCGCATTCAAAAAAGAAGAATAACCCACCGCCCTTTGAAAAGCAGATTACAAATGTTTATTGATATATATCGAAACTATTTTCGCAGATACCGCATTCGAAACTCTATTACACTTGCGTTGTTTCACACTCCTAAAACTGAGCGAATTCAAAAAAGGAGAATATCCCACCGCCCTTTGAAAAGCAGATTACAAAAGTTTACTGATATATAACGAAACTATTTCCGCAGATACCGCATTCGAAACTCTATAACACTTGCGTTGTTTGGTACTCTTAAAACTGAGCGCATTCAAAAAAGAAGAATAACCCACCGCCCTTTGAAAAGCAGATTACAAATGTTTATTGATATATATCGAAACTATTTTCGCAGATACCGCATTCGAAACTCTATTACACTTGCGTTGTTTCACACTCCTAAAACTGAGCGAATTCAAAAAAGGAGAATATCCCACCGCCCTTTGAAAAGCAGATTACAAAAGTTTACTGATATATAACGAAACTATTTCCGCAGATACCGCATTCGAAACTCTATAACACTTGCGTTGTTTGGTACTCTTAAAACTGAGCGCATTCAAAAAAGAAGAATAACCCACCGCCCTTTGAAAAACAGATTACAAATGTTTATTGATATATATCGAAACTATTTTCGCAGATACCGCATTCAAAACTCTATTACACTTGCGTTGTTTCGCACTCTTAAAACTGAGCGCATTCAAAAAAGGAGAATATCCCACCGCCCTTTGAAAAGCAGATTACAAAAGTTTATTGATTTATAACGAAACTATTTTCGCAGATACCGCATTCGAAACTCTATTACACTTGCGTTGTTTCGTACTCTTAAACTGAGCGCATTCAAAATAGAGAATATCCTACCGCCCTTTGAAAAGCAGATTACAAAAGTTTACTGATATATAACGAAACTATTTCCGCAGATACCGCATTCGAAACTCTATTACACTTGCGTTGTTTCGTACTCTTAAACTGAGCGCATTCAAAATAGAGAATATCCTACCGCCCTTTGAAAAGCAGATTACAAAAGTTTACTGATATATAACGAAACTATATCCACAGCAGATTTACTGATATATAACGAAACTATTTCCGCAGATACCGCATTCGAAACTCTATAACACTTGCGTTGTTTGGTACTCTTAAAACTGAGCGCATTCAAAATAGAGAATATCCTACCGCCCTTTGAAAAGCAGATTACAAAAGTTTACTGATATATAACGAAACTATTTCCGCAGATACCGCATTCGAAACTCTATAACACTTGCGTTGTTTGGTACTCTTAAAACTGAGCGCATTCAAAAAAGAAGAATAACCCACCGCCCTTTGAAAAGCAGATTACAAATGTTTATTGATATATATCGAAACTATTTTCGCAGATACCGCATTCGAAACTCTATTACACTTGCGTTGTTTCGCACTCTTAAAACTGAGCGCATTCAAAAAAGGAGAATATCCCACCGCCCTTTGAAAAGCAGATTACAAAAGTTTATTGATATATAACGAAACTATTTTCGCAGATACCGCATTCGAAACTCTATTACACTTGCGTTGTTTCGTACTCTTAAACTGAGCGCATTCAAAAAAGGAGAATATCCCACCGCCCTTTGAAAAGCAGATTACAAAAGTTTATTGATTTATAACGAAACTATTTTCGCAGATACCGCATTCGAAACTCTATTACACTTGCGTTGTTTCGTACTCTTAAAACTGAGCGCATTCAAAATAGAGAATATCCTACCGCCCTTTGAAAAGCAGATTACAAAAGTTTACTGATATATAACGAAACTATTTCCGCAGATACCGCATTCGAAACTCTATAACACTTGCGTTGTTTGGTACTCTTAAAACTGAGCGAATTCAAAAAAGGAGAATATCCCACCGCCCTTTGAAAAGCAGATTACAAAAGTTTACTGATATATAACGAAACTATTTCCGCAGATACCGCATTCGAAACTCTATAACACTTGCGTTGTTTGGTACTCTTAAAACTGAGCGCATTCAAAAAAGAAGAATAACCCACCGCCCTTTGAAAAGCAGATTACAAATGTTTATTGATATATATCGAAACTATTTTCGCAGATACCGCATTCGAAACTCTATTACACTTGCGTTGTTTCGCACTCTTAAAACTGAGCGCATTCAAAAAAGGAGAATATCCCACCGCCCTTTGAAAAGCATATTACAAAAGTTTATTGATTTATAACGAAACTATTTTCGCAGATACCGCATTCGAAACTCTATTACACTTGCGTTGTTTCGTACTCTTAAACTGAGCGCATTCAAAATAGAGAATATCCTACCGCCCTTTGAAAAGCAGATTACAAAAGTTTACTGATATATAACGAAACTATTTCCGCAGATACCGCATTCGAAACTCTATAACACTTGCGTTGTTTCGTACTCTTAAAACTGAGCGAATTCAAAAAAGGAGAATATCCCACCGCCCTTTGAAAAGCAGATTACAAAAGTTTACTGATATATAACGAAACTATTTCCGCAGATACCGCATTCGAAACTCTATAACACTTGCGTTGTTTGGTACTCTTAAAACTGAGCGCATTCAAAAAAGAAGAATAACCCACCGCCCTTTGAAAAGCAGATTACAAATGTTTATTGATATATATCGAAACTATTTTCGCAGATACCGCATTCGAAACTCTATTACACTTGCGTTGTTTCGCACTCTTAAAACTGAGCGCATTCAAAAAAGGAGAATATCCCACCGCCCTTTGAAAAGCAGATTACAAAAGTTTATTGATTTATAACGAAACTATTTTCGCAGATACCGCATTCGAAACGCTATTACACTTGCGTTGTTTCGTACTCTTAAACTGAGCGCATTCAAAATAGAGAATATCCTACCGCCCTTTGAAAAGCAGATTACAAAATTTTACTGATATATAACGAAACTATTTCCGCAGATACCGCATTCGAAACTCTATAACACTTGCGTTGTTTCGTACTCTTAAAACTGAGCGAATTCAAAAAAGGAGAATATCCCACCGCCCTTTGAAAAGCAGATTACAAAAGTTTATTGATTTATAACGAAACTATTTTCGCAGATACCGCATTCGAAACTCTATTACACTTGCGTTGTTTCGTACTCTTAAACTGAGCGCATTCAAAATAGAGAATATCCTACCGCCCTTTGAAAAGCAGATTACAAAAGTTTACTGATATATAACGAAACTATTTCCGCAGATACCGCATTCGAAACTCTATAACACTTGCGTTGTTTCGTACTCTTAAAACTGAGCGAATTCAAAAAAGGAGAATATCCCACCGCCCTTTGAAAAGCAGATTACAAAAGTTTACTGATATATAACGAAACTATTTCCGCAGATACCGCATTCGAAACTCTATAACACTTGCGTTGTTTGGTACTCTTAAAACTGAGCGCATTCAAAAAAGAAGAATAACCCACCGCCCTTTGAAAAGCAGATTACAAATGTTTATTGATATATATCGAAACTATTTTCGCAGAAACCGCATTCGAAACTCTATTACACTTGCGTTGTTTCGCACTCTTAAAACTGAGCGCATTCAAAAAAGGAGAATATCCCACCGCCCTTTGAAAAGCAGATTACAAAAGTTTATTGATTTATAACGAAACTATTTTCGCAGATACCGCATACGAAACTCTATTACACTTGCGCTGTTTCGTACTCTTAAACTGAGCGCATTCAAAATAGAGAATATCCTACCGCCCTTTGAAAAGCAGATTACAAAAGTTTACTGATATATAACGAAACTATTTCCGCAGATACCGCATTCGAAACTCTATAACACTTGCGTTGTTTGGTACTCTTAAAACTTAACGAATTCAAAAAAGGAGAATATCCCACCGCCCTTTGAAAAGCAGATTACAAAAGTTTACTGATATATAACGAAACTATTTCCGCAGATACCGCATTCGAAACTCTATAACACTTGCGTTGTTTGGTACTCTTAAAACTGAGCGCATTCAAAAAAGAAGAATAACCCACCGCCCTTTGAAAAGCAGATTACAAATGTTTATTGATATATATCGAAACTATTTTCGCAGATACCGCATTCGAAACTCTATTACACTTGCGTTGTTTCGCACTCTTAAAACTGAGCGCATTCAAAAAAGGAGAATATCCCACCGCCCTTTGAAAAGCAGATTACAAAAGTTTATTGATTTATAACGAAACTATTTTCGCAGATACCGCATTCGAAACTCTATTACACTTGCGTTGTTTCGTACTCTTAAACTGAGCGCATTCAAAATAGAGAATATCCTACCGCCCTTTGAAAAGCAGATTACAAAAGTTTACTGATATATAACGAAACTATTTCCGCAGATACCGCATTCGAAACTCTATAACACTTGCGTTGTTTCGTACTCTTAAAACTGAGCGAATTCAAAAAAGGAGAATATCCCACCGCCCTTTGAAAAGCAGATTACAAAAGTTTACTGATATATAACGAAACTATTTCCGCAGATACCGCATTCGAAACTCTATAACACTTGCGTTGTTTGGTACTCTTAAAACTGAGCGCATTCAAAAAAGAAGAATAACCCACCGCCCTTTGAAAAGCAGATTACAAATGTTTATTGATATATATCGAAACTATTTTCGCAGATACCGCATTCGAAACTCTATTACACTTGCGTTGTTTCGCACTCTTAAAACTGAGCGCATTCAAAAAAGGAGAATATCCCACCGCCCTTTGAAAAGCAGATTACAAAAGTTTATTGATTTATAACGAAACTATTTTCGCAGATACCGCATTCGAAACGCTATTACACTTGCGTTGTTTCGTACTCTTAAACTGAGCGCATTCAAAATAGAGAATATCCTACCGCCCTTTGAAAAGCAGATTACAAAATTTTACTGATATATAACGAAACTATTTCCGCAGATACCGCATTCGAAACTCTATAACACTTGCGTTGTTTCGTACTCTTAGAACTGAGCGAATTCAAAAAAGGAGAATATCCCACCGCCCTTTGAAAAGCAGATTACAAAAGTTTACTGATATATAACGAAACTATTTCCGCAGATACCGCATTCGAAACTCTATAACACTTGCGTTGTTTGGTACTCTTAAAACTGAGCGCATTCAAAAAGAAGAATAACCCACCGCCCTTTGAAAAGCAGATTACAAATGTTTATTGATATATATCGAAACTATTTTCGCAGATACCGCATTCGAAACTCTATTACACTTGCGTTGTTTCGCACTCTTAAAACTGAGCGCATTCAAAAAAGGAGAATATCCCACCGCCCTTTGAAAAGCAGATTACAAAAGTTTATTGATTTATAACGAAACTATTTTCGCAGATACCGCATTCGAAACTCTATTACACTTGCGTTGTTTCACACTCCTAAAACTGAGCGCATTCAAAAAAGAAGAATAACCCACCGCCCTTTGAAAAGCAGATTACAAATGTTTATTGATATATATCGAAACTATTTTCGCAGATACCGCATTCGAAACTCTATTACACTTGCGTTGTTTCACACTCCTAAAACTGAGCGCATTCAAAAAAGGAGAATAACAAACCGCCTTTGAAAAGCAGATTGCAACGTTTTCATAGATTTGAAAACATTCTGCACTTTTAAATATTTGTATCCGTTTTAACTACTTTTAAATCAAGGATTGTTGCTTACCACGCAAACCTGAATGTACCTACAGGAGAGAGAGAAGTCAAGGTATGTATTGCTTCCGTAAACGAGTTTGCCACTCTCTCACTAGTGGACGGACCTAATGTTGGAAGCTATAGAAATAGAAAGACCACTTAATTCACGTATACAGTAATTCGATGTCATCACGAATAAATGTCAGGAGGTTAACTAGATAGGAGTTAGAATGATACTGGATGGCCGACACGGTAAATCCGATGTGATTCTAGAATACATTTAACATCTTTCAACATCGTTAGGAGTGTATCGAGAATATGCCATTTTCGGAATAACTACGCGTCATGGACAGCGCTTTTTGAAATAACGTCGCATCATAAACAGTTAAAAGCTGCAAAATATATGCATCACAAACAGTTGAAGGCTGCGATATATGCATCAAAAAGAGTTGAAATCTGCTGTATGTCGTGGATGGACGTCCTGGTCATTGTTTGTTTAGAATAGTTTTTTTTTTTTTTTTTGATTGGAGGTTTAACGACCACCGTGAGCAACTCAACGGGCTATAAGCGGTCGCCCGTCCCTAATGTAGGGTCACTGGTTCCAGGGAAGGGAGAGAGCCAGCGCCGTAAGACAAGCACAACATCCATGCCTCACCGGGATTCGAACCTGGACCCCGTTCGGACGAATGATAAGAGGCCATCACGTAGACCACTGCGCCACTGGGGCGGCATTTTAGAATAGTTGCAACCTACCGGACAGTGATGGCGGCACAAATGATGTTCGACGAGGGAGACGGCACAAAAGTCTTCTATTTTCGAATAATTTTACTTTGATTCCTCTTTTAAACATCAGAGGCTGCAATCAGTCTTTATAAATTAAGGCAAAATTTTGAGCTGTTGTAAGTATTTAAGCCTAAGACAAATTATTTTGTTAAAATTGATTTTGAAAGTTAAAACTTTAACTACACACAACAGTTGTATATCTTGGGAAAAGTGTTCATAACTAGACTTCTCCTATTCAGTAAAATTAAAGAATGCAGACCTATAATGCAACCTAGCAGCGCGTCATTCAGTCCTTAGAAGGACTGTTTTGTAAAGGAAACGTCCAGTTAGCAATCAAGTGCACTTGAGATAGAGACTTGCTGTTTGATCTCTGCATTGATAAAAACTACAGCACGCTTTCTTTTTGAGTTGCATGTACTGTCATCATCAGGTTTGGGTGTACTGTTTAAATTCCGGATTAGAGCGCTACGTAGCAAAATATTTTGCAATATTTGGATCACTTTTTGGCTTCAAACGTACTTTTACGAAGAAAGTTGACTAGCATTCAAAGTATAGGACATCGTTAATATATATCAAATACGTGGAGATAATGTAAATGGACGATGTCATCGCTCTTTCCAAGTTATTTTTTTTACAACGCATAGCGACTGAAAAATTGTACTCCGGCACCGCTGGGATCGAACCCCATAACTCTCGATAACTAGTCGAGTGCGTTCGAATTTACGCTACGGCGCCAACAATTCTCAGCGCCATGCGTGGTATATTTTATAGGACATCGTGTTGGACCGTCTTTAGAAATTTGTTTGACAGTTCCTCGATTCTGCGGAAGTACCAGTTCTTGTCTTTCGAAGCGAAGAACTCTTTCACCCCAGTTGCCACCTCCTCCTGGTTGTAGAAACGCCGCCCGCGGAGGAAGAGGGCTATTAGCCGGAACAAGTAATTTTTCCACGGGGCAAGGTCTGGACTGTATGCTAGATGTAGCATCAGTTCGATGCCGTCAAGTTTCTGGAGTTTTTCTTGTGTTGTTCTTGCGGTGTAAGGCCGAGCGATGTTTTGCTGTAGGAGACCGTGCTTTCTGTTCACTGGTACCAAGTAATACTCCTCCAAAACTGCATATATCCCCCTAAGTTTTCAAAGTAGATTTTGGAGTTGATGTTCTGACCGTCTGGAACATAATTCGTAATGGATTATTGCTTCGACATTCCACCAGACGCATAGCATCATCTTGTGCTGGAAGCGTCCACGTCTGGCAACAAGTTCAGGAAGAAGCTGGCCCATGCTCAAATACTGCCATTGTGTGTTAGAATTACGGAAATAAACCCACATTTTATCGCACATAACGTGATGTACGTTTCATAAAGATAACATAACAATTATCTTTATGAAACGTACATCGTGTGCGTTTTCTAGAAGTTTCATGCAGACTTTCACTCAGGGGTTTGCTTCAGCTGGCGTCAGTTTGTTAGGCACAATTATTCAGCTCCTGTAGACCTTGCCGAGGTCCTTGAAGCGACGAAACACGTTGGTCAGTGATATGCCCCGCTCACCTGATAATCTCCGAACGCTGGTTGTCGGATTTGCCTCTACTTCCTGGCGAGCGGCTTCCAAATGCAGGGTTGGAGGCCTACCTGACCTTGGCTGATCGTCGAGGTCTTTGTCACCTGAGCGAAATGTCTTGAACCATCTATTTGAGGCGTTGTGGTCTACGGAACTTTCCCCTTTCGCATGACAAATGTTTCATGCTACTTGGGCAGCGTTATGGTTGAGTTCAAACTCGTAAATCAGAATTTCCCTAATTAGCCGGTTGTGACTGTTCATCGTTTTGGTATCATAACCTCAGAAAGAGCGACGACATGCAATGTTTGTCAAAGCAACGACTACCAGTTTATATCCCTTTTGACTGACTACTGTGTGCGACTTGAACATGTTTAAACAATTTACATGCTCTCCGCAGCACATTCGTTTATGCAAATATTGCAAAACTCCCAACTCACCCTCTGAATGATCTTTCATGAGTTACTTAGAAAATGTTTAGGAACACTTTTCGAATAACATGTTGAAAACCAATTTGCATTCAAAGCATCCACACTTTGATGTCGCATGGATTCATGAAGTGCTGATAACGTCCTTCAAATATCTTCAGACAAGCGGATGTGATGGAATCTAAATTGCATAAAGTTTGCTGGTGCGGTGTCTTGGTTAGATATCAGCAAGTCTCATTCTACTGGCTCTCAGTGGGATGATATGTGGAAAAGGATAAGTAGGCCTGGAATTCATATAGTACGTTTTAGCAATTTTAATTCACCGTAGTTCTAATGAAACACCTATGTGACGGTCCAAGACTTCT
This sequence comes from Macrothele yani, assembly GCA_039090855.1. Taxonomy (NCBI): domain Eukaryota; kingdom Metazoa; phylum Arthropoda; class Arachnida; order Araneae; family Macrothelidae; genus Macrothele; species Macrothele yani. Next base: position 84,327,566 of record CM077033.1, on the reverse strand, counting down.
GCTATGGTTCATTATCTTGCTGAAGTAGCCCACCTTACCAAGAATCATCATGGACATGTTCCGGTGTCCTATGATGTTAAAATACGTCGTCGCATACAAATGCCGTTCCAGAGTAATTCAAGAATCCCATAACTGCGTAAAAAATAGACCTCCTGCTGTTACACTGATTACCGCAGCTGAGTGACCAAACATCCTGACCCGTCCATTAGCGTGTTTTAAACAAAGTCTGATTCTTCCGAAAGCGCGACATTTTCCCAATCCTTATAGTCGAGCTGTAGCAACTGTTTGCCCACGTCACAGGAATATGACGGTTTTTTGCAGAGACAAATTGTATACGAGATGAACTTCCGGAATTATTGTCCAGTAGTGCAGATGTGCCCAAGTACTGAGCATTGTATACGCTAAAATTATTGCAACGAGATGGAAAGAAATAGGGTGCTCACCCCATTTGCTGAGGTCTATCTGACATTAAGGATTTTATACATCCTGGCGCCTTCGCTATGACGGGCATCCTTGTGGATTTTCACCATTTATTTCAATGCGAGTGCCATAGTTTTTCCAAAGAATGACTACATGTCAGCTTCTTGCACAGTATACAACTGTGCGAATCGAGTAAAAAAAGGTGTGGGATAACCTTGCACAAGTTTATGGGCTGAGCTTATTGATATAAAAATACTATCAATATTTCTTTGTTTTAACCTGCTTGTTGAAGTAAGCAGCATATAAGCTATGGTTCAACATGGTTGTTGTAATTACCATGTATGTCGCATTAATAGGGGAAAAGTGAAAAAACATAATGCAACTGAGAGGAAATATTCGAAAATATTTCATTGAAATATTTTTAAAATGTCTTTTGAAAAACTGGACGTTCTTATGTTATCAATACGTCGGTACATCAATCCCTCAGACCCTTGGCCGTCATATTTCGGCACATGTCACCCGGATTTGGAAACATCTTTTACCAGTGAGAAGCATGACATGCGGTGAAAATCATGTGGTAACGATGATACTTGCTTTTCATCCGATGCATAATGCTGCCGCTATAGGGCATAAATACGGATGTTTTACAACAATTTCATTGCTTTGAACTATTCGATTGAAAAAAAAATATATTTCCTTCAATATTATTTACAAAAAACAAAATTTTTAAATAATTTATTTTTTCAAAAAATACAGTTTTCCATCTAGATGGCGTAAAATTAAATTGTTTTTCCGCCGATATCTCTGCTCCTGAAAGTCCGATTTTAAGAATCTCGTTTAGGTCGCATAACATTTGTGATGAGGAATACTTTGCATATAATTCCTCCCTTTTTGTGATGATCAATGTTTCCACTGAGGCAACGCAAGGGCATATTTTTTCTTTTCTATGTATTTACAGCAGCATCTGTGTTTTTGAAACTTCATTAGAAAAAGTTCTTTTCTGTCATATACCACTCTGTTAAAGCAATTTCCGCATATTAAATGCGCAAAACAGTGCACAGGTTTTCGCCAAGAGGCATAGGTGTTCGTCATATTTTCTTTGATATCTCTGATTCGAACAGTCCAATTTCCAAAATTCTTGATTTGTCGGACAACGTTTCTGGGGAAGAAATCTTCAAATATATATATTTTTTATTTTTCGCAACTTACAATTTGCAACTAGATATCGTAATTTCATATTTCTATTTAAATCTTATTTGCAGTAATATCTGCGCGTCGCGAAATCGGATGAACAATATTCTTTTACTGTGAAATACTTCTACTCCGTGTTGAAGTATTTCACAGTAAAGAATATCGAATCCGTTCTCTACTTCCACGAATGACACGACGGTAACGCCGCAGACCGCTCTGCTGCCTGGTGACAATTTTCTTGTTCTCTACTTCTACGAATAATCCGATGATAACGATTCAGACCGCTGTGCTGCCATCTGACAATTTTCTTGTTCTCTACTTCTACGAATGATCCGATGGTAACGCTTCAGACCGCTCTCCTGCCTGGTGACAATTTTCTTGTTCTCTACTTCTACGAACGATCCGATGGTAACGCTTCAGACCGCTATGCTGCCTGGTGACAATTTTCTTGTTCTCTACTTCTACGAATGATCCGATGGTAACGCTTCAGACAGCTCTGCTGCCTGGTGACAATTTTCTTGTTCTGTACTTCTACGAATGATCCGATGGTAACGTGTCAGACCGCTCTGCTGCCTGGTGACAATTTTCTTGTTCTCTACTTCTACGAATGATGCGATGGTAACGCTTCAGACCGCTCTGCTGCCTGGTGACAAATTTCTTGTTCTCTACTTCTACGAATGATCCAATGGTAACGCTTTAGATTGCTCTCCTGCCTGCTAACAGTTTTCTTGTTCTCTACTTCTACGAACGATCCGATGGTAACGCTTCAGACCGCTATGCTGCCTGGTGACAATTTTCTTGTTCTCTACTTCTACTAATGATCCGATGGTAACGCTTCAGACAGCTCTGCTGCCTGGTGACAATTTTCTTGTTCTGTACTTCTACGAATGATCCGATGGTAACGTGTCAGACCGCTCTGCTGCCTGGTGACAATTTTCTTGTTCTCTACTTCTACGAATGATGCGATGGTAACGCTTCAGACCGCTCTGCTGCCTGGTGACAATTTTCTTGTTCTGTACTTCTACGAATGATCCGATGTTAACGCTTCAGACCGCTCTGCTGCTTGGTGACAATTTTCTTGTTCTGTGCTTCTACGAATGGTCCGATGTAAACGCTTCAGACCGCTCTGCTGCCTGATGACAGTTTTCTTTTTCTCTATTTCTACGAATGATCCGATGGTAACGCTTCAGACCGCTCTGCTGCCTGGTGACAATTCCTTGTTCTGTACATCTACAAAGGATCCGATTGTAACGCTTCAGACCGCTCTTCTGCCTAATGACAACTCCTTGTTCTCTACATCTACGAATGATCCGATAGTAACGCTTCAGACCGCTCTGCTGCCTGGTGACAATTTTCTTGTTCTGTACTTCTACGAATGATCCGATGGTAACGCGTCAGACCGCTCTGCTGCCTGGTGACAATTTTCTTGTTCTGTACTTCTAAGAATGATGCGATGGTAACGCTTCAGACCGCTCTGCTGCCTATTGACAATTTTCTTGTTCTCTACTTCTACGAATGATGCGATGGTAACGCTCCAGACTGCTCTGCTGCCATCTGACAATTTTCTTGTTCTCTACTTCTACGAATGATCCGATGGTAACGCTTCAGACCGCTCTGCTGCCTGGTGAAAATTTTCTTATTCTATACTTCTACGAATGATCCGATGGCAACGATTCTGACTGCTCTACTGCTTGGTGAAAATTTTCTTGTTCTCTACTTCTACGAACGATCCGAAGGTAACGCTTCAGACCGCTCTCCTGCCTGGTGACAGTTTTCTTGTTTTCTATTTCTACGAATGATCCGATGGTAACGCTTCAGACCGCTTTGCTGCCTGTTGACAATTTTCTTGTTCTCTACTTCTACGAATGATCCGATGGTAACGCTTCAGACCGCTCTGCTGCCTGTTGACAATTTCCTTGACCTCTACTTCTACAAATGATCCGATGGTAACGCTTTAGATTGCTCTGCTGCCTGGTGACAATTTTCTTGTTCACTACTTCTACGAATGATCCGATAGTAACGCTTCACACCGCTCTCCTGCCTGGTGACAATTTTCTTGTTCTCTACTTCTACAAATGATCCGATGGTAACGCTTCAGACCGCTGTGCTGCCTGGCAACAATTTTCTTGTTCTCTACTTCTACGAATGATACGAAGGCAACGCTTCAGACCGATCTGCTGCCTGGTGACAATTTTCTTGTTCTCTATTTCTACGAATGATCCGGAGGTAACGCTTCAGACCGCTCTGCTGCCTGGTGACAATTTTCTTGTTCTCTACTTCTACGAACGATCCGATGGTAACGCTTCAGACCGCTATGCTGCCTGGTGACAATTTTCTTGTTCTCTACTTCTACGAATGATCCGAAGGTAACGCGTCAGACCGCTCTGCTGCCTGGTGACAATTTTCTTGTTCTCTACTTCTACGAACGATCCGATGGTAACGCTTCAGACCGCTATGCTGCCTGGTGACAATTTTCTTGTTCTCTACTTCTACGAACGATCCGATGGTAACGCTTCAGACCGCTATGCTGCCTGGTGACAATTTTCTTGTTCTCTATTTCTACGAATGATCCGGTGGTAACGCTTCAGACCGCTCTGCTGCCTGGTGACAATTTTCTTGTTCTCTACTTCTACGAACGATCCGATGGTAACGCTTCAGACCGCTATGCTGCCTGGTGACAATTTTCTTGTTCTCTACTTCTACGAATGATCCGATGGTAACGCTTCAGACAGCTCTGCTGCCTGGTGACAATTTTCTTGTTCTCTACTTCTACGAATGTTCCGATGGTAACGTGTCAGACCGCTCTGCTGCCTGGTGACAATTTTCTTGTTCTCTACTTCTACGAATGATGCGATGGTAACGCTTCAGACCGCTCTGCTGCCTGGTGACAATTTTCTTGTTCTGTACTTCTACGAATGATCCGAAGTTAACGCTTCAGACCGCTCTGCTGCTTGGTGACAATTTTCTTGTTCTGTGCTTCTACGAATGGTCCGATGTAAACGCTTCAGACCGCTCTGCTGCCTGGTGACAGTTTTCTTTTTCTCTATTTCTACGAATGATCCGATGGTAACGCTTCAGACCGCTCTGCTGCCTGGTGACAATTCCTTGTTCTCTACATCTACAAAGGATCCGATTGTAACGCTTCAGACCGCTCTGCTGCCTAATGACAACTCCTTGTTCTCTACATCTACGAATGATCCGATGGTAACGCTTCAGACCGCTCTGGTCCCTGGTGACAATTTTCTTGTTCTCTACTTCTACGAATGATCCGATAGTAACGCTTCAGGCCTCTCTGCTGCCTGGTGACAATTTTCTTGTTCTGTACTTCTACGAATGATCCGATGTTAACGCTTCAGACCGCTCTGCTGCTTGGTGACAATTTTCTTGTTCTGTACTTCTACGAATGGTCCGATGTAAACGCTTCAGACTGCTCTGCTGCCTGGTGACAATTTTCTTTTTCTCTATTTCTACGAATGATGCGATGGTAACGCTTCAGACCGCTCTGCTGCCTGGGGACAATTCCTTGTTCTCTTCATCTACAAATGATCCGATGGTAACGCTTCAGACCGCTCTGCTGCCTGGTGACAATTCCTTGTTTTCTACATCTACGAATGATCCGATGGTAACGCTTCAGACCGCTCTGCTGCCTGGTGACAATTTTCCTGTTCTGTACTTCTACGAATGATCCGATGGTAACGCGTCAGACCGCTCTGCTGCCTGGTGACAATTTTCTCGTTCTGTACTTCTACGAATGACGCGATGGTAACGCTTCAGACCGCTCTGCTGCCTGGTGACAATTTTCTTGTTCTCTACTTCTACGAATGATGCGATGGTAACGCTTCAGACCGCTCTGCTGCCTGGTGACAAATTTCTTGTTCTCTACTTCTACGAATGATCCAATGGTAACGCTTTAGATTGCTCTCCTGCCTGCTAACAGTTTTCTTGTTCTCTACTTCTACGAATGATCCGGTGGTAACGCTTCAGACCGCTCTGCTGCCTGGTGACAGTTTTCTTGTTCTCCACTTCTACGAATGATCCGATGGTAACGCTTCAGACCGCTCTGCTGCCTGCTGACAATTTTCTTGTTCTCTACTTCTACGAATAATCCGATGGAAACGCTTCAGACCGCTCTGCTGCCTGGTGACAATTTTCTTGTTCTCTACTTCTACGAATGATCCAATGGTAACGCTTTAGATTGCTCTGCTTCCTGCTAACAGTTTTCTTGTTCTCTACTTCTACGAATGATCCGATGGTAACGCTTCAGACAGCTCTGCTGCCTGGTGACAATTTTCGTGTTCTCTACTTCTACGAATAATCCGATGGAAACGCTTCTGACCACTCTGCTGCCTGGGGAGCATTTTCTTGTTCTCTACTTCTACGAATGATCCGATGGTAACGCTTCAGACCGCGCTGCTGCCTGGTGATAATTTTCTTCTTCTCTACTTCTACGAATAATCCGATGGTAACGCTTCAGACCGCTCTGCTGCCTGGTGACAATTTTCTTGTTTTCTAGTGCTACGAATGATCCGATAGTAACGCTTCAGACCGCTATGCTGCCTGGTGACAATTTTATTGTTCTCTACTTCTACGAATGATCCGATGGTAACGCGTCAGACCGCTCTGCTGCCTGGTGACAATTTTCTTGTTCTGTACTTCTACGAATGATGCGATGGTAACGCTTCAGACAGCTTTGCTGCCTGGTGACAAATTTCTTGTTTTCTACTGCTACGAATGATCCAATGGTAACGCTTTAGATTGCTCTGCTGCCTGCTAACAGTTTTCTTGTTCTCTACTTCTACTAATGATCCGATTATAACGCTTGAGACCGATCTGCTGCCTGGTGACATGTTTCTTGTTCTCTACTTATACGAATGATCCGATTGTAACGCTTCAGACCACCCTTCTGCCTGGTGACAATTTTCTTGTTCTCTACTTCTACGAATGATCCGATGGTAACGTGTCAGACCGCTCTGCTGCCTGGTGACAATTTTCTTGTTCTGTACTTCTACGAATGATCCGATGTTAACGCTTCAGACCGCTCTGCTGCTTGGTGACAATTTTCTTGTTCTGTACTTCTACGAATGGTCCGATGTAAACGCTTCAGACCGCTCTGCTGCCATGTGACAGTTTTCTTTTTCTCTATTTCTACGAATGATCCGATGGTAACGCTTCAGACCGCTCTGCTGCCTGGTGACAATTCCTTGTTCTCTACATCTACGAATGATCCGATGGTAACGCTTCAGACCGCTCTGCTGCCTGGTGACAATTTTCTTGTTCTGTACTTCTACGAATGATCCGAGGGTAACGCTTCAGACCACTCTGCTGCCTGGTGACAATTTTCTTGTTCTCTACTTCTGCGAATGATCCGGTTTTAACGCTTCAGACCGCTCTGCTGCCTGGTAACAGTTTTCTTGTTCTCCACTTCTACGAATGATCCGATGGTAACGCTTCAGACCGCTCTGCTGCCTGGTGACAATTTTCTTGTTCTCTACTTCTACGAATAATCCGATGGAAACGCTTCAGACCACTCTGCTGCCTGGTGACAATTTTCTTGTTCTCTACTTCTACGAATGATCCGAGGGTAACGCTTCAGACCACTCTGCTGCCTGGTGACAATTTTCTTGTTCTCTACTTCTACGAATGATCCGATGGTAACGCTTCAGACCGCTCTGCTGCTTTGTGACAATTTTCTTGTTTTCTACTTCTACGAATGATCCGATAGTAACGCTTCAGGCCGCTCTGCTGCCTGGTGACAATTTTCTTGTTCTCTACTTCTACGAATGATGCGATGGTAACGCTTCAGACCGCTCTGCTGCCTGGTGACAATTTTCTTGTTCTGTACTTCTACGAATGATCCGATGTTAACGCTTCAGACCGCTCTGCTGCTTGGTGACAATTTTCTTTTTCTCTATTTCTACGAATGATCCGATAGTAACGCTTCAGACCGCTCTGCTGCCTGGTGACAATTCCTTGTTCTCTACATCTACAAAGGATCCGATTGTAACGCTTCAGACCGCTCTGCTGCCTAATGACAACTCCTTGTTCTCTACATCTACGAATGATCCGATGGTAACGCTTCAGACCGCTCTGGTCCCTGGTGACAATTTTCTTGTTCTCTACTTCTACGAATGATCCGATAGTAACGCTTCAGGCCTCTCTGCTGCCTGGTGACAATTTTCTTGTTCTGTACTTCTACGAATGATCCGATGTTAACGCTTCAGACCGCTCTGCTGCTTGGTGACAATTTTCTTGTTCTGTACTTCTACGAATGGTCCGATGTAAACGCTTCAGACAGCTCTGCTGCCTGGTGACAATTTTCTTTTTCTCTATTTCTACGAATGATGCGATGGTAACGCTTCAGACCGCTCTGCTGCGTGGGGACAATTCCTTGTTCTCTTCATCTACAAATGATCCGATGGTAACGCTTCAGACCGCTCTGCTGCCTGGTGACAATTCCTTGTTTTCTACATCTACGAATGATCCGATGGTAACGCTTCAGACCGCTCTGCTGCCTGGTGACAGTTTTCCTGTTCTGTACTTCTACGAATGATCCGATGGTAACGCGTCAGACCGCTCTGCTGCCTGGTGACAATTTTCTCGTTCTGTACTTCTACGAATGATGCGATTTTTAACGCTTCAGACCGCTCTGCTGCCTGGTGACAATTTTCTTGTTCTCTACTTCTACGAATGATGCGATGGTAACGCTTCAGACCGCTCTGCTGCCTGGTGACAAATTTCTTGTTCTCTACTTCTACGAATGATCCAATGGTAACGCTTTAGATTGCTCTCCTGCCTGCTAACAGTTTTCTTGTTCTCTACTTCTACGAATGATCCGGTGGTAACGCTTCAGACCGCTCTGCTGCCTGGTGACAGTTTTCTTGTTCTCCACTTCTACGAATGATCCGATGGTAACGCTTCAGACCGCTCTGCTGCCTGCTGACAATTTTCTTGTTCTCTGCTTCTACGAATAATCCGATGGAAACGCTTCAGACCGCTCTGCTGCCTGGTGACAATTTTCTTGTTCTCTACTTCTACGAATGATCCAATGGTAACGCTTTAGATTGCTCTGCTTCCTGCTAACAGTTTTCTTGTTCTCTACTTCTACGAATGATCCGATGGTAACGCTTCAGACAGCTCTGCTGCCTGGTGACAATTTTCGTGTTCTCTACTTCTACGAATAATCCGATGGAAACGCTTCTGACCACTCTGCTGCCTGGTGAGCATTTTCTTGTTCTCTACTTCTACGAATGATCCGATGGTAACGCTTCAGACCGCTCTGCTGCCTGGTGACAATTTTCTTCTTCTCTACTTCTACGAATAATCCGATGGTAACGCTTCAGACCGCTCTGCTGCCTGGTGACAATTTTCTTGTTTTCTAGTGCTACGAATGATCCGATAGTAACGCTTCAGACCGCTATGCTGCCTGGTGACAATTTTATTGTTCTCTACTTCTACGAATGATCCGATGGTAACGCGTCAGACCGCTCTGCTGCCTGGTGACAATTTTCTTGTTCTCTACTTCTACGAATGATCCGAGGGTAACGCTTCAGACCACTCTGCTGCCTGGTGACAATTTTCTTGTTCTCTACTTCGACGAATGATCCGATGGTAACGCTTCAGACCGCTCTGCTGCTTGGTGACAATTTTCTTGTTTTCTACTTCTACGAATGATCCAAAAGTAACGCTTCAGGCCGCTCTGCTGCCTGGTGACAATTTTCTTGTTCTCTACTTCTACGAATGATCTAATGGTAACGCTTTAGATTGCTCTGCTGCCTGCTAACAGTTTTCTTGTTCTCTACTTCTACGAATGATTCGATGGTAACGCTTCAGACCGCTCTGGTCCCTGGTGACAATTTTCTTGTTCTCTACTTCTACGAATGATCCGATAGTGACGCTTCAGGCCGCTCTGCTGCCTGGTGACAATTTTCTTGTTCTGTACTTCTACGAATGATCCGATGTTAACGCTTCAGACCGCTCTGCTGCTTGGTGACAATTTTCTTGTTCTGTACTTCTACGAATGGTCCGATGTAAACGCTTCAGACCGCTCTGCTGCCTGGTGACAATTTTCTTTTTCTCTATTTCTACGAATGATGCTATGGTAACGCTTCAGACCGCTCTGCTGCCTGGTGACAATTAATTGTTCTCTTCATCTACAAATGATCCGATGGTAACGCTTCAGACCGCTCTGCTGCCTGGTGACAATTCCTTGTTTTCTACATCTACGAATGATCTGATGGTAACGCTTCAGACCGCTCTGCTGCCTGGTGACAATTTTCCTGTTCTGTACTTCTACGAATGATCCGATGTTAACGCTTCAGACCGCTCTGCTGCTTGGTGACAATTTTCTTGTTCTGTACTTCTACGAATGGTCCGATGTAAACGCTTCAGACCGCTCTGCTGCCTGGTGACAATTTTCTTGTTCTCTACTTCTACGAATGATCCGAGGGTAACGCTTCAGACCACTCTGCTGCCTGGTGACAATTTTCTTGTTCTCTACTTCTGCGAATGATCCGGTGGTAACGCTTCAGACCGCTCTGCTGCCTGGTAACAGTTTTCTTGTTCTCCACTTCTACGAATGATCCGATTGTAACGCTTCAGACCGCTCTGCTGCCTGATGACAATTTTCTTGTTCTCTACTTCTACGAATAATATGATGGAAACGCTTCAGACCACTCTGCTGCCTGGTGACAATTTTCTTGTTCTCTACTTCTACGAATGATCCGATGGTAACGCTTCAGACCGCTCTGCTGCTTGGTGACAATTTTCTTGTTTTCTACTTCTACGAATGATCCGATAGTAACGCTTCAGGCCGCTCTGCTGCCTGGTGACAATTTTCTTGTTCTCTACTTCTACGAATGATGCGATGGTAACGCTTCAGACCGCTCTGCGGCGTGGTGACAATTTTCTTGTTCTGTACTTCTACGAATGATCCGATGTTAACGCTTCAGACCGCTCTGCTGCTTGGTGACAATTTTCTTGTTCTGTGCTTCTACGAATGGTCCGATGTAAACGCTTCAGACCGCTCTGCTGCCTGGTGACAGTTTTCTTTTTCTCTATTTCTACGAATGATCCGATGGTAACGCTTCAGACCGCTCTGCTGCCTGGTGACAATTCCTTGTTCTCTACATCTACAAAGGATCCGATTGTAACGCTTCAGACCGCTCTGCTGCCTAATGACAACTCCTTGTTCTCTACATCTACGAATGATCCGATGGTAACGCTTCAGACCGCTCTGGTCCCTGGTGACAATTTTCTTGTTCTCTACTTCTACGAATGATCCGATAGTAACGCTTCAGGCCTCTCTGCTGCCTGGTGACAATTTTCTTGTTCTGTACTTCTACGAATGGTCCGATGTAAACGCTTCAGACCGCTCTGCTGCCTGGTGACAATTTTCTTTTTCTCTATTTCTACGAATGATGCGATGGTAACGCTTCAGACCGCTCTGCTGCCTGGGGACAATTCCTTGTTCTCTTCATCTACAAATGATCCGATGGTAACGCTTCAGACCGCTCTGCTGCCTGGTGACAATTCCTTGTTTTCTACATCTACGAATGATCCGATGGTAACGCTTCAGACCGCTCTGCTGCCTGGTGACAGTTTTCCTGTTCTGTACTTCTACGAATGATCCGATGGTAACGCGTCAGACCGCTCTGCTGCCTGGTGACAATTTTCTCGTTCTGTACTTCTACGAATGATGCGATGGTAACGCTTCAGACCGCTCTGCTGCCTGGTGACAATTTTCTTGTTCTCTACTTCTACGAATGATGCGATGGTAACGCTTCAGACCGCTCTGCTGCCTGGTGACAAATTTCTTGTTCTCTACTTCTACGAATGATCCAATGGTAACGCTTTAGATTGCTCTCCTGCCTGCTAACAGTTTTCTTGTTCTCTACTTCTACGAATGATCCGGTGGTAACGCTTCAGACCGCTCTGCTGCCTGGTGACAGTTTTCTTGTTCTCCACTTCTACGAATGATCCAATGGTAACGCTTCAGACCGCTCTGCTGCCTGCTGACAATTTTCTTGTTCTCTACTTCTACGAATAATCCGATGGAAACGCTTCAGACCGCTCTGCTGCCTGGTGACAATTTTCTTGTTCTCTACTTCTACGAATGATCCAATTGTAACGCTTTAGATTGCTCTGCTTCCTGCTAACAGTTTTCTTGTTCTCTACTTCTACGAATGATCCGATGGTAACGCTTCAGACAGCTCTGCTGCCTGGTGACAATTTTCGTGTTCTCTACTTCTACGAATAATCCGATGGAAACGCTTCTGACCACTCTGCTGCCTGGTGAGCATTTTCTTGTTCTCTACTTCTACGAATGATCCGATGGTAACGCTTCAGACCGCTCTGCTGCCTGGTGACAATTTTCTTCTTCTCTACTTCTACGAATAATCCGATGGTAACGCTTCAGACCGCTCTGCTGCCTGGTGACAATTTTCTTGTTTTCTACTGCTACGAATGATCCGATAGTAACGCTTCAGACCGCTATGCTGCCTGGTGACAATTTTCTTGTTCTCTACTTCTACGAATGATCCGATGGTAACGCGTCAGACCGCTCTGCTGCCTGGTGACAATTTTCTTGTTCTGTACTTCTACGAATGATGCGATGGTAACGCTTCAGACAGCTCTGCTGCCTGGTGACAAATTTCTTGTTTTTTACTGCTACGAATGATCCAATGGTAACGCTTTAGATTGCTCTGCTGCCTGTTGACAATTTTCTTGTTCTCTACTTCTACGAATGATCCGATGGTAACGTGTCAGACCGCTCTGCTGCCTGGTGACAATTTTCTTGTTCTGTACTTCTACGAATGATCCGATGTTAACGCTTCAGACCGCTCTGCTGCCTGGTGACAATTTTCTTGTTCTCCACTTCCACGAATGATCCGTTGGTAACGCTTCAGACCGCTCTGCTGCCTGGTGACAATTTTCTTGTTCTCTACTTTTACGAATGATCCGAGGGTAACGCTTCAGACCACTCTGCTGCCTGGTGACAATTTTCTTGTTCTCTACTTCTGCGAATGATCCGGTGGTAACGCTTCAGACCGCTCTGCTGCCTGGTAACAGTTTTCTTGTTCTCCACTTCCACGAATGATCCGTTGGTAACGCTTCAGACCGCTCTGCTGCCTGGTGACAATTTTCTTGTTCTGTACTTCTACGAATGATCCGATGGTAACGCATCAGACCGCTCTGCTGCCTGTTGACAATTTTCTTGTTCTCTACTTCTACGAATGATCCGATGGTAACGTGTCAGACCGCTCTGCTGCCTAATGACAACTCCTTGTTCTCTACATCTACGAATGATCCGATGGTAACGCTTCAGACCGCTCTGCTGCCTGGTGACAATTTTCTTGTTCTGTACTTCTACGAATGATCCGATGGTAACGCATCAGACCGCTCTGCTGCCTGGTGACAATTTTCTTGTTCTCTACTTCTACGAATGATCCGAGGGTAACGCTTCAGACCACTCTGCTGCCTGGTGACAATTTTCTTGTTCTCTACTTCTGCGAATGATCCGGTGGTAACGCTTCTGACCGCTCTGCTGCCTGGTAACAGTTTTCTTGTTCTCCACTTCCACGAATGATCCGTTGGTAACGCTTCAGACCGCTCTGCTGCCTGGTGACAATTTTCTTGTTCTCTACTTCTACGAATAATCCGATGGAAACGCTTCAGACCACTCTGCTGCCTGGTGACAATTTTCTTTTTCTCTATTTCTACGAATGATGCGATGGTAACGCATCAGACCGCTCTGCTGCCTGGTGACAATTTTCTTGTTCTCTACTTCTACGAATGATCCGAGGGTAACGCTTCAGACCACTCTGCTGCCTGGTGACAATTTTCTTGTTCTCTACTTCTGCGAATGATCCGGTGGTAACGCTTCAGACCGCTCTGCTGCCTGGTAACAGTTTTCTTGTTCTCCACTTCTACGAATGATCCGATTGTAACGCTTCAGACCGCTCTGCTGCCTGGTGACAATTTTCTTGTTCTCTACTTCTACGAATAATATGATGGAAACGCTTCAGACCACTCTGCTGCCTGGTGACAATTTTCTTGTTCTCTAATTCTACGAATGATCCGATGGTAACGCTTCAGACCGCTCTGCTGCTTGGTGACAATTTTCTTGTTTTCTACTTCTACGAATGATCCGATAGTAACGCTTCAGGCCGCTCTGCTGCCTGGTGACAATTTTCTTGTTCTCTACTTCTACGAATGATGCGATGGTAACGCTTCAGACCGCTCTGCTGCCTGGTGACAATTTTCTTGTTCTGTACTTCTACGAATGATCCGATGTTAACGCTTCAGACCGCTCTGCTGCTTGGTGACAATTTTCTTGTTCTGTGCTTCTACGAATGGTCCGATGTAAACGCTTCAGACCGCTCTGCTGCCTGGTGACAGTTTTCTTTTTCTCTATTTCTACGAATGATCCGATGGTAACGCTTCAGACCGCTCTGCTGCCTGGTGACAATTCCTTGTTCTCTACATCTACAAAGGATCCGATTGTAACGCTTCAGACCGCTCTGCTGCCTAATGACAACTCCTTGTTCTCTACATCTACGAATGATCCGATGGTAACGCTTCAGACCGCTCTGGTCCCTGGTGACAATTTTCTTGTTCTCTACTTCTACGAATGATCCGATAGTAAAGCTTCAGGCCTCTCTGCTGCCTGGTGACAATTTTCTTGTTCTGTACTTCTACGAATGATCCGATGTTAACGCTTCAGACCGCTCTGCTGCTTGGTGACAATTTTCTTGTTCTGTACTTCTACGAATGGTCCGATGTAAACGCTTCAGACCGTTCTGCTGCCTGGTGACAATTTTCTTTTTCTCTATTTCTACGAATGATGCGATGGTAACGCTTCAGACCGCTCTGCTGCCTGGGGACAATTCCTTGTTCTCTTCATCTACAAATGATCCGATGGTAACGCTTCAGACCGCTCTGCTGCCTGGTGACAATTCCTTGTTTTCTACATCTACGAATGATCCGATGGTAACGCTTCAGACCGCTCTGCTGCCTGGTGACAGTTTTCCTGTTCTGTACTTCTACGAATGATCCGATGGTAACGCGTCAGACCGCTCTGCTGCCTGGTGACAATTTTCTCGTTCTGTACTTCTACGAATGATGCGATGGTAACGCTTCAGACCGCTCTGCTGCCTGGTGACAATTTTCTTGTTCTCTACTTCTACGAATGATGCGATGGTAACGCTTCAGACCGCTCTGCTGCCTGGTGACAAATTTCTTGTTCTCTACTTCTACGAATGATCCAATGGTAACGCTTTAGATTGCTCTCCTGCCTGCTAACAGTTTTCTTGTTCTCTACTTCTACGAATGATCCGGTGGTAACGCTTCAGACCGCTCTGCTGCCTGGTGACAGTTTTCTTGTTCTCCACTTCTACGAATGATCCAATGGTAACGCTTCAGACCGCTCTGCTGCCTGCTGACAATTTTCTTGTTCTCTACTTCTACGAATAATCCGATGGAAACGCTTCAGACCGCTCTGCTGCCTGGTGACAATTTTCTTGTTCTCTACTTCTACGAATGATCCAATGGTAACGCTTTAGATTGCTCTGCTTCCTGCTAACAGTTTTCTTGTTCTCTACTTCTACGAATGATCCGATGGTAACGCTTCAGACAGCTCTGCTGCCTGGTGACAATTTTCGTGTTCTCTACTTCTACGAATAATCCGATGGAAACGCTTCTGACCACTCTGCTGCCTGGTGAGCATTTTCTTGTTCTCTACTTCTACGAATGATCCGATGGTAACGCTTCAGACCGCTCTGCTGCCTGGTGACAATTTTCTTCTTCTCTACTTCTACGAATAATCCGATGGTAACGCTTCAGACCGCTCTGCTGCCTGGTGACAATTTTCTTGTTTTCTACTGCTACGAATGATCCGATCGTAACGCTTCAGACCGCTATGCTGCCTGGTGACAATTTTCTTGTTCTCTACTTCTACGAATGATCCGATGGTAACGCGTCAGACCGCTCTGCTGCCTGGTGACAATTTTCTTGTTCTGTACTTCTACGAATGATGCGATGGTAACGCTTCAGACAGCTCTGCTGCCTGGTGACAAATTTCTTGTTTTCTACTGCTACGAATGATCCAATGGTAACGCTTTAGATTGCTCTGCTGCCTGTTGACAATTTTCTTGTTCTCTACTTCTACGAATGATCCGATGGTAACGTGTCAGACCGCTCTGCTGCCTGGTGACAATTTTCTTGTTCTGTACTTCTACGAATGATCCGATGTTAACGCTTCAGACCGCTCTGCTGCCTGGTGACAATTTTCTTGTTCTCCACTTCCACGAATGATCCGTTGGTAACGCTTCAGACCGCTCTGCTGCCTGGTGACAATTTTCTTGTTCTCTACTTCTACGAATGATCCGAGGGTAACGCTTCAGACCACTCTGCTGCCTGGTGACAATTTTCTTGTTCTCTACTTCTGCGAATGATCCGGTGGTAACGCTTCAGACCGCTCTGCTGCCTGGTAACAGTTTTCTTGTTCTCCACTTCCACGAATGATCCGTTGGTAACGCTTCAGACCGCTCTGCTGCCTGGTGACAATTTTCTTGTTCTGTACTTCTACGAACGATCCGATGGTAACGCATCAGACCGCTCTGCTGCCTGTTGACAATTTTCTTGTTCTCTACTTCTACGAATGATCCGATGGTAACGTGTCAGACCGCTCTGCTGCCTAATGACAACTCCTTGTTCTCTACATCTACGAATGATCCGATGGTAACGCTTCAGACCGCTCTGCTGCCTGGTGACAATTTTCTTGTTCTGTACTTCTACGAATGATCCGATGGTAACGCATCAGACCGCTCTGCTGCCTGGTGACAATTTTCTTGTTCTCTACTTCTACGAATGATCCGAGGGTAACGCTTCAGACCACTCTGCTGCCTGGTGACAATTTTCTTGTTCTCTACTTCTGCGAATGATCCGGTGGTAACGCTTCAGACCGCTCTGCTGCCTGGTAACAGTTTTCTTGTTCTCCACTTCCACGAATGATCCGTTGGTAACGCTTCAGACCGCTCTGCTGCCTGGTGACAATTTTCTTGTTCTCTACTTCTACGAATAATCCGATGGAAACGCTTCAGACCACTCTGCTGCCTGGTGACAATTTTCTTGTTCTCTACTTCTACGAATGATCCGAGGGTAACGCTTCAGACCACTCTGCTGCCTGGTGACAATTTTCTTGTTCTCTACTTCTACGAATGATCCGATGGTAACGCTTCAGACCGCTCTGCTGCTTGGTGACAATTTTCTTGTTCTCTACTTCTACGAATGATGCGATGGTAACGCTTCAGACCGCTCTGCTGCCTTGTGACAAATTTCTTGTTTTCTACTGCTACGAATGATCTAATGGTAACGCTTTAGATTGCTCTGCTGCCTGCTAACAGTTTTCTTGTTCTCTACTTCTACGAATAATTCGATGGTAACGCTTCAGACCGCTCTGGTCCCTGGTGACAATTTTCTTGTTCTCTACTTCTACGAATGATCCGATAGTAACGCTTCAGGCCGCTCTGCTGCCTGGTGACAATTTTCTTGTTCTGTACTTCTACGAATGATCCGATGTTAACGCTTCAGACAGCTCTGCTGCTTGGTGACAATTTTCTTGTTCTGTACTTCTACGAATGGTCCGATGTAAACGCTTCAGACCGCTCTGCTGCCTGGTGACAATTTTCTTTTTCTCTATTTCTACGAATGATGCTATGGTAACGCTTCAGACCGCTCTGCTGCCTGGTGACAATTGATTGTTCTCTTCATCTACAAATGATCCGATGGTAACGCTTCAGACCGCTCTGCTGCCTGGTGACAATTCCTTGTTTTCTACATCTACGAAAGATCTGATGGTAACGCTTCAGACCGCTCTGCTGCCTGGTGACAATTTTCCTGTTCTGTACTTCTACGAATGATCCGATGTTAACGCTTCAGACCGCTCTGCTGCCTGGTGACAATTCCTTGTTTTCTACATCTACGAATGATCTGATGGTAACGCTTCAGACCGCTCTGCTGCCTGGTGACAATTTTCTCGTCCTGTACTTCTACGAATGATGCGATGGTAACGCTTCAGACCGCTCTGCTGCCTGGTGACAATTTTCTTTTTCTCTACTTCTACGAATGATGAGATGGTAACGCTTCAGACCGCTCTGCTGCCTGGTGACAAATTTCTTGTTCTCTACTTCTACGAATGATCCAATGGTAACGCTTTAGATTGCTCTCCTGCCTGCTAACAGTTTTCTTGTTCTCTACTTCTACGAATGATCCGGTGGTAACGCTTCAGGCCGCTCTGCTGCCTGGTGACAGTTTTCTTGTTCTCTACTTCTACGAATAATCCGATGGAAACGCTTTAGACCACTCTGCTGCCTGGTGTCAATTTTCTTGTTCTCTACTTCTACGAATGATCCGAGATTAACGCTTCAGACCACTCTGCTGCCTGGTGACAATTTTCTTGTTCTCTACTTCTACGAATGATCCAATGGTAACGCTTCAGACCGCTCTGCTGCCTGGTGACAATTTTCTTGTTCTCTACTTCTACGAATGATCCAATGGTAACGCTTTAAATTGCTCTGCTGCCTTCTAACAGTTTTCTTGTTCTCTACTTCTACGAATGATCCGATGGTAACGCTTCAGACCGCTCTGCTGCCTGGTGACAATTTTCTTGTTCTCTACTTCTGCGAACGATCCGATGGAAACGCTTCAGACCGCTATGCTGCCTGGTGACAATTTTCTTGTTCTCTACTTCTACGAATAATCCGATGGAAACGCTTCAGACCACTCTGCTGCCTGGTGACAATTTTCTTGTTCTCTACTTCTACGAATGATCCGAGGGTAACGCTTCAGACCACTCTGCTGCCTGGTGACAATTTTCTTGTTCTCTACTTCTACGAATGATCCGATGGTAACGCTTCAGACCGCTCTGCTGCTTGGTGACAATTTTCTTGTTCTCTACTTCTACGAATGATGCGATGGTAACGCTTCAGACCGCTCTGCTGCCTTGTGACAAATTTCTTGTTTTCTACTGCTACGAATGATCTAATGGTAACGCTTTAGATTGCTCTGCTGCCTGCTAACAGTTTTCTTGTTCTCTACTTCTACGAATAATTCGATGGTAACGCTTCAGACCGCTCTGGTCCCTGGTGACAATTTTCTTGTTCTCTACTTCTACGAATGATCCGATAGTAACGCTTCAGGCCGCTCTGCTGCCTGGTGACAATTTTCTTGTTCTGTACTTCTACGAATGATCCGATGTTAACGCTTCAGACCGCTCTGCTGCTTGGTGACAATTTTCTTGTTCTGTACTTCTACGAATGGTCCGATGTAAACGCTTCAGACCGCTCTGCTGCCTGGTGACAATTTTCTTTTTCTCTATTTCTACGAATGATGCTATGGTAACGCTTCAGACCGCTCTGCTGCCTGGTGACAATTGATTGTTCTCTTCATCTACAAATGATCCGATGGTAACGCTTCAGACCGCTCTGCTGCCTGGTGACAATTCCTTGTTTTCTACATCTACGAAAGATCTGATGGTAACGCTTCAGACCGCTCTGCTGCCTGGTGACAATTTTCCTGTTCTGTACTTCTACGAATGATCCGATGTTAACGCTTCAGACCGCTCTGCTGCCTGGTGACAATTCCTTGTTTTCTACATCTACGAATGATCTGATGGTAACGCTTCAGACCGCTCTGCTGCCTGGTGACAATTTTCTCGTCCTGTACTTCTACGAATGATGCGATGGTAACGCTTCAGACCGCTCTGCTGCCTGGTGACAATTTTCTTTTTCTCTACTTCTATGAATGATGAGATGGTAACGCTTCAGACCGCTCTGCTGCCTGGTGACAAATTTCTTGTTCTCTACTTCTACGAATGATCCAATGGTAACGCTTTAGATTGCTCTCCTGCCTGCTAACAGTTTTCTTGTTCTCTACTTCTACGAATGATCCGGTGGTAACGCTTCAGGCCGCTCTGCTGCCTGGTGACAGTTTTCTTGTTCTCTACTTCTACGAATAATCCGATGGAAACGCTTTAGACCACTCTGCTGCCTGGTGTCAATTTTCTTGTTCTCTACTTCTACGAATGATCCGAGATTAACGCTTCAGACCACTCTGCTGCCTGGTGACAATTTTCTTGTTCTCTACTTCTACGAATGATCCAATGGTAACGCTTCAGACCGCTCTGCTGCCTGGTGACAATTTTCTTGTTCTCTACTTCTACGAATGATCCAATGGTAACGCTTTAAATTGCTCTGCTGCCTTCTAACAGTTTTCTTGTTCTCTACTTCTACGAATGATCCGATGGTAACGCTTCAGACCGCTCTGCTGCCTGGTGACAATTTTCTTGTTCTCTACTTCTGCGAACGATCCGATGGAAACGCTTCAGACCGCTATGCTGCCTGGTGACAATTTTCTTGTTCTCTACTTCTACGAATGATCCGATGGTAACGCGTCAGACCGCTCTGCTGCCTGGTGACAATTTTCTTGTTCTCTACTTCTACGAACGTACCGATGGTAACGCTTCAGACCGCTATGCTGCCTGGTGACAATTTTCTTGTTCTCTATTTCTACGAATGATCCGGTGGTAACGCGTCAGACCGCTCTGCTGCCTGGTGACAATTTTCTTGTTCTCTACTTCTACGAACGATCCGATGGTAACGCTTCAGACAGCTATGCTGCCTGGTGACAATTTTCTTGTTCTCTACTTCTACGAACGATCCGATGGTAACGCTTCAGACCGCTATGCTGCCTGGTGACAATTTTCTTGTTCTCTATTTCTACGAATGATCCGGTGGTAACGCTTCAGACCGCTCTGCTGCCTGGTGACAATTTTCTTGTTCTCTACTTCTAGGAACGATCCGATGGTAACGCTTCAGACCGCTATGCTGCCTGGTGACAATTTTCTTGTTCTCTACTTCTACGAATGATCCGATGGTAACGCTTCAGACAGCTCTGCTGCCTGGTGACAATTTTCTTGTTCTGTACTTCTACGAATGATCCGATGGTAACGTGTCAGACCGCTCTGCTGCCTGGTGACAATTTTCTTGTTCTCTACTTCTACGAATGATGCGATGGTAACGCTTCAGACCGCTCTGCTGCCTGGTGACAATTTTCTTGTTCTGTACTTCTACGAATGATCTGATGTTAACGCTTCAGACCGCTCTGCTGCTTGGTGACAATTTTCTTGTTCTGTGCTTCTACGAATGGTCCGATGTAAACGCTTCAGACCGCTCTGCTGCCTGGTGACAGTTTTCTTTTTCTCTATTTCTACGAATGATCCGATGGTAACGCTTCAGACCGCTCTGCTGCCTGGTGACAATTTCCTTGTTCTCTACATCTACAAAGGATCCGATTGTAACGCTTCAGACCGCTCTGCTGCCTAATGACAACTCCTTGTTCTCTACATCTACGAATGATCCGATGGTAACGCTTCAGACCGCTCTGGTCCCTGGTGACAATTTTCTTGTTCTCTACTTCTACGAATGATCCGATAGTAACGCTTCAGGCCTCTCTGCTGCCTGGTGACAATTTTCTTGTTCTGTACTTCTACGAATGATCCGATGTTAACGCTTCAGACCACTCTGCTGCTTGGTGACAATTTTCTTGTTCTGTACTTCTACGAATGGTCCGATGTAAACGCTTCAGACCGCTCTGCTGCCTGGTGACAATTTTCTTTTTCTCTATTTCTACGAATGATGCGATGGTAACGCTTCAGACCGCTCTGCTGCCTGGGGACAATTTCCTTGTTCTCTTCATCTACAAATGATCCGATGGTAACGCTTCAGACCGCTCTGCTGCCTGGTGACAATTCCTTGTTTTCTACATCTACGAATGATCCGATGGTAACGCTTCAAACCGCTCTGCTGCCTGGTGACAATTTTCCTGTTCTGTACTTCTACGAATGATCCGATGGTAACGCGTCAGACCGCTCTGCTGCCTGGTGACAATTTTCTCGTTCTGTACTTCTACGAATGATGCGATGGTAACGCTTCAGACCGCTATGCTGCCTGGTGACAATTTTCTTGTTCTCTACTTCTACGAATGATGCGATGGTAACGCTTCAGAACGCTCTGCTGCCTGGTGACAAATTTCTTGTTCTCTACTTCTACGAATGATCCAATGGTAACGCTTTAGATTGCTCTCCTGCCTGCTAACAGTTTTCTTGTTCTCTACTTCTACGAATGATCCGGTGGTAACGCTTCAGACCGCTCTGCTGCCTGGTGACAAATTTCTTGTTCTAAACTTCTACGAATGATCCGATGGTAACGCTTCAGACCGCTCTGCTGCCTGCTGACAATTTTCTTGTTCTCTACTTCTACGAATAATCCGATGGAAACGCTTCAGACCGCTCTGCTGCCTGGTGACAATTTTCTTGTTCTCTACTTCTACGAATGATCCAATGGTAACGCTTTAGATTGCTCTGCTTCCTGCTAACAGTTTTCTTGTTCTCTACTTCTACGAATGATCCGATGGTAACGCTTCAGACCGCTCTGCTGCCTGGTGACAATTTTCTTCTTCTCTACTTCTACGAATAATCCGATGGTAACGCTTCAGACCGCTCTGCTGCCTGGTGACAATTTTCTTGTTTTCTACTGCTACGAATGATCCGATAGTAACGCTTCAGACCGCTATGCTGCCTGGTGACAATTTTCTTGTTCTCTACTTCTACGAATGATCCGATGGTAACGCGTCAGACCGCTCTGCTGCCTGGTGACAATTTTCTTGTTCTGTACTTCTACGAATGATGCGATGGTAACGCTTCAGACAGCTCTGCTGCCTGGTGACAAATTTCTTGTTTTCTACTGCTACGAATGATCCAATGGTAACGCTTTAGATTGCTCTGCTGCCTGTTAACAGGTTTCTTATTCTCTATTTCTACGAATGATCCGATGGTAACGCTTCAGACCGCTCTGCTGCCTGTTGACAATTCCTTGTTCTCTACATCTACAAAGGATCCGATGGTAACGCTTCAGACCGCTCTGCTGCCTAATGACAACTCCTTGTTCTCTACATCTACGAATGATCCGATGGTAACGCTTCAGACCGCTCTGCTGCCTGGTGACAATTTTCTTGTTCTGTACTTCTACGAATGATCCGATGGTAACGCATCAGACCGCTCTGCTGCCTGGTGACAATTTTCTTGTTCTCTACTTCTACGAATGATCCGAGGGTAACGCTTCAGACCACTCTGCTGCCTGGTGACAATTTTCTTGTTCTCTACTTCTGCGAATGATCCGGTGGTAACGCTTCAGACCGCTCTGCTGCCTGGTAACAGTTTTCTTGTTCTCCACTTCTACGAATGATCCGATGGTAACGCTTCAGACCGCTCTGCTGCCTGGTGACAATTTTCTTGTTCTCTACTTCTACGAATAATCCGATGGAAACGCTTCAGACCACTCTGCTGCCTGGTGACAATTTTCTTGTTCTCTACTTCTACGAATGATCCGAGGGTAACGCTTCAGACCACTCTGCTGCCTGGTGACAATTTTCTTGTTCTCTACTTCTACGAATGATCCGATGGTAACGCTTCAGACCGCTCTGCTGCTTGGTGACAATTTTCTTGTTTTCTACTTCTACGAATGATCCGATAGTAACGCTTCAGGCCGCTCTGCTGCCTGGTGACAATTTTCTTGTTCTCTACTTCTACGAATGATGCGATGGTAACGCTTCAGACCGCTCTGCTGCCTGGTGACAATTTTCTTGTTCTGTACTTCTACGAATGATCCGATGTTAACGCTTCAGACCGCTCTGCTGCTTGGTGACAATTTTCTTGTTCTGTGCTTCTACGAATGGTCCGATGTAAACGCTTCAGACCGCTCTGCTGCCTGGTGACAGTTTTCTTTTTCTCTATTTCTACGAATGATCCGATGGTAACGCTTCAGACCGCTCTGCTGCCTGGTGACAATTCCTTGTTCTCTACATCTACAAAGGATCCGATTGTAACGCTTCAGACCGCTCTGCTGCCTAATGATAACTCCTTGTTCTCTACATCTACGAATGATCCGATGGTAACGCTTCAGACCGCTCTGGTCCCTGGTGACAATTTTCTTGTTCTCTACTTCTACGAATTATCCGATAGTAACGCTTCAGGCCTCTCTGCTGCCTGGTGACAATTTTCTTGTTCTGTACTTCTACGAATGATCCGATGTTAACGCTTCAGACCGCTCTGCTGCTTGGTGACAATTTTCTTGTTCTGTACTTCTACGAATGGTCCGATGTAAACGCTTCAGACCGCTCTGCTGCCTGGTGACAATTTTATTTTTCTCTATTTCTACGAATGATGCGATGGTAACGCTTCAGACCGCTCTGCTGCCTGGGGACAATTCCTTGTTCTCTTCATCTACAAATGATCCGATGGTAACGCTTCAGACCGCTCTGCTGCCTGGTGACAATTCCTTGTTTTCTACATCTACGAATGATCCGATGGTAACGCTTCAGACCGCTCTGCTGCCTGGTGACAGTTTTCCTGTTCTGTACTTCTACGAATGATCCGATGGTAACGCGTCAGACCGCTCTGCTGCCTGGTGACAATTTTCTCGTTCTGTACTTCTACGAATGATGCGATGGTAACGCTTCAGACCGCTCTGCTGCCTGGTGACAATTTTCTTGTTCTCTACTTCTACGAATGATGCGATGGTAACGCTTCAGACCGCTCTGCTGCCTGGTGACAAATTTCTTGTTCTCTACTTCTACGAATGATCCAATGGTAACGCTTTAGATTGCTCTCCTGCCTGCTAACAGTTTTCTTGTTCTCTACTTCTACGAATGATCCGGTGGTAACGCTTCAGACCGCTCTGCTGCCTGGTGACAGTTTTCTTGTTCTCCACTTCTACGAATGATCCGATGGTAACGCTTCAGACCGCTCTGCTGCCTGCTGACAATTTTCTTGTTCTCTACTTCTACGAATAATCCGATGGAAACGCTTCAGACCGCTCTGCTGCCTGCTGACAATTTTCTTGTTCTCTACTTCTACGAATGATCCAATGGTAACGCTTTAGATTGCTCTGCTTCCTGCTAACAGTTTTCTTGTTCTCTACTTCTACGAATGATCCGATGGTAACGCTTCAGACAGCTCTGCTGCCTGGTGACAATTTTCGTGTTCTCTACTTCTACGAATAATCCGATGGAAACGCTTCTGACCACTCTGCTGCCTGGTGAGCATTTTCTTGTTCTCTACTTCTACGAATGATCCGATGGTAACGCTTCAGACCGCTCTGCTGCCTGGTGACAATTTTCTTCTTCTCTACTTCTACGAATAATCCGATGGTAACGCTTCAGACCGCTCTGCTGCCTGGTGACAATTTTCTTGTTTTCTACTGCTACGAATGCTCCGATAGTAACGCTTCAGACCGCTATGCTGCCTGGTGACAATTTTCTTGTTCTCTACTTCTACGAATGATCCGATGGTAACGCGTCAGACCGCTCTGCTGCCTGGTGACAATTTTCTTGCTCTGTACTTCTACGAATGATGCGATGGTAACGCTTCAGACAGCTCTGCTGCCTGGTGACAAATTTCTTGTTTTCTACTGCTACGAATGATCCAATGGTAACGCTTTAGATTGCTCTGCTGCCTGCTAACAGTTTTCTTGTTCTCTATTTCTACTAATGATCCGATTATAACGCTTCAGACCGATCTGCTGCCTGGTGACATGTTTCTTGTTCTCTACTTCTACGAATGATCCGATTGTAACGCTTCAGACCACCCTTCTGCCTGGTGACAATTTTCTTGTTCTCTACTTCTACGAATGATCCGATGGTAACGTGTCAGACCGCTCTGCTGCCTGGTGACAATTTTCTTGTTCTGTACTTCTACGAATGATCCGATGTTAACGCTTCAGACCGCTCTGCTGCTTGGTGACAATTTTCTTGTTCTGTACTTCTACGAATGGTCCGATGTAAACGCTTCAGACCGCTCTGCTGCCATGTGACAGTTTTCTTTTTCTCTATTTCTACGAATGATCCGATGGTAACGTTTCAGACCGCTCTGCTGCCTGGTGACAATTCCTTGTTCTCTACATCTACAAAGGATCCGATGGTAACGCTTCAGACCGCTCTGCTGCATAATGACAACTCCTTGTTCTCTACATCTACGAATGATATGATGGTAACGCTTCAGACCGCTCTGCTGCCTAATGACAATTTTCTTGTTCTCTACTTCTACGAACGATCCGATGGTAACGCTTCAGACCGCTATGCTGCCTGGTGAAAATTTTCTTGTTCTCTACTTCTACGAATGATCCGATGGTAACGCTTCAGACCGCTCTGCTGCCTGTTGACAATTTCCTTGACCTCTACTTCTACAAATGATCCGATGGTAACGCTTTAGATTGCTCTGCTGCCTGGTGACAATTTTCTTGTTCACTACTTCTACGAATGATCCGATAGTAACGCTTCACACCGCTCTCCTGCCTGGTGACAATTTTCTTGTTCTCTACTTCTACAAATGATCCGATGGTAACGCTTCAGACCGCTGTGCTGCCTGGCAACAATTTTCTTGTTCTCTACTTCTACGAATGATACGAAGGCAACGCTTCAGACCGATCTGCTGCCTGGTGACAATTTTTTTGTTCTCTATTTCTACGAATGATCCGGTGGTAACGCTTCAGACCGCTCTGCTGCCTGGTGACAATTTTCTTGTTCTCTACTTCTACGAACGATCCGATGGTAACGCTTCAGACCGCTATGCTGCCTGGTGACAATTTTCTTGTTCTCTACTTCTACGAATGATCCGATGGTAACGCGTCAGACCGCTCTGCTGCCTGGTGACAATTTTCTTGTTCTCTATTTCTACGAATGATCCGATGGTAACGTTTCAGACCGCTCTGCTGCCTGGTGACAATTCCTTGTTCTCTACATCTACAAAGGATCCGATGGTAACGCTTCAGACCGCTCTGCTGCCTAATGACAACTCCTTGTTCTCTACATCTACGAATGATATGATGGTAACGCTTCAGACCGCTCTGCTGCCTAATGACAATTTTCTTGTTCTCTACTTCTACGAACGATCCGATGGTAACGCTTCAGACCGCTATGCTGCCTGGTGAAAATTTTCTTGTTCTCTACTTCTACGAATGATCCGATGGTAACGCTTCAGACCGCTCTGCTGCCTGTTGACAATTTCCTTGACCTCTACTTCTACAAATGATCCGATGGTAACGCTTTAGATTGCTCTGCTGCCTGGTGACAATTTTCTTGTTCACTACTTCTACGAATGATCCGATAGTAACGCTTCACACCGCTCTCCTGCCTGGTGACAATTTTCTTGTTCTCTACTTCTACAAATGATCCGATGGTAACGCTTCAGACCGCTGTGCTGCCTGGCAACAATTTTCTTGTTCTCTACTTCTACGAATGATACGAAGGCAACGCTTCAGACCGATCTGCTGCCTGGTGACAATTTTCTTGTTCTCTATTTCTACGAATGATCCGGTGGTAACGCTTCAGACCGCTCTGCTGCCTGGTGACAATTTTCTTGTTCTCTACTTCTACGAACGATCCGATGGTAACGCTTCAGACCGCTATGCTGCCTGGTGACAATTTTCTTGTTCTCTACTTCTACGAATGATCCGATGGTAACGCGTCAGACCGCTCTGCTGCCTGGTGACAATTTTCTTGTTCTCTACTTCTACGAACGATCCGATGGTAACGCTTCAGACCGCTATGCTGCCTGGTGACAATTTTCTTGTTCTCTACTTCTACGAACGATCCGATGGTAACGCTTCAGACCGCTATGCTGCCTGGTGACAATTTTCTTGTTCTCTATTTCTACGAATGATCCGGTGGTAACGCTTCAGACCGCTCTGCTGCCTGGTGACAATTTTCTTGTTCTCTACTTCTACGAACGATCCGATGGTAACGCTTCAGACCGCTATGCTGCCTGGTGACAATTTTCTTGTTCTCTACTTCTACGAATGATCCGATGGTAACGCTTCAGACAGCTCTGCTGCCTGGTGACAATTTTCTTGTTCTGTACTTCTACGAATGATCCGATGGTAACGTGTCAGACCGCTCTGCTGCTTGGTGACAATTTTCTTGTTCTGTGCTTCTACGAATGGTCCGATGTAAACGCTTCAGACCGCTCTGCTGCCTGGTGACAGTTTTCTTTTTCTCTATTTCTACGAATGATCCGATGGTAACGCTTCAGACCGCTCTGCTGCCTGGTGACAATTCCTTGTTCTCTACATCTACAAAGGATCCGATTGTAACGCTTCAGACCGCTCTGCTGCCTAATGACAACTCCTTGTTCTCTACATCTACGAATGATCCGATGGTGACGCTTCAGACCGCTCTGGTCCCTGGTGACAATTTTCTTGTTCTCTACTTCTACGAATGATCCGATAGTAACGCTTCAGGCCTCTCTGCTGCCTGGTGACAATTTTCTTGTTCTGTACTTCTACGAATGATCCGATGTTAACGCTTCAGACCGCTCTGCTGCTTGGTGACAATTTTCTTGTTCTGTACTTCTACGAATGGTCCGATGTAAACGCTTCAGACCGCTCTGCTGCCTGGTGACAATTTTCTTTTTCTCTATTTCTACGAATGATGCGATGGTAACGCTTCAGACCGCTCTGCTGCCTGGGGACAATTCCTTGTTCTCTTCATCTACAAATGATCCGATGGTAACGCTTCAGACCGCTCTGCTGCCTGGTGACAATTTCCTTGTTTTCTACTTCTACGAATGATCCGATGGTAACGCTTCAGACCGCTCTGCTGCCTGGTGACAATTTTCCTGTTCTGTACTTCTACGAATGATCCGATGGTAACGCGTCAGACCGCTCTGCTGCCTGGTGACAATTTTCTTGTTCTGTACTTCTACGAATGATCCGATGGTAACGCTTCAGACCGCTCTGCTGCCTGGTGACAATTTTCTTGTTCTCTACTTCTACGAATGATCCGATGGTAACGCTTCAGACCGCTCTGCTGCCTGGTGACAAATTTCTTGTTCTCTACTTCTACGAATGATCCAATGGTAACGCTTTAGATTGCCCCTCCTGCCTGCTAACAGTTTTCTTGTTCTCTACTTCTACGAATGATCCGGTGGTAACGCTTCAGACCGCTCTGCTGCCTGGTGACAGTTTTCTTGTTCTCCACTTCTACGAATGATCCGATGGTAACGCTTCAGACCGCTCTGCTGCCTGCTGACAATTTTCTTGTTCTCTACTTCTACGAATAATCCGATGGTAACGCTTCAGACCGCTCTGCTGCCTGGTGACAATTTTTTTGTTCTCTACTTCTACGAATGATCCAATGGTAACGCTTTAGATTGCTCTGCTTCCTGCTAACAGTTTTCTTGTTCTCTACTTCTACGAATGATCCGATGGTAACGCTTCAGACAGCTCTGCTGCCTGGTGACAATTTTCGTGTTCTCTACTTCTACGAATAATCCGATGGAAACGCTTCTGACCACTCTGCTGCCTGGTGAGCATTTTCTTGTTCTCTACTTCTACGAATGATCCGATGGTAACGCTTCAGACCGCTCTGCTGCCTGGTGACAATTTTCTTCTTCTCTACTTCTACGAATAATCCGATGGTAACGCTTCAGACCGCTCTGCTGCCTGGTGACAATTTTCTTGTTTTCTACTGCTACGGATGATCCGATAGTAACGCTTCAGACCGCTATGCTGCCTGGTGACAATTTTCTTGTTCTCTACTTCTACGAATGATCCGATGGTAACGCGTCAGACCGCTCTGCTGCCTGGTGACAATTTTCTTGTTCTGTACTTCTACGAATGATGCGATGGTAACGCTTCAGACAGCTCTGCTGCCTGGTGACAAATTTCTTGTTTTCTACTGCTACGAATGATCCAATGGTAACGCTTTAGATTGCTCTGCTGCCTGCTAACAGTTTTCTTGTTCTCTACTTCTACTAATGATCCGATTATAACGCTTCAGACCACCCTTCTGCCTGGTGACAATTTTCTTGTTCTCTACTTCTACGAATGATCCGATGGTAACGTGTCAGACCGCTCTGCTGCCTGGTGACATGTTTCTTGTTCTCTACTTCTACGAATGATCCGATTGTAACGCTTCAGACCACCCTTCTGCCTGGTGACAATTTTCTTGTTCTCTACTTCTACGAATGATCCGATGGTAACGTGTCAGACCGCTCTGCTGCCTGGTGACAATTTTCTTGTTCTGTACTTCTACGAATGATCCGATGTTAACGCTTCAGACCGCTCTGCTGCTTGGTGACAATTTTCTTGTTCTGTACTTCTACGAATGGTCCGATGTAAACGCTTCAGACCGCTCTGCTGCCACGTGACAGTTTTCTTTTTCTCTATTTCTACGAATGATCCGATGGTAACGCTTCAGACCGCTCTGCTGCCTGGTGACAATTCCTTGTTCTCTACATCTACAAAGGATCCGATGGTAACGCTTCAGACCGCTCTGTTGCCTAATGACAACTCCTTGTTCTCTACATCTACGAATGATCCGATGGTAACGCTTCAGACCGCTCTGCTGCCTGGTGACAATTTTCTTGTTCTGTACTTCTACGAATGATCCGATGGTAACGCATCAGACCGCTCTGCTGCCTGGTGACAATTTTCTTGTTCTCTACTTCTACGAATGATCCGATGGTAACGCTTCAGACCACTCTGCTGCCTGGTGACAATTTTCTTGTTCTCTACTTCTGCGAATGATCCGGTGGTAACGCTTCAGACCACTCTGCTGCCTGGTAACAGTTTTCTTGTTCTCCACTTCTACGAATGATCCGATGGTAACGCTTCAGACCGCTCTGCTGCCTGGTGACAATTTTCTTGTTCTCTACTTCCACGAATAATCCGATGGTAACGCTTCAGACCACTCTGCTGCCTGGTGACAATTTTCTTGTTCTCTACTTCTACGAATGATCCGAGGGTAACGCTTCAGACCACTCTGCTGCCTGGTGACAATTTTCTTGTTCTCTACTTCTACGAATGATCCGATGGTAACGCTTCAGACCGCTCTGCTGCTTGGTGACAATTTTCTTGTTTTCTACTTCTACGAATGATCCGATAGTAACGCTTCAGGCCGCTCTGCTGCCTGGTGACAATTTTCTTGTTCTCTACTTCTACGAATGATCCGATGGTAACGCTTCAGACCGCTCTGCTGCCTGGTGACAATTTTCTTGTTCTGTACTTCTACGAATGATCCAATGTTAACGCTTCAGACCGCTCTGCTGCTTGGTGACAATTTTCTTGTTCTGTGTTTCTACGAATGGTCCGATGTAAACGCTTCAGACCGCTCTGCTGCCTGGTGACAGATTTCTTTTTCTCTATTTCTACGAATGATCCGATGGTAACGCTTCAGACCGCTCTGCTGCCTGGTGACAATTTCCTTGTTCTCTACATCTACAAAGGATCCGATTGTAACGCTTCAGACCGCTCTGCTGCCTAATGACAACTCCTTGTTCTCTACATCTACGAATGATCCGATGGTAACGCTTCAGACCGCTCTGGTCCCTGGTGAGAATTTTCTTGTTCTCTACTTCTACGAATGATCCGATAGTAACGCTTCAGGCCTCTCTGCTGCCTGGTGACAATTTTCTTGTTCTGTACTTCTATGAATGATCCGATGTTAACGCTTCAGACCGCTCTGCTGCTTGGTGACAATTTTCTTGTTCTGTACTTCTACGAATGGTCCGATGTAAACGCTTCAGACCGCTCTGCTGCCTGGTGACAATTTTCTTTTCTCTATTTTTACGAATGATGCGATGGTAACGCT
Organism: Macrothele yani; assembly: GCA_039090855.1. Lineage (NCBI taxonomy): Eukaryota > Metazoa > Arthropoda > Arachnida > Araneae > Macrothelidae > Macrothele > Macrothele yani. The sequence continues at coordinate 84,296,255 of CM077033.1, read as the reverse complement.
TCAGACCGCTCTGCTGCCTGGGGACAATTCCTTGTTCTCTTCATCTACAAATGATCCGATGGTAACGCTTCAGACCGCTCTGCTGCCTGGTGACAATTTCCTTGTTTTCTACTTCTACGAATGATCCGATGGTAACGCTTCAGACCACTCTGCTGCCTGGTGACAATTTTCTTGTTCTCTACTTCTACGAATGATCCGAGGGTAACGCTTCAGACCACTCTGCTGCCTGGTGACAATTTTCTTGTTCTCTACTTCTACGAATGATCCGATGGTAACGCTTTAGACCGCTCTGCTGCTTGGTGACAATTTTCTTGTTTTCTACTTCTACGAATGATCCGATAGTAACGCTTCAGGCCGCTCTGCTGCCTGGTGACAATTTTCTTGTTCTCTACTTCTACGAATGATCCGATGGTAACGCTTCAGACCGCTCTGCTGCCTGGTGACAATTTTCTTGTTCTGTACTTCTACGAATGATCCGATGGTAACGCTTCAGACCGCTCTGCTGCTTGGTGACAATTTTCTTGTTCTGTGCTTCTACGAATGGTCCGATGTAAACGCTTCAGACCGCTCTGCTGCCTGGTGACAGTTTTCTTTTTCTCTATTTCTACGAATGATCCGATGGTAACGCTTCAGACCGCTCTGCTGCCTGGTGACAATTCCTTGTTCTCTACATCTACAAAGGATCCGATTGTAACGCTTCAGACCGCTCTGCTGCCTAATGACAACTCCTTGTTCTCTACATCTACGAATGATCCGATGGTAACGCTTCAGACCGCTCTGGTCCCTGGTGACAATTTTCTTGTTCTCTACTTCTACGAATGATCCGATAGTAACGCTTCAGGCCTCTCTGCTGCCTGGTGACAATTTTCTTGTTCTGTACTTCTACGAATGATCCGATGTTAACGCTTCAGACCGCTCTGCTGCTTGGTGACAATTTTCTTGTTCTCTACTTCTACGAATGGTCCGATGTAAACGCTTCAGACCGCTCTGCTGCCTGGTGACAATTTTCTTTTTCTCTATTTCTACGAATGATGCGATGGTAACGCTTCAGACCGCTCTGCTGCCTGGGGACAATTCCTTGTTCTCTTCATCTACAAATGATCCGATGGTAACGCTTCAGACCGCTCTGCTGCCTGGTGACAATTCCTTGTTTTCTACATCTACGAATGATCCGATGGTAACGCTTCAGACCGCTCTGCTGCCTGGTGACAGTTTTCCTGTTCTGTACTTCTACGAATGATCCGATGGTAACGCGTCAGACCGCTCTGCTGCCTGGTGACAATTTTCTCGTTCTGTACTTCTACGAATGATCCGATGGTAACGCTTCAGACCGCTCTGCTGCCTGGTGACAATTTTCTTGTTCTCTACTTCTACGAATGATCCGATGGTAACGCTTCAGACCGCTCTGCTGCCTGGTGACAAATTTCTTGTTCTCTACTTCTACGAATGATCCAATGGTAACGCTTTAGATTGCTCTCCTGCCTGCTAACAGTTTTCTTGTTCTCTACTTCTACGAATGATCCGGTGGTAACGCTTCAGACCGCTCTGCTGCCTGGTGACAGTTTTCTTGTTCTCTACTTCTACGAATGATCCGATGGTAACGCTTCAGACCGCTCTGCTGCCTGCTGACAATTTTCTTGTTCTCTACTTCTACGAATAATCCGATGGAAACGCTTCAGACCGCTCTGCTGCCTGTTGACAATTTTCTTTTTTTCTACTTCTACGAATGATCCAATGTAAACGCTTTAGATTGCTCTGCTTCCTGCTAACAGTTTTCTTGTTCTCTACTTCTACGAATGATCCGATGGTAACGCTTCAGACAGCTCTGCTGCCTGGTGACAATTTTCGTGTTCTCTACTTCTACGAATAATCCGATGGAAACGCTTCTGACCACTCTGCTGCCTGGTGAGCATTTTCTTGTTCTCTACTTCCACGAATGATCCGATGGTAACGCTTCAGACCGCTCTGCTGCCTGGTGACAATTTTCTTCTTCTCTACTTCTACGAATGATCCGATGGTAACGCTTCAGACCGCTCTGCTGCCTGGTGACAATTTTCTTGTTCTCTACTTCAACGAATGATCCGATAGTAACGCTTCAGACCGCTCTGCTGCCTGGTGACAATTTTCTTGTTCTCTACTTCTACGAATGATCCGATGGTAACGCGTCAGACCGCTCTGCTGCCTGGTGACAATTTTCTTGTTCTCTACTTCCACGAATGATGCGATGGTAACGCTTCAGACAGCTCTGCTGCCTGGTGACAAATTTCTTGTTTTCTACTGCTACGAATGATCCAATGGTAACGCTTTAGATTGCTCTGCTGCCTGCTAACAGTTTTCTTGTTCTCTATTTCTACTAATGATCCGATTATAACGCTTCAGACCGATCTGCTGCCTGGTGACATGTTTCTTGTTCTCTACTTCTACGAATGATCCGATTGTAACGCTTCAGACCACCCTTCTGCCTGGTGACAATTTTCTTGTTCTCTACTTCTACGAATGATCCGATGGTAACGTGTCAGACCGCTCTGCTGCCTGGTGACAATTTTCTTGTTCTGTACTTCTACGAATGATCCGATGTTAACGCTTCAGACCGCTCTGCTGCTTGGTGACAATTTTCTTGTTCTGTACTTCTACGAATGGTCCGATGTAAACGCTTCAGACCGCTCTGCTGCCATGTGACAGTTTTCTTTTTCTCTATTTCTACGAATGATCCGATGGTAACGTTTCAGACCGCTCTGCTGCTTGGTGACAATTCCTTGTTCTCTACATCTACAAAGGATCCGATGGTAACGCTTCAGACCGCTCTGCTGCCTAATGACAACTCCTTGTTCTCTACATCTACGAATGATCCGATGGTAACGCTTCAGACCGCTCTGCTGCCTGGTGACAATTTTCTTGTTCTCTACTTCCACGAATGATCCGATGGTAACGCATCAGACCGCTCTGCTGCCTGGTGACAATTTTCTTGTTCTCTACTTCTACGAATGATCCGATGGTAACGCTTCAGACCACTCTGCTGCCTGGTGACAATTTTCTTGTTCTCTACTTCTGCGAATGATCCGGTGGTAACGCTTCAGACCGCTCTGCTGCCTGGTAACAGTTTTCTTGTTCTCCACTTCCACGAATGATCCGATGGTAACACTTCAGACCGCTCTGCCGCCTGGTGACAATTTTCTTGTTCTCTACTTCTAAGAATAATCCGATGGAAACGCTTCAGACCGCTCTGCTGCCTGGTGACAATTTTCTTGTTCTCTACTTCTACGAATGATCCAATGGTAACGCTTTAGATTGCTCTGCTTCCTGCTAACAGTTTTCTTGTTCTCTACTTCTACGAATGATCCGATGGTAACGCTTCAGACAGCTCTGCTGCCTGGTGACAATTTTCGTGTTCTCTACTTCTACGAATAATCCGATGGAAACGCTTCAGACCACTCTGCTGCCTGGTGAGCAATTTTCTTGTTCTCTACTTCTACGAATGATCCGATGGTAACGCTTCAGACCGCTCTGCTGCCTGGTGACAATTTTCTTGTTCTCTACTTCTACGAATGATCCGATGGTAACGCTTCAGACCGCTCTGCTGCCTGGTGACAATTTTCTTGTTCTCTACTGCTACGAATGATCCGATAGTAACGCTTCAGACCGCTCTGCTGCCTGGTGACAATTTTCTTGTTCTCTACTTCCACGAATGATCCGATGGTAACGCGTCAGACCGCTCTGCTGCCTGGTGACAATTTTCTTGTTCTGTACTTCTACGAATGATGCGATGGTAACGCTTCAGACAGCTCTGCTGCCTGGTGACAAATTTCTTGTTTTCTACTGCTACGAATGATCCAATGGTAACGCTTTAGATTGCTCTGCTGCCTGCTAACAGTTTTCTTGTTCTCTATTTCTACTAATGATCCGATTATAACGCTTCAGACCGATCTGCTGCCTGGTGACATGTTTCTTGTTCTCTACTTCTACGAATGATCCGATTGTAACGCTTCAGACCACCCTTCTGCCTGGTGACAATTTTCTTGTTCTCTACTTCTACGAATGATCCGATGGTAACGTGTCAGACCGCTCTGCTGCCTGGTGACAATTTTCTTGTTCTCTACTTCTACGAATGATCCGATGTTAACGCTTCAGACCGCTCTGCTGCTTGGTGACAATTTTCTTGTTCTGTACTTCTACGAATGGTCCGATGTAAACGCTTCAGACCGCTCTGCTGCCATGTGACAGTTTTCTTTTTCTCTATTTCTACGAATGATCCGATGGTAACGTTTCAGACCGCTCTGCTGCCTGGTGACAATTCCTTGTTCTCTACATCTACAAAGGATCCGATGGTAACGCTTCAGACCGCTCTGCTGCCTAATGACAACTCCTTGTTCTCTACATCTACGAATGATCCGATGGTAACGCTTCAGACCGCTCTGCTGCCTGGTGACAATTTTCTTGTTCTGTACTTCTACGAATGATCCGATGGTAACGCATCAGACCGCTCTGCTGCCTGGTGACAATTTTCTTGTTCTCTACTTCTACGAATGATCCGATGGTAACGCTTCAGACCACTCTGCTGCCTGGTGACAATTTTCTTGTTCTCTACTTCTGCGAATGATCCGGTGGTAACGCTTCAGACCGCTCTGCTGCCTGGTAACAGTTTTCTTGTTCTCCACTTCCACGAATGATCCGATGGTAACGCTTCAGACCGCTCTGCTGCCTGGTGACAATTTTCTTGTTCTCTACTTCTACGAATAATCCGATGGTAACGCTTCAGACCACTCTGCTGCCTGGTGACAATTTTCTTGTTCTCTACTTCTACGAATGATCCGAGGGTAACGCTTCAGACCACTCTGCTGCCTGGTGACAATTTTCTTGTTCTCTACTTCTACGAATGATCCGATGGTAACGCTTCAGACCGCTCTGCTGCTTGGTGACAATTTTCTTGTTTTCTACTTCTACGAAAGATCCGATAGTAACGCTTCAGACCGCTCTGCTGCCTGGTGACAATTTTCTTGTTCTCTACTTCTACGAATGATGCGATGGTAACGCTTCAGACCGCTCTGCTGCCTTGTGACAAATTTCTTGTTTTCTACTGCTACGAATGATCTAATGGTAACGCTTTAGATTGCTCTGCTGCCTGCTAACAGTTTTCTTGTTCTCTACTTCTACGAATGATTCGATGGTAACGCTTCAGACCGCTCTGGTCCCTGGTGACAATTTTCTTGTTCTCTACTTCTACGAATGATCCAATAGTAACGCTTCAGACCGCTCTGCTGCCTGGTGACAATTTTCTTGTTCTCTACTTCTACGAATGATCCGATGGTAACGCTTCAGACCGCTCTGCTGCTTGGTGACAATTTTCTTGTTCTCTACTTCTACGAATGATCCGATGTAAACGCTTCAGACCGCTCTGCTGCCTGGTGACAATTTTCTTGTTCTCTACTTCTACGAATGATCCGATGGTAACGCTTCAGACCGCTCTGCTGCCTGGTGACAATTTTCTTGTTCTCTACTTCTACGAATGATCCGATGGTAACGCTTCAGACCGCTCTGCTGCCTGGTGACAATTTTCTTGTTCTCTACTTCCACGAATGATCCGATGGTAACGCTTCAGACCGCTCTGCTGCCTGGTGACAATTTTCTTGTTCTCTACTTCCACGAATGATCCGATGGTAACGCTTCAGACCGCTCTGCTGCCTGGTGACAATTTTCTTGTTCTCTACTTCCACGAATGATCCGATGGTAACGCTTCAGACCACTCTGCTGCCTGGTGACAATTTTCTTGTTCTCTACTTCTACGAATGATCCGATGGTAACGCTTCAGACCACTCTGCTGCCTGGTGGCAATTTTCTTGTTCTCTACTTCCACGAATGATCCGATGGTAACGCTTCAGACCGCTCTGCTGCCTGGTGACAATTTTCTTGTTCTCTACTTCTACGAATGATCCGATGGTAACGCTTCAGACCGCTCTGCTGCCTGGTGACAATTTTCTTGTTCTCTACTTCTACGAATGATCCGATGGTAACGCTTCAGACCGCTCTGCTGCCTGGTGACAATTTTCTTGTTCTCTACTTCTACGAATGATCCGATGGTAACGCTTCAGACCGCTCTGCTGCTTGGTGACAATTTTCTTGTTCTCTACTTCCACGAATGGATCCGATGGTAACGCTTCAGACCGCTCTGCTGCCTGGTGACAATTTTCTTGTTCTCTACTTCTACGAATGATCCGATGGTAACGCTTCAGACCGCTCTGCTGCCTGGTGACAATTTTCTTGTTCTCTACTTCTACAAATGATCCGATGGTAACGCTTCAGACCGCTCTGCTGCCTGGTGACAACTTCTTGTTCTCTACTTCTACGAATGATCCGATGGTAACGCTTCAGACCGCTCTGCTGCCTGGTGACAATTTTCTTGTTCTCTACTTCTACGAATGATCCGATGGTAACGCTTCAGACCGCTCTGCTGCCTGGTGACAATTTTCTTGTTCTCTACTTCTACGAATGATCCGATGGTAACGCTTCAGACCGCTCTGCTGCCTGGTGACAATTTTCTTGTTCTCTACTTCTACGAATGATCCGATGGTAACGCTTCAGACCGCTCTGCTGCCTGGTGACAATTTTCTTGTTCTCTATTTCCACGAATGATCCGATGGTAACGCTTCAGACCGCTCTGCTGCCTGGTGACAATTTCTTGTTCTCTTCATCTACGAATGATCCGATGGTAACGCTTCAGACCGCTCTGCTGCCTGGTGACAATTTTCTTGTTCTCTACTTCTACGAATGATCCGATGGTAACGCTTCAGACCACTCTGCTGCCTGGTGGCAATTTTCTTGTTCTCTACTTCCACGAATGATCCGATGGTAACGCTTCAGACCGCTCTGCTGCCTGGTGACAATTTTCTTGTTCTCTACTTCCACGAATGATCCGATGGTAACGCTTCAGACCGCTCTGCTGCCTGGTGACAATTTTCTTGTTCTCTACTTCTACGAATGATCCGATGGTAACGCTTCAGACCGCTCTGCTGCCTGGTGACAATTTTCTTGTTCTCTACTTCCACGAATGATCCGATGGTAACGCTTCAGACCGCTCTGCTGCCTGGTGACAATTTTCTTGTTCTCTACTTCCACGAATGATCCGATGGTAACGCTTCAGACCGCTCTGCTGCCTGGTGACAATTTTCTTGTTCTCTACTTCTACGAATGATCCGATGGTAACGCTTCAGACCGCTCTGCTGCCTGGTGACAATTTTCTTGTTCTCTACTTCCACGAATGATCCGATGGTAACGCTTCAGACCGCTCTGCTGCCTGGTGACAATTTTCTTGTTCTCTACTTCTACGAATGATCCGATGGTAACGCTTCAGACCGCTCTGCTGCCTGGTGGACAATTTTCTTGTTCTCTACTTCTACGAATGATCCGATGGTAACGCTTCAGACCGCTCTGCTGCCTGGTGACAATTTTCTTGTTCTCTACTTCCACGAATGATCCGATGGTAACGCTTCAGACCGCTCTGCTGCCTGGTGACAATTTTCTTGTTCTCTACTTCTACGAATGATCCGATGGTAACGCTTCAGACCGCTCTGCTGCCTGGTGACAATTTTCTTGTTCTCTACTTCCACGAATGATCCGATGGTAACGCTTCAGACCGCTCTGCTGCCTGGTGACAATTTTCTTGTTCTCTACTTCTACGAATGATCCGATGGTAACGCTTCAGACCGCTCTGCTGCCTGGTGACAATTTTCCTTGTTCTCTACTTCTACAAATGATCCGATGGTAACGCTTCAGACCGCTCTGCTGCCTGGTGACAATTTTCTTGTTCTCTACTTCTACGAATGATCCGATGGTAACGCTTCAGACCGCTCTGCTGCCTGGTGACAATTTTCTTGTTCTCTACTTCCACGAATGATCCGATGGTAACGCTTCAGACCGCTCTGCTGCCTGGTGACAATTTTCTTGTTCTCTACTTCCACGAATGATCCGATGGTAACGCTTCAGACCGCTCTGCTGCCTGGTGACAATTTTCTTGTTCTCTACTTCTACGAATGATCCGATGGTAACGCTTCAGACCGCTCTGCTGCCTGGTGACAATTTTCTTGTTCTCTACTTCTACGAATGATCCGATGGTAACGCTTCAGATTGCTCTGCTGCCTGCTAACAATTTTCTTGTTCTCTACTTCCACGAATGATCCGATGGTAACGCTTCAGACCGCTCTGCTGCCTGGTGACAATTTTCTTGTTCTCTACTTCTACGAATGATCCGATGGTAACGCTTCAGACCGCTCTGCTGCCTGGTGACAATTTTCTTGTTCTCTACTTCTACGAATGATCCGATGGTAACGCTTCAGACCGCTCTGCTGCCTGGTGACAATTTTCTTGTTCTCTACTTCTACGAATGATCCAATGGTAACGCTTCAGATTGCTCTGCTGCCTGGTAACAGTTTTCTTGTTCTCTACTTCCACGAATGATCCGATGGTAACGCTTCAGACCCGCTCTGCTGCCTGGTGACAATTTTCTTGTTCTCTACTTCTACGAATGATCCGATGGTAACGCTTCAGACCGCTCTGCTGCCTGGTGACAATTTTCTTGTTCTCTACTTCTACGAATGATCCGATGGTAACGCTTCAGACCGCTCTGCTGCCTGGTGACAATTTTCTTGTTCTCTACTTCTACGAATGATCCGATGGTAACGCTTCAGACCGCTCTGCTGCCTGGTGACAATTTTCTTGTTCTCTACTTCCACGAATGATCCGATGGTAACGCTTCAGACCGCTCTGCTGCCTGGTGACAATTTTCTTGTTCTCTACTTCCACGAATGATCCGATGGTAACGCTTCAGACCGCTCTGCTGCCTGGTGACAATTTTCTTGTTCTCTACTTCTACGAATGATCCGATGGTAACGCTTCAGACCAGCTCTGCTGCCTGGTGACAATTTTCTTGTTCTCTACTTCTACGAATGATCCGATGGTAACGCTTTCAGACCGCTCTGCTGCCTGGTGACAATTTTCTTGTTCTCTACTTCTACTAATGATCCGATGGTAACGCTTCAGACCGCTCTGCTGCCTGGTGACAATTTTCTTGTTCTCTACTTCTACGAATGATCCGATTGTAACGCTTCAGACCACCCTGCTGCCTGGTGACAATTTTCTTGTTCTCTACTTCTACGAATGATCCGATGGTAACGTGTCAGACCGCTCTGCTGCCTGGTGACAATTTTCTTGTTCTCTACTTCTACGAATGATCCGATGTTAACGCTTCAGACCGCTCTGCTGCTTGGTGACAATTTTCTTGTTCTCTACTTCCACGAATGATCCGATGTAAACGCTTCAGACCGCTCTGCTGCCATGTGACAGTTTTCTTGTTCTCTACTTCCACGAATGATCCGATGGTAACGCTTCAGACCGCTCTGCTGCCTGGTGACAATTTTCTTGTTCTCTACTTCTACAAAGGATCCGATGGTAACGCTTCAGACCGCTCTGCTGCCTAATGACAACTCCTTGTTCTCTACATCTACGAATGATCCGATGGTAACGCTTCAGACCGCTCTGCTGCCTGGTGACAATTTTCTTGTTCTCTACTTCCACGAATGATCCGATGGTAACGCATCAGACCGCTCTGCTGCCTGGTGACAATTTTCTTGTTCTCTACTTCTACGAATGATCCGATGGTAACGCTTCAGACCACTCTGCTGCCTGGTGACAATTTTCTTGTTCTCTACTTCTGCGAATGATCCGATGGTAACGCTTCAGACCGCTCTGCTGCCTGGTAACAGTTTTCTTGTTCTCTACTTCCACGAATGATCCGATGGTAACGCTTCAGACCGCTCTGCTGCCTGGTGACAATTTTCTTGTTCTCTACTTCTAAGAATAATCCGATGGTAACGCTTCAGACCGCTCTGCTGCCTGGTGACAATTTTCTTGTTCTCTACTTCCACGAATGATCCAATGGTAACGCTTTAGACCGCTCTGCTGCCTGCTAACAGTTTTCTTGTTCTCTACTTCTACGAATGATCCGATGGTAACGCTTCAGACCAGCTCTGCTGCCTGGTGACAATTTTCTTGTTCTCTACTTCCACGAATAATCCGATGGTAACGCTTCAGACCACTCTGCTGCCTGGTGAGCAATTTTCTTGTTCTCTACTTCTACGAATGATCCGATGGTAACGCTTCAGACCGCTCTGCTGCCTGGTGACAATTTTCTTGTTCTCTACTTCTACGAATGATCCGATGGTAACGCTTCAGACTGCTCTGCTGCCTGGTGACAATTTTCTTGTTCTCTACTTCCACGAATGATCCGATAGTAACGCTTCAGACCGCTCTGCTGCCTGGTGACAATTTTCTTGTTCTCTACTTCTACGAATGATCCGATGGTAACGCTTCAGACCGCTCTGCTGCCTGGTGACAATTTTCTTGTTCTCTACTTCCACGAATGATCCGATGGTAACGCTTCAGACAGCTCTGCTGCCTGGTGACAAATTTCTTGTTTTCTACTGCTACGAATGATCCAATGGTAACGCTTTAGATTGCTCTGCTGCCTGCTAACAGTTTTCTTGTTCTCTATTTCCACTAATGATCCGATGGTAACGCTTCAGACCGATCTGCTGCCTGGTGACATGTTTCTTGTTCTCTACTTCTACGAATGATCCGATGGTAACGCTTCAGACCACCCTTCTGCCTGGTGACAATTTTCTTGTTCTCTACTTCTACGAATGATCCGATGGTAACGTGTCAGACCGCTCTGCTGCCTGGTGACAATTTTCTTGTTCTCTACTTCTACGAATGATCCGATGGTAACGCTTCAGACCGCTCTGCTGCTTGGTGACAATTTTCTTGTTCTCTACTTCTACGAATGATCCGATGTAAACGCTTCAGACCGCTCTGCTGCCATGTGACAGTTTTCTTTTTCTCTATTTCTACGAATGATCCGATGGTAACGCTTCAGACCGCTCTGCTGCCTGGTGACAATTTTCCTTGTTCTCTACTTCTACGAATGATCCGATGGTAACGCTTCAGACCGCTCTGCTGCCTAATGACAATTTTCTTGTTCTCTACATCTACGAATGATCCGATGGTAACGCTTCAGACCGCTCTGCTGCCTGGTGACAATTTTCTTGTTCTGTACTTCCACGAATGATCCGATGGTAACGCTTCAGACCGCTCTGCTGCCTGGTGACAATTTTCTTGTTCTCTACTTCTACGAATGATCCGATGGTAACGCTTCAGACCACTCTGCTGCCTGGTGACAATTTTCTTGTTCTCTACTTCTGCGAATGATCCGGTGGTAACGCTTCAGACCGCTCTGCTGCCTGGTGACAGTTTTCTTGTTCTCTACTTCCACGAATGATCCGATGGTAACGCTTCAGACCGCTCTGCTGCCTGGTGACAATTTTCTTGTTCTCTACTTCCACGAATGATCCGATGGTAACGCTTCAGACCACTCTGCTGCCTGGTGACAATTTTCTTGTTCTCTACTTCTACGAATGATCCGATGGTAACGCTTCAGACCACTCTGCTGCCTGGTGACAATTTTCTTGTTCTCTACTTCTACGAATGATCCGATGGTAACGCTTCAGACCGCTCTGCTGCCTGGTGACAATTTTCTTGTTCTCTACTTCCACGAATGATCCGATAGTAACGCTTCAGACCGCTCTGCTGCCTGGTGACAATTTTCTTGTTCTCTACTTCCACGAATGATCCGATGGTAACGCTTCAGACCGCTCTGCTGCCTTGTGACAAATTTCTTGTTTTCTACTGCTACGAATGATCTAATGGTAACGCTTCAGATTGCTCTGCTGCCTGCTAACAGTTTTCTTGTTCTCTACTTCCACGAATGATCCGATGGTAACGCTTCAGACCGCTCTGCTGCCTGGTGACAATTTTCTTGTTCTCTACTTCTACGAATGATCCAATAGTAACGCTTCAGACCGCTCTGCTGCCTGGTGACAATTTTCTTGTTCTCTACTTCTACGAATGATCCGATGGTAACGCTTCAGACCGCTCTGCTGCTTAGTGACAATTTTCTTGTTCTCTACTTCTACGAATGGTCCGATGTAAACGCTTCAGACCGCTCTGCTGCCTGGTGACAATTTTCTTTGTTCTCTATTTCTACGAATGATCCGATGGTAACGCTTCAGACCGCTCTGCTGCCTGGTGACAATTGATTGTTCTCTTCATCTACAAATGATCCGATTTTAACGCTTCAGACCGCTCTGCTGCCTGGTGACAATTCCTTGTTTTCTACATCTACGAATGATTTGATGGTAACGCTTCAGACCGCTCTGCTGCCTGGTGACAATTTTCTTGTTCTCTACTTCCACGAATGATCCGATGGTAACGCTTCAGACCGCTCTGCTGCCTGGTGACAATTTTCTTGTTCTCTACTTCCACGAATGATCCGATGGTAACGCTTCAGACCGCTCTGCTGCCTGGTGACAATTTTCTTTTTCTCTATTTCCACGAATGATCCGATGGTAACGCTTCAGACCGCTCTGCTGCCTGGTGACAATTTTCTTGTTCTCTTCATCTACGAATGATCCGATGGTAACGCTTCAGACCGCTCTGCTGCCTGGTGACAATTTTCTTGTTCTCTACTTCTACGAATGATCCGATGGTAACGCTTCAGACCGCTCTGCTGCCTGGTGACAATTTTCTTGTTCTCTACTTCCACGAATGATCCGATGGTAACGCTTCAGACCGCTCTGCTGCCTGGTGACAATTTTCTTGTTCTCTACTTCTACGAATGATCCGATGGTAACGCTTCAGACCGCTCTGCTGCCTGGTGACAATTTTCTTGTTCTCTACTTCTACGAATGATCCAATGGTAACGCTTTAGATTGCTCTGCTGCCTGCTAACAGTTTTCTTGTTCTCTACTTCTACGAATGATCCGGTGGTAACGCTTCAGACCGCTCTGCTGCCTGGTGACAGTTTTTTTGTTCTCTACTTCTACGAATGATCCGATGGTAACGCTTCAGACCGCTCTGCTGCCTGGTGACAATTTTCTTGTTCTCTACTTCCACGAATGATCCGATGGTAACGCTTCAGACCGCTCTGCTGCCTGGTGACAATTTTCTTGTTCTCTACTTCTACGAATGATCCAATGGTAACGCTTTAGATTGCTCTGCTTCCTGTAACAATTTTCTTGTTCTCTACTTCTACGAATGATCCGATGGTAACGCTTCAGACAGCTCTGCTGCCTGGTGACAATTTTCTTGTTCTCTACTTCTACGAATAATCCGATGGAAACGCTTCAGACCACTCTGCTGCCTGGTGAGCAATTTTCTTGTTCTCTACTTCTACGAATGATCCGATGGTAACGCTTCAGACCGCTCTGCTGCCTGGTGACAATTTTCTTGTTCTCTACTTCTACGAATGATCCGATGGTAACGCTTCAGACCGCTCTGCTGCCTGGTGACAATTTTCTTGTTCTCTACTTCCACGAATGATCCGATGGTAACGCTTCAGACCGCTCTGCTGCCTGGTGACAATTTTCTTGTTCTCTACTTCTACGAATGATCCGATGGTAACGCTTCAGACCGCTCTGCTGCCTGGTGACAATTTTCTTGTTCTCTACTTCAACGAATGATCCGATGGTAACGCTTCAGACAGCTCTGCTGCCTGGTGACAAATTTCTTGTTTTCTACTTCTACGAATGATCCGATGGTAACGCTTTAGATTGCTCTGCTGCCTGCTAACAGTTTTCTTGTTCTCTATTTCTACTAATGATCCGATTATAACGCTTCAGACCGATCTGCTGCCTGGTGACATATTTCTTGTTCTCTACTTCTACGAATGATCCGATGGTAACGCTTCAGACCACCCATCTGCCTGGTGACAATTTTCTTGTTCTCTACTTCTACGAATGATCCGATGGTAACGTGTCAGACCGCTCTGCTGCCTGGTGACAATTTTCTTGTTCTCTACATCTACGAATGATCCGATGGTAACGCTTCAGACCGCTCTGCTGCCTGGTGACAATTTTCTTGTTCTCTACTTCTACGAATGATCCGATGGTAACGCTTCAGACCGCTCTGCTGCCATGTGACAATTTTCTTGTTCTCTACTTCTACGAATGATCCGATGGTAACGCTTCAGACCGCTCTGCTGCCTGGTGACAATTTTCTTGTTCTCTACTTCTACGAATGATCCGATGGTAACGCTTCAGACCGCTCTGCTGCCTAATGACAATTTTCTTGTTCTCTACTTCCACGAATGATCCGATGGTAACGCTTCAGACCGCTCTGCTGCCTGGTGACAATTTTCTTGTTCTCTACTTCCACGAATGATCCGATGGTAACGCTTCAGACCGCTCTGCTGCCTGGTGACAATTTTCTTGTTCTCTACTTCCACGAATGATCCGATGGTAACGCTTCAGACCGCTCTGCTGCCTGGTGACAATTTTCTTGTTCTCTACTTCCACGAATGATCCGATGGTAACGCTTCAGACCGCTCTGCTGCCTGGTGGCAGTTTTCTTGTTCTCCACTTCCACGAATGATCCGATGGTAACGCTTCAGACCGCTCTGCTGCCTGGTGACAATTTTCTTGTTCTCTACTTCTACGAATGATCCGATGGTAACGCTTCAGACCACTCTGCTGCCTGGTGACAATTTTCTTGTTCTCTACTTCTACGAATGATCCGATGGTAACGCTTCAGACCACTCTGCTGCCTGGTGACAATTTTCTTGTTCTCTACTTCCACGAATGATCCGATGGTAACGCTTCAGACCGCTCTGCTGCCTGGTGACAATTTTCTTGTTCTCTACTTCTACGAATGATCCGATAGTAACGCTTCAGACCGCTCTGCTGCCTGGTGACAATTTTCTTGTTCTCTACTTCTACGAATGATCCGATGGTAACGCTTCAGACCGCTCTGCTGCCTTGTGACAAATTTCTTGTTTTCTACTGCTACGAATGATCTAATGGTAACGCTTTAGATTGCTCTGCTGCCTGGTAACAGTTTTCTTGTTCTCTACTTCTACGAATGATCCGATGGTAACGCTTCAGACCGCTCTGCTGCCTGGTGACAATTTTCTTGTTCTCTACTTCTACGAATGATCCGATAGTAACGCTTCAGACCGCTCTGCTGCCTGGTGACAATTTTCTTGTTCTCTACTTCCACGAATGATCCGATGGTAACGCTTCAGACCGCTCTGCTGCCTGGTGGCAATTTTCTTGTTCTCTACTTCCACGAATGATCCGATGGTAACGCTTCAGACCGCTCTGCTGCCTGGTGGCAATTTTCTTGTTCTCTACTTCCACGAATGATCCGATGGTAACGCTTCAGACCGCTCTGCTGCCTGGTGACAATTTTCTTGTTCTCTACTTCCACGAATGATCCGATGGTAACGCTTCAGACCGCTCTGCTGCCTGGTGACAATTTTCTTGTTCTCTACTTCCACGAATGATCCGATGGTAACGCTTCAGACCGCTCTGCTGCCTGGTGACAATTTTCTTGTTCTCTACTTCCACGAATGATCCGATGGTAACGCTTCAGACCGCTCTGCTGCCTGGTGACAATTTTCTTGTTCTCTACTTCTACGAATGATCCGATGGTAACGCTTCAGACCGCTCTGCTGCTTGGTGACAATTTTCTTGTTCTCTACTTCTACGAATGATCCGATGGTAACGCTTCAGACCGCTCTGCTGCCTGGTGACAATTTTCTTGTTCTCTACTTCCACGAATGATCCGATGGTAACGCTTCAGACCGCTCTGCTGCCTGGTGACAATTTTCTTGTTCTCTACTTCTACGAATGATCCGATGGTAACGCTTCAGACCGCTCTGCTGCCTGGTGACAATTTTCCTTGTTTTCTACTTCTACGAATGATCCGATGGTAACGCTTCAGACCGCTCTGCTGCCTGGTGACAATTTTCTTGTTCTCTACTTCCACGAATGATCCGATGGTAACGCTTCAGACCGCTCTGCTGCCTGGTGACAATTTTCTTGTTCTCTACTTCTACGAATGATCCGATGGTAACGCTTCAGACCGCTCTGCTGCCTGGTGACAAATTTCTTGTTCTCTACTTCCACGAATGATCCGATGGTAACGCTTTAGACCGCTCTGCTGCCTGCTAACAATTTTCTTGTTCTCTACTTCTACGAATGATCCGATGGTAACGCTTCAGACCGCTCTGCTGCCTGGTGACAATTTTCTTGTTCTCCACTTCTACGAATGATCCGATGGTAACGCTTCAGACCGCTCTGCTGCCTGGTGACAATTTTCTTGTTCTCTACTTCCACGAATAATCCGATGGTAACGCTTTAGACCACTCTGCTGCCTGGTGGCAATTTTCTTGTTCTCTACTTCTACGAATGATCCGATGGTAACGCTTCAGACCACTCTGCTGCCTGGTGGCAATTTTCTTGTTCTCTACTTCCACGAATGATCCAATGGTAACGCTTCAGACCGCTCTGCTGCCTGGTGACAATTTTCTTGTTCTCTACTTCTACGAATGATCCAATGGTAACGCTTTAGACCGCTCTGCTGCCTTCTAACAGTTTTCTTGTTCTCTACTTCTACGAATGATCCGATGGTAACGCTTCAGACCGCTCTGCTGCCTGGTGACAATTTTCTTGTTCTCTACTTCTGCGAATGATCCGATGGTAACGCTTCAGACCGCTATGCTGCCTGGTGACAATTTTCTTGTTCTCTACTTCCACGAATGATCCGATGGTAACGCTTCAGACCGCTCTGCTGCCTGGTGACAATTTTCTTGTTCTCTACTTCTACGAACGATCCGATGGTAACGCTTCAGACCGCTCTGCTGCCTGGTGACAATTTTCTTGTTCTCTATTTCCACGAATGATCCGATGGTAACGCTTCAGACCGCTCTGCTGCCTGGTGACAATTTTCTTGTTCTCTACTTCTACGAATGATCCGATGGTAACGCTTCAGACCGCTCTGCTGCCTGGTGACAATTTTCTTGTTCTCTACTTCTACGAATGATCCGATGGTAACGCTTCAGACCGCTCTGCTGCCTGGTGACAATTTTCTTGTTCTCTACTTCTACGAACGATCCGATGGTAACGCTTCAGACCGCTCTGCTGCCTGGTGACAATTTTCTTGTTCTCTACTTCCACGAACGATCCGATGGTAACGCTTCAGACCGCTCTGCTGCCTGGTGACAATTTTCTTGTTCTCTACTTCTACGAATGATCCGGTGGTAACGCTTCAGACCGCTCTGCTGCCTGGTGACAATTTTCTTGTTCTCTACTTCTACGAACGATCCGATGGTAACGCTTCAGACCGCTCTGCTGCCTGGTGACAATTTTCTTGTTCTCTACTTCTACGAATGATCCGATGGTAACGCTTCAGACAGCTCTGCTGCCTGGTGACAATTTTCTTGTTCTCTACTTCCACGAATGATCCGATGGTAACGCTTCAGACCGCTCTGCTGCCTGGTGACAATTTTCTTGTTCTCTACTTCCACGAATGATCCGATGGTAACGCTTCAGACCGCTCTGCTGCCTGGTGACAATTTTCTTGTTCTCTACTTCTACGAATGATCCGATGGTAACGCTCAGACATGATCCGATGTTAACGCTCAGACCGCTCTGCTGCCTGGTGACAATTTTCTTGTTCTCTGCTTCTACGAATGATCCGATGGTAACGCTTCAGACCGCTCTGCTGCCTGGTGACAGTTTTCTTGTTCTCTACTTCTACGAATGATCCGATGGTAACGCTTCAGACCGCTCTGCTGCTTGGTGACAATTTTCCTTGTTCTCTACATCTACAAAGGATCCGATTGTAACGCTTCAGACCGCTCTGCTGCCTAATGACAACTCCTTGTTCTCTACATCCACGAATGATCCGATGGTAACGCTTCAGACCGCTCTGGTCCCTGGTGACAATTTTCTTGTTCTCTACTTCTACGAATGATCCGATAGTAACGCTTCAGACCTCTCTGCTGCCTGGTGACAATTTTCTTGTTCTGTACTTCTACGAATGATCCGATGGTAACGCTTCAGACCGCTCTGCTGCTTGGTGACAATTTTCTTGTTCTCTACTTCTACGAATGATCCGATGTAAACGCTTCAGACCGCTCTGCTGCCTGGTGACAATTTTCTTGTTCTCTATTTCCACGAATGATGCGATGGTAACGCTTCAGACCGCTCTGCTGCCTGGTGACAATTTTCTTGTTCTCTACTTCCACGAATGATCCGATGGTAACGCTTCAGACCGCTCTGCTGCCTGGTGACAATTTTCTTGTTCTCTACTTCTACGAATGATCCAATGGTAACGCTTTAGATTGCTTTCCTGCCTGGTGGCAGTTTTCTTGTTCTCTACTTCTACGAATGATCCGATGGTAACGCTTCAGACCGCTCTGCTGCCTGGTGACAATTTTCTTGTTCTCTACTTCTACGAATGATCCGATGGTAACGCTTCAGACCGCTCTGCTGCCTGGTGACAATTTTCTTGTTCTCTACTTCTACGAATGATCCGATGGTAACGCTTCAGACAGCTCTGCTGCCTGGTGACAATTTTCTTGTTCTCTACTTCCACGAATGATCCGATGGTAACGCTTTAGATTGCTCTGCTGCCTGCTAACAGTTTTCTTGTTCTCTACTTCTACTAATGATCCGATTATAACGCTTCAGACCGCTCTGCTGCCTGGTGACAATTTTCTTGTTCTCTACTTCTACGAATGATCCGATGGTAACGCTTCAGACCACCCTGCTGCCTGGTGACAATTTTCTTGTTCTCTACTTCTACGAATGATCCGATGGTAACGCTTCAGACCGCTCTGCTGCCTGGTGACAATTTTCTTGTTCTCTACTTCTACGAATGATCCGATGGTAACGCTTCAGACCGCTCTGCTGCCTGGTGACAATTTTCTTGTTCTCTACTTCTACGAATGGATCCGATGGTAAACGCTTCAGACCGCTCTGCAGCCATGTGACAGTTTTTCTTGTTCTCTACTTCTACGAATGATCCGATGGTAACGCTTCAGACCGCTCTGCTGCCTGGTGACAATTTTCTTGTTCTCTACTTCTACGAATGATCCGATGGTAACGCTTCAGACCGCTCTGCTGCCTGGTGACAATTTTCTTGTTCTCTACTTCCACGAATGATCCGATGGTAACGCTTCAGACCACTCTGCTGCCTGGTGACAATTTTCTTGTTCTCTACTTCCACGAATGATCCGATGGTAACGCTTCAGACCGCTCTGCTGCCTGGTGACAATTTTCTTGTTCTCTACTTCCACGAATGATCCGATGGTAACGCTTCAGACCGCTCTGCTGCCTGGTGACAATTTTCTTGTTCTCTACTTCCACGAATGATCCGATGGTAACGCTTCAGACCGCTCTGCTGCCTGGTGACAATTTTCTTGTTCTCTACTTCTACGAATGATCCGATGGTAACGCTTCAGAACACTCTGCTGCCTGGTGACAATTTTCTTGTTCTCTACTTCCACGAATGATCCGATGGTAACGCTTCAGACCGCTCTGCTGCCTGGTGACAATTTTCTTGTTCTCTACTTCTACGAATGATCCGATGGTAACGCTTCAGACCGCTCTGCTGCCTGGTGACAATTTTCTTGTTCTCTACTTCTACGAATGATCCGATGGTAACGCTTCAGACCGCTCTGCTGCCTGGTGACAATTTTCTTGTTCTCTACTTCCACGAATGATCCGATGGTAACGCTTCAGACCACTCTGCTGCCTGGTGGCAATTTTCTTGTTCTCTACTTCTACAAACGATCCGATGGTAACGCTTCAGACCGCTCTGCTGCCTGGTGGCAATTTTTCTTGTTCTCTACTTCCACGAATGATCCGATGGTAACGCTTCAGACCGCTCTGCTGCCTGGTGGCAATTTTCTTGTTCTCTACTTCTACGAATGATCCGATGGTAACGCTTCAGACCGCTCTGCTGCCTGGTGGCAATTTTCTTGTTCTCTACTTCTACGAATGATCCGATGGTAACGCTTCAGACCGCTCTGCTGCCTGGTGACAATTTTCTTGTTCTCTACTTCCACGAATGATCCGATGGTAACGCTTCAGACCGCTCTGCTGCCTGGTGACAGTTTTCTTGTTCTCTACTTCCACGAATGATCCGATGGTAACGCTTCAGACCGCTCTGCTGCCTGGTGACAATTTTCTTGTTCTCTACTTCCACGAATGATCCGATGGTAACGCTTCAGACCAATCTGCTGCCTGGTGACAATTTTCTTGTTCTCTACTTCCACGAATGATCCGATGGTAACGCTTCAGAACACTCTGCTGCCTGGTGGCAATTTTCTTGTTCTCTACTTCCAAGAATGATCCGATGGTAACGCTTCAGACCACTCTGCTGCCTGGTGACAATTTTCTTGTTCTCTACTTCTACGAATAATCCGATGGTAACGCTTCAGACCACTCTGCTGCCTGGTGGCAATTTTCTTGTTCTCTACTTCTACGAATGATCCGATGGTAACGCTTCAGACCGCTCTGCTGCCTGGTGACAATTTTCTTGTTCTCTACTTCCACGAATGATCCGATGGTAACGCTTCAGACCGCTCTGCTGCCTGGTGACAATTTTCTTGTTCTCTACTTCCACGAATGATCCGATGGTAACGCTTCAGACCGCTCTGCTGCCTGGTGACAATTTTCTTGTTCTCTACTTCCACGAATGATCCGATGGTAACGCTTCAGACCACTCTGCTGCCTGGTGACAATTTTCTTGT
The DNA here is from genome assembly GCA_039090855.1 of Macrothele yani. NCBI lineage: Eukaryota > Metazoa > Arthropoda > Arachnida > Araneae > Macrothelidae > Macrothele > Macrothele yani. Next base: position 84,275,614 of record CM077033.1, on the reverse strand, counting down.
TCTCTACTTCTACGAATGATCCGATGGTAACGCTTCAGACCACTCTGCTGCCTGGTGACAATTTTCTTGTTCTCTACTTCTACGAATGATCCAATGGTAACGCTTCAGACCACTCTGCTGCCTGGTAACAATTTTCTTGTTCTCTACTTCTACGAATGATCCGATAGTAACGCTTCAGACCGCTCTGCTGCCTGGTGACAATTTTCTTGTTCTCTACTTCCACGAATGATCCGATAGTAACGCTTCAGACCAATCTGCTGCCTGGTGACAATTTTCTTGTTCTCTACTTCCACGAATGATCCGATGGTAACGCTTCAGACCAATCTGCTGCCTGGTGACAATTTTCTTGTTCTCTACTTCCACGAATGATCCGATGGTAACGCTTCAGACCACTCTGCTGCCTGGTGGCAATTTTCTTGTTCTCTACTTCCAAGAACGATCCGATGGTAACGCTTCAGACCAGTCTGCTGCCTGGTGACAATTTTCTTGTTCTCTACTTCCACGAATAATCCGATGGTAACGCTTCAGACCAGTCTGCTGCCTGGTGGCAATTTTCTTGTTCTCTACTTCCACGAATAATCCGATGGTAACGCTTCAGTCCACTCTGCTGCCCGGTGGCAATTTTCTTGTTCTCTACTTTTACAAATGATCCAAATGTAACGCTTCAGACCGCTCTGCTGCCTGGTGAGAATTTTTCTTGTTCTCTACTTCCACGAATGATCCGATGGTAACGCTACAGACCGCTCTACTGCCTGGTGGCAATTTTCTTGTTCTCTACTTCCACGAATGATCCGATGGTAACTCTTCAGACCACTCTGCTGCCTGGTGGCAATTTTCTTGTTCTCTACTTCTACGAATGATCCAAATGTAACTCTTCAGACCGCTCTGCTGCCTGGTGAGAGTTTTCTTGTTCTCTACTTCCACGAATGATCCGATGGTAACGCTTCAGACCGCTCTGCTGCTTGGTGACAATTTTCTTGTTCTCTACTTTAAAGAATGATCCGATGGTAACGCTTCAGACTGCTCTGCTGCCTGGTAACAATTTTCTTGTTCTCTGCTTCCACGAATAATCCGATAGTAACGTCTCAGACTGCTCTGCTGCCTGTTGACAATTTTCTTGTTCTCTACTTCCACGAATGATCCGATGCTAACGCTTCAGACCGCTCTGCTGCCTGGTGGCACTTTTTGTTCTATACTTCTACGAATAAACCGATGGTAACGCTTGAGACCGCTCTGCTGCCTGGTGACAATTTTCTTGTTCTCTACTTGCACGAATGATCCGATGGTAACGCTTCAGACCGCTCTGCTGCCAGTTGACAATTTTCTTGTTCTCTACTTCCACGAATGATCCGATGGTAACGCTTCAGACTGCTCTGCTGCCTGGTGGCAATTTTCTTGTTCTCTGCTTCCACGAATGATCCGATAGTAACGCCTCAGACCGCTCTGCTGCCTGTTGACAATTTTCTTGTTCTCTACTTCCACGAATAATCCGATGGTAACGCTTCAGACCGCATTGCTGCCTAGTGGCAGTTTTTTGTTCTATACTTCTACGAATGAACCGATGGTAACGCTTCAGACCGCTCTGCTGCCTGGTGACCATTTTCTTGTTCTCTACTTGCACGAATGATCCGATGGTAACCCTTTAGACCAATCTGTCAGATCATTGAATGTTATGTTGAAAATATGACTGTTTTGGATGATTTCTGATTTCCATGTCGTATTCTTTTTTGAAAGTGAAGTGTACAAAAATACGTCGACTGACTCTTTAATCTACTCCGTTTCTTAAAAACTTTAGGGATTGTTTTGCAAATAGCGTGGTAGATATTTTTCTGTCACAAGAGTTTGAAAGAATATCACCATGCTTTGATTAAAATTCATATATCATTATTCAATCGATGGCCTTTTAGCAAACTCATTGCCTTAACCTCCGCTGCAAAGAGTTGCACATAACTTACCCTTGCTTTGTAAGGACAACATAGACGCAAAGTTAAATAATTAGTTGGAGGATTTTTAGAACTTTCAAGGGTTCTTCTGTAAGAGAGTGAAACATTTCTATGAAGATCCACGGTTGCATGTGGTTTTTTTCTAATATTTTCTTCGAAGTGAACTTTGATCTTAGCAAACATGAAACACATTTTATAGGACAAAGTATATAAAACATTCGTTTACAATGCAATGGTAACTTTCCTCTTTGTTTATTTAACTACAGTAAAGCCATATCAAATATTTAAATTCGAGAAAACAAAATAATCCCTTTTGCATTTTGCTGCGTTGATGTATTCGATATCTACTTTCGTTCATTCTTTTGCATTTGCTCAACATTTGGTCGCGAACATACTGCCATGAACACATCGAACGAATTACTATACTATACATCACTATCAAATCGCATTAAAGAATTGTGTTGAAGAAACCGGAGTGTATGCAATCGTAATAATAGAATGTTTCCTGTTCTATTCAGCTAATGGCTTACCATTCCCACTCTTGTTTTTTCTTTAAATACTTCGTATATTGCATGTATTCTTTCTTTTGCTGGGTAATTTTTATTTTAGCATTGTTCAACAGCTTTTCTTTTCTTAAAGTGTTAAATCAAAATGGAATGATCAAATCATACATCATCTTATATGCTGATTTTATGACAATTCTGGCTTTAATTTTCCAGATAACTTTGTTTTCAACTTACGATCATATTTTGCAAGAGCATTTGCGACTGCAATACGAAAACCAATGCATTTGTTGCTAAAAATGGGCTGTAGCACTCATTAGCAATCACTGTGTGATATTACAGGAACAGCGATTCAAGAATCGGGAAGCAAATTGCTATGAATATTGGTTGACCTTCAAAATGTATATTGTTTAGATATTTAAAATATTTTTATAATATATTACATAAAGCCTTGAATTGCAAGGAAGTACGTGTTGTACCTCATTATTATTATGTTGTACCCCGTGATTATTATCGGAAATACTGGATTTCCCGTATTGATCACGCTTTCGTAATTCCTGTATTTGCGTGTGTTAAAGTGCCATGTTTACTACAGCCAATTTATTTCAACTGTAAACAGAAAAAGGGATTGACTCCGGAATATTTTCAATTAAAAATAATTTTAATTAACACTTTAATATCACGGGTTTTTTACGCAAACATTCGAGTCCTTTATGCCGAGGAAACGCTGAACAATAACCCAATAATAACCTAAATCTGACTCTCTATTTCGGACTTGTCAAACTTTCTAATGACTATAAATACGTAAAAATCGATCAACGTTACGAACATACAATACATTAATGGTTTAAAGACATTTTGCTATTAATAGGAGTTTTTCAATTGAAATATAATGCTCTTAATGAAATGAACTGCAATGCTCCTACTAATAAATTAAGTTTCTGCTCTGTACGAAATACCTTTCATTTTGTTCCGGGTTACGGCAGAGCAAAGTTAATAAATTTATGTTTAACCAATCAATCACCAATACGTATTTCTTTGTTTTCACAAGTACAGCGCACGTACTTACTTTTTGTTGCAAGATGACAAGGTGGCGCAGTTGCCTTAACGCTGGTTTCTAATCATTTGTCGGAAATGAGTTTGGGTTCGAATCCCAGGAAGCACGGATGTTGTGTTCTTCTCACGACACTGACCCCATCCATAATCTGGAATAATTGGCCTTAAATTAGAAACGGCCGAATACCTATAGCCTGTCGTGTTGTTCACGGTAGTTGTTTAATCCCCAAACAAAAACAAAAAAAAAAAATAATGTTGTTCAAAGCTATGCAGTGTTACAAGGAAAGTCCGTGATCAGGCCAATATCTCACGAACTATGGCAGTTAGCGATTTACTTCTTGTGTAGTAGTATAGGAAACCCCTAAGGCGCATACAATAACACCACGAAGGATTCCCTCGCATCCTTTTTTGGAGGCATTGTGGAGGCTATTGTGCTCCCCTCCCCCCTTTGCAGATAGGGCCAAAACGTCAATTACAAACTTGATCAACAAGGCAAAAATACATAGTACATAAACGTTTTTGTCTCAACAAAAGATGGAAGGGGACTCTCCAAATGCGAAAAAAGCGGGACGCTGCCTGAGTCACTGTGTCCGAAGCATATTTGTATGGATATCAAATTTGTTTTCTGCTCCTTCGTCAGAATACAAAAATGATATGCGTGGTCGGTATGCCATCACTTCGTGAGCCAGTGACATGAAGTTAAAAGCTTTGCCACTTACGCAAGTCAATTAGATGTACATACAGTTTTCCTATTGGATGAGCGTTTCGCCACTTTATGCTATTTCTCCTGGTCTCAATGTGCTCTTTACTGTAATGGACATCAAAGTATGATATCGAATATGTCAAGGAATCGCGTTTTATTACAGAACAAGAACTGTTGAAAAGGTTTATAGGAAACTTTTTTCCTTTGTGCTTTGATTTACTTAGAACATAGCAGTTTAGATAAGTTCTTGTCTAAGTACTCTGTGGTTGCTTCCGGATGTTGTGAATTTATTGGGGCCACATTCCCGGTCGTCTTCCACGTTTTATTATGGGACTAACACATTTATGTACTAGTTTTGCCTCGCTGAACTTGTTTGTAATTCATTTTTTTGCCCCAACTCCAAAGGGGAGTACGAAGCGCTTCAAGAACTTCCAGAAGGGGCGAGGGGTCTCTCGTGATGTTATTGTGTGTGCTATAAGGGATTTACTTTACAACTACATAAGAAGTAAATCGCTAAGTGCCATAGTTCATGAGATATGGCCCTGATTAAGGACTTTCCTTGCAGCCCTGTATATGTGAAGAAGGCTGGTTTACCTAACAAAATGGTATTTCAGCATCCACACGCGCGTCAGTATTGGCGCTTACTTAAGCACCAACATTTTCACGGGTGGCACATACAAACATCATTTTATAACTGATGCTTACATGCAGTACTCTTTTTTTATTAAAGAACACAGCATGTCACGTGATTGCCATTCATCTGACGTTCAGGTGGCGCAGTGGTCTAAACTATGGCTTCTGATCATTCGTTCGGAAGGGGTCTAGGTCCGTATCCCGCTGTGACTTGGAATTTGTGTTTGTCTTACAGCACTGGCTCTCTCTCCCTTCCCTTGAACCAGTAGCTCTAAACTAGGAATGGGTGACTGATTATAGCCCATTGAGTTGCTCACGGTGGTCGTTTAACTCCAATTAAAAATATTCCGACGTTTATGTACGAGAACGTCAGCTTTTGTTTTGGTTATTGAAATGTAGGTGAATTCCTGTCTTCAAGAAGTTTACACCAAATTTGTAGAGAAGATATGACATGATTAGAAGAAGAAAAACATCTACGAGCGTTGTGCGAAAAGTAGTGGTAACTGGTGTCTAACACTCATTACGCTTTATTTTGATATGAATTCTTTATGTAACCACTTACTAAATGAATAACTTTAGACCATGCCTTTGAGATACGCTGAATGACGTCAGTAGATCAGTTTCTATTGACAGCTGCAATATTTTGGTCTATGGCAAGGAGTACCTCTGGAATACCACGAAAACGTTGTCCTCATATGAGTGCCTTCAATTTGGGAAACAGATCAAAGTCACGGGGACTCATGTCTGGAATATGTTTTCTCCAAGATTTCCCAACGCCATCTAGTCAAAATGTCTTGCACTGTATTGACAACATAACAACGAGCACTGTCATAAGTGAACATTGGTGAGATATCTTTAAATGTTGCGACGAATTTTGTTGTGCGGAAGTCAGATGTTTCTTCAGAAAAAGTCGATAGCACTCGGCACTCACAGTTTGTTTTTTAGTTACAGCATGACGAAGTGTGAAAACACAAATTTTTCCATTACGAAGATCGAAACCGAGCCCCCTCACTCCGGAGTAAGTAGCTATCCCAAATCAGTTACACGGACGGAATGTTTCGCTGCAGATTTGTGGCCTTGACGCTTGCTTTACCTCTGTAGTAAGTCACATAATCACCCTCTTAATTTTTTCTTTCTTTCGGAAACGAACGACGATATTTCATTCATTCTAGACGACGTGTGGAACAAACATCACTTGTTTTTAAGAACGCAACGGCCAATAAATCCATTTATACGTTCGGGCGCCAATATTAAAACACAGAATTTTTCGTAACGGTTATCTAACTAGTGTCCCCTCACTTCGGAGTAAGTTGCTCTCCCAACTAAGCCATACGGATGGAAAGTATCGTTGCAGAATTGTCGTTTTGACACTTTATTTTCCTCTGTAGTACCTCACAGAAGGATAACACTACACATGTCATACGCAAAAATCAGGATCCCTTTCATTTCACTAAATTATTTCCGTAAATTTATCGGGCGTGCAGATCCCTGATATCCCTGTACATTTGATAGCCGTTTGAGTGCCGGCACGTCTGGCTCTGCTCAAGTTTCGTCGATGGCGATGGTTTGACGAAGGAACTAATCACTCTTATTATCATATCGGGTCTAGATGGAGTTTCGCTACGGCGTACCAGTGCCACTTTCGCACTTCTGTAAGGTGATAAAGGGCGCACTTTGGTGCAATTTTTCGCACACCAAGGATATCGTGCAGAATGTGACGCAAGTGAAGTCATTCATTCCAACTTCATTGAAAATTAGTGAGTGGTCCACTGTCTATCGCAATCAAGTAAAGTTTGCATGAGGCGCTCCTTCTCCTGTAAAATTTACATGATTCCCGATCGTTCATCACCTGATGTATGTTCTCGAACGCTGAGAAAAGTATTCCCTCATCTTGCAGTTGTATGATAGGGTAGCTCTTCATCTCCACACGCATCATTCAGACCTAACCACCATTTCTTTGTGTCGTGACAGCGAGCACCCCAAAATGTTTATCCAGCTGATGTGTTTCGACTTTGTAAAAATGCTTGTGAGAGCCTTCACAGAACGGCTATACAACAACTGATCCGTGAGCTACCATTTATGTTCCACGCAAATACTTAAGTTTTCTTTTTGTTTTTTTTTTGGATTGGAGGTTTAACGACCACCGTGAGCAACTCAAATGGGCTATAAGCAGTCGCCCGTCCCTAATTTAGGGTCACTGGTTCCAGGGAAGGGAGAGAGCCAGTGCCGTAAGACAAACACAACATCCATGCCTGACCGGGATTCGAACCCGGACCACTTACGGACGAATGATCAGAGGCCAACGCCTTAGACCACTGCGCCACCGAGGCGACCAAATACTTAAGTAACATACAACATTTAAAATGCTTTCCTGTACTTGAATGTTTTATCACCAGGTATCAGCCGCAATTATTCGCGTTGAGCATTGCCACTACATTTCACTTAAAACCTTATAGCCATTTTAAACATTTTGTTTGTTAATACAGTCCAACATCATTCTTAAATCGTTATATATCATATCTGTGGAATTATACACGAAAACTTTAATTTACCGCCAGAGTGGTCAATAGTACAAGACAGGGTTTTTTAACCATTTGACAGAAATGGGCTCGGCCTAAAATACGACTGGTACCAGGTATGGAGGTTTTGTCTGTTACGGTACTGGTTTTCTCTTTTGTCTACAAATTAGGAATGGACGACTGAAATTTGCTTTAAATTAGGGATGGATGGTTCTTATATCCAACTGAGTTGCACATGCTCGTTATTAATCCCTCAAAATAACAAAATATAATGAAAAAAAACAGAAATTAGAATATCCCTTCTTTACTTGTATTTTCAGAATTTTCACAGGAAACCCTGAAAAAAGGGAATTCAAATTTCGCAAGTAGCTTTTGGACAGATTTGTGTTAATGAAATTGCAATACAATACGCATACATTGCACATTGAAAAAAAAAACAGCTAAAGGCATTCATAGAATACTTGACAGATTCCATCATATGGAAGTGATTTCAATTTTAGAAGCTGTTAAGCTCCTTTTTGAAACAAAGCAATGTAAAAGCCAGTGCCGTGGAAATATTTTATATGTCTTTTTTATATAGAATTTTGTTTTCCTTCTTAATACTGAGCACAACAGAGAGCAAAACTGAAAGAAATTACCAAAAACTTTCCAATATAATTGAAATTCATATAAACAAAAACAATACCTTTTCTGCAAGAAATAAGAAGCGGAACTCGCTAATTTCGAAAATGACGGTTTTAATGATATCTTGAAAGTTGCAAAATACCGGAAATGCAAAAGCTTTACATATTTCAGGAACAAATGACCACAGCGGTCCCAACTGAGGTATCTCCTGGATTTCACAGAACAGGAAGAATACCACGTTGGAGTTGGGAGTATGAAATCTGAAATAAAGTCACAGTATCTGGAAATTTATTGGCTCAAGGATAAAAGTTGTTTAAAAATTGTGAGAAAATATTCATCAAGAAATGCCTTGGTCCTTTTGTGAAAGTTCAAATCACAGACCAATACTCTATGTAGTAATGATATCGTTTCCCCATTTAAATAGAATAAATGGTACCTAGTGAAGCTTTTATGCGTTACGCACATATTTCTTCTACATAATATTTTTTCCGATTTACGCCGCAAACATTTTTTAGAAAGTGTTAATTAGTTCTTGTTACTAATATAAATACATGCAGAATATTTATGAGTAGTAGAATAAGTTATATCTGGCATATTTCCGAAATTGACAAGTACAAAGCAGGGGTGAAAGTAGATGATTTACTTTTCGGAAGAGAGTTTTCAGAGTTAAACTCTGAGCGAATTTACGCTCCCACCCCCAACACCCACACACACACACACACAGATAGAGTGATGAAGGAAAGGCAAGAAGGTCTTGTCGGAGAATCCTGAACGGAGAAAGGATATTATCTCAAACACAGTGAGTAGCATCTTTTTTCCGCCTCACGGATTGATCATTTATTTCAGTTACAAAAGAAAAAAAAGACATTATTGTTATATGCCACTTTAAACTAGTGAATGCTGTTTTTCGCAGATGTTACTGGAGTTTTGATCAGCAGTTAGGTACCGAATTTTAACTATGAAATGAATTACTCTGATCTTCGAGCTCGGTATTCGAAAGCTAACCAGCAGCACATTACTAGTTTAAAATTTGAGCAAGGTGGATATTGTATAGCCGCTAACGCAGTTATCTTTTGGATGAGCATTATTTCGATTTCAACTTTAACTATGGAGTAACTTTCCATCTCTTGAAGTTGCTCCATAATTAATGTTGAAGTCGAAATAATGCGGAAGAATTAACTATTTGGTTTAGTAGTAAATGCCGAATAACTGGAACCAATTTTTGTGAGTGTAACGGTGATACATCTGAATTAAAAAGCGTTGAATTCATAAAATGATTTGGTCAATAGTTCATTAGGTTCCTTAAAGTCAACTTTAGGTAAATACAAACACATTTCAAAATCCTGGCAGATGTTTGCTCTGTTTCTAATGAGTCAGTAAAATAAGTGAGATGCAACAGTGTTTCCCAATATGTTCTGATACGCACAGTTTTAGGGCACAATCGCTGATGGAATTATCTGCTTGATGAGCATTATTTCGACTTCATCTTTAACTATGGAGTAACTTTAACGTATATCAATTTTCTACAAATGAAGTTGTCTAACCACAGTACAACTGCTTCCGCGAGATGTTACATATAACAAATTTGTATATTACTTCAAAAACGTAAACTTTTTTTGTTTCAGTTTCTTATTAATATAAAATATTTTAAGTACATTTGTACACAAAACTTTTGTTATCCATGTTTCTTGCAAAAATTTCTTCAAACTAAATATTTCAAACATCATTTAATAAATGTTGTTTTACTTTTAATAAATGCTCTTTTGAAGGTTTTCTAATGTTGCTTGACAACAATCAATAAAAAACAATTAATCACATTCCACATTTTCTCCGGGTAGAAGTAACTTCTTTTAGGCGCAAACGTGGTAAGCCATGCACCCACTTTGTACTAGATATGGATTATTTGATAAAACTCCTCAACACAATAAACGGGTTAAAAATCTCGGTAGGATTTCCATACATTTACAAAAGGCAGCCCCACTGGAGCTGTGATCTAAACGCTTCCTTCTGACCATTCGCTTGAGATGTGTCAGGGTTCCAATCCTAGTGAAGCATAGATGTTTTGTTTGTCTTTTGATTCTGTCTTTTTCTTTCCTTTGACCAGTGTTATCAAAATATAGACAAGCGACTGCGAATAGACTGTTCCGTTGCACATGGACGTCGTTAAAACACCAAAAGGGAAACAAAGGTTCTACAGTCTGTGTCAAAACCACAACAGAAATGAAGCACCCAGCAGAGATCATGATTGGTATATGCAACGTACATGCACAGGACAGGAAATTGCATTTCTAGAGTAGTTGGGCCATTCACTCTGACAAAACAGCTACACGAGTGGACACGTCAGTACGCTTTAGAGCCACTTCTGGCTCAAATTCAAACAGTTACACGGCATGGCATAGACGCAGTGATTTCATGGATGCTTTCCTCACCTGAAGAATGCCAGGTGGTGTTCATGTTGTAGATCAGTTCGTCGTCATACCGGGATGGGTGTAAGTGGCGTCCCATCATATACCAAACATGTTCGATCTGTCAGAGGTCGGTCGCGAGGGCTGGCCATGGTATATTGTGTCAGCATTACGGAGTCAGGCCTAAAAGAGCCGTGCCATGTGTGGCCGGGCATTGTCCTTTTCAAAACTACTTAGTGATGCTGCGACAAGATTGAAAACACAAAATATCGCAGAATGTCGTCCACGTACCTTTATATTTATTTTATAATATATTTGTTTCAACGGGTAATTAAGTAACAAGATATGTTAGAAATCCGTTGAATTGAAAAAGATTTAACGAACGGCATGAACAGTTTCCTAAAAGTCTTGTTCTGGATATTGTGATTTTGCTTGTATTAGTCATGGAAATATTGATCTGCATAACCAGTGGTTATTTTTACATTTTACTTATTTGGTGCTCAATCCGTGGAATCGTTTTTTGAGATACTTGTATAGAGCGAAACCACCACAGGAATCAATAATTGAGCAATATTGCGGTATTGGTTTACAATAATTGACAACTATTTTATTACTTTTTTACTTCAATTCAAAGTTATATTTTGACCATATAACTTTGGAATGCAGCAACTAAAATTCGCATATTAATATCAAATATACCGACTGAGTGAAAGTTGTCATTGCTTTTTCAGCTTTGATACTTTTAATAACCATTTATAACGACATAAGGTTTTATTTATTTCTTGATTCATTTGTGTACATACGTTTATCATTCTTCTTGATATGTCAGTGGAAATTTAAGTATATTTATTGAAGTCTCTTGTAAAAAAAAAAAAAAAAAGGTGAATTACATAATTTCTTTCATCTAGTATAATATAAGAATAATGATTTGTAATTATTTCTATTGAGCAAACTTTTGTGGCACAACTTTTTACGATTTTTGGAAATGTCTGCTGAGAAAATTGCGGTTGGCAAGATAGAAATTGTAATTATATCAGATCCAAATGGAGTAAACATGCAGAATAATTAGAAGAGAGAGGTTGATAATGATAAGTTGAAAAAAGGAAATTGACATTCAGCTGTCAGATTTGAGTCACATTAAACTGAAAAAGTGGAAAATAAACTGAAAACGGCTCTATAAATGATTATTTGGTTATACTTTCAACTGCTGCTTTCTGTCAGTTGAGCGGACCTATCGACGCATAAGAAGAGCGGCGTTGTCAAGCAGAACATCCACTGCGACACAAATCCGAGCTGCCGTTGCACCTGAGGTGACTGTGCGAACAATCCGCAACCGTCTACTGGATGCAGGACTACGTGCACGTGTGCCTCTGGTATGTAAACCTCTGACTCCAGCCCACAGTCAGGAACGGCTGCAATGGTGTCGCCAACGTCTGCACTTCCCGCACGGGGATAACTGGTTTTCCAGTTATTTGGGGAGCAGCGCCCCCACGGCCCGAGCTGACCTTGTGACTGGTCAACATCTGAGGTCATGCCACCGCTTGTTTTTATTTTGGTGCTGATGGTGTATGCAGGGACGGCTGTTCATCCAGCTGTTGGGGAATCGCGGCCCCACGATCCCGAGCTGGTCTTGTGTCTCGCTTTTTTGTTTTTGTTTATTTTCTCCACTGGCTAGTTGCCCGTGTTGTATCCTCTACCTAATCGCTACCACGTTATGTACTAACACCCCGGTCTTGTGGTTTTGTTACCCTCCACCACTAACTGTTTTATATTAACCGCTCAGTTCGTAGGTTGCTGAGATTCCGTTTAGGTTCCCTTCCAGGATTTGTCTTCTTTAGATTTCTTTTTTTCCTTTTAGCTGGTTTGGGTGCTAGACCTACCTGCATGTTTGCCGCGTGCGGAGACCCGTGAGGCGGAAATGGGATGTCTGGCGGCTGAGGTCGCAGGAGACCGGATAAGTGCCTCCTGTGTACCAACACTCCTCTTCGACCCCGGCTTCGCTGTAAACGGGAGGCTAGAGACTAACCCACCTCTAGTCAGAAGTCTTGTACCAAGTTGTGTGCAGGGCTTTAGCGGCTTTTTTGCCGTATAGCACGGCAGGGTGAGCCCGGGGGCTGTGGGATCATGCCAAAGGCGTTGGCATGACGGTACCCGGAGGCCGAAGTGTCCGCCGAGTGCGTGTGATCACAGCCAACGGACTATATCTGCAACGTATAAGCTCCAGAACTGTGTCCAGCGTCATTTTTCTTGGCTTGCAGACCTCCAGTTCTCCCTTGTAGGGCTCGGTGGTGGGTGGAGTAGTCTGCAGACGAATTCTTCTCCTTTTTTCCATGGGTAAACCCAAAAACAAACGCTCCAAATTCAAGTCACCTGAGCAAATGATCGTTGACAACGACTCTCCTTCGTCTTCTCAACCTACCAAGTCTCATACCCTTAAAAGATCTTTAGACCATGATCTGGACCAAGAATGTGGAACCTCTTTTTCGGCAGCTGTACCAGTCGCTCCGAAGCGTCGTCTCCCCTCGATTGTTGTGAATACGCATGCTACACACTTAGTTGTAGAATCCATTGATCCGAATGAGAGACTGTCCACCAGATCTCCATTCTTCATTTCTAAAGCTTTGGACGCTGCAGTTGGCCCCTTGAAGTCTGTGAGGAAGCTTCGCTCTGGGGACCTGCTTGTCCAAACTTGCAGTGTTTCTCAGAGTAACACTTTTCTGCACCTCACTAGTCTTCAAGGCATTCCTGTCAAAGTGACACCTCACCCGTTTCTTAACACCTCTCGGGGTGTTATTTCGGAGTTTGATCTCTTGCCATGCAGTGAAGAAGAATTGGTGACTGAACTTGCAGATCAAGGTGTTATTGCTGCACGCCGTATGATGTTTCGGCGCGATGGTTCTTTGATTAAGTCTAAAAATGTGATCTTGACTTTTAACTCCCCGAAAGTTCCAACCGAAATCAAGGCTGGCTACTTGGTTTGTGGAGTTCGCCCGTACATTCCCAGTCCTCTGCGCTGTTTCAGATGCCAGAGGTACGGGCATTCACAACGTTTCTGTAAGAGTTCCGCTCGTTGCGCTAATTGTGGCTCCAGTGAACATGACGGGGAAGGTTGCACTTCTGCGGCCTGCTGTGTTAACTGTGGTGAGGCCCATGCAGCTTACTCCCGCAACTGTATGAAATGGAAGGACGAGATGGCGATCCAGCGCCTGAAGACCCTGGAAGGCCTCTCGTATCCTGCTGCCAAGGCCAAGTTGGGTATACCCACCACCCGACAGCGTACTTTTGCCGCAGTAGTTCAGTCTCTGCCACAACCCGTGCAGCCCTTTGTTCCGCGCCCTGTAGCTCTCGCCGCCCTTGCCAAGCGATCTACAGCTGACCAAGCGACACAGGTGTTTTTCCCGGAGCTCGAAATTTTTCGAATACCTGATTCTGGGCCTTCTCTTTTGCTGCCGACCGTCTCTTCCAGTTTCCAGCAGAAAGCCTGCACGTGCGGAAGACCCGGCCCTCAATCCGCAAAGGTGTGCAGTGTCCATCCAACTGTCTCGGCCTCAGCGAGGTCCCCACCCTCAACCAACATTATAGAGGAACATAGGGGGGAGGAGAGTGACAGTTCGTCCCCAGCCTCAAACAACATTGCAGAGGAACATGGGGGGGAGGAGAGTGACAGTTCGTCCCCGCCCTCTGCCAGCATTGCAGAGGAGTGTGGGGGGAGGAGAGTGACTCATCCTTTGTGTAGTTGTGTTTAAAAAAATATATATATATATATATAATTATAATAGTAAATTAATAAATTTTTATATAAACCTAAATAACTACCTTGTCTTCACTGCTTTCATCATACTCTTTTTCAACTTTTACCAAGCCTGTCTGCTCTTAATCATTTTCCACGTTTTTAAAAATCTGTGGCTGATAGTTCTTTGTCTGGCGCTCTTTGGCCAAACCTGGCCCTTGCGCCAATAAAATCCACCAACCAACCAACCAACCAACGTCTGCACTGGAGAACACAATGGCGATCTGTCGTAGACGCACAGGGGAGCGTCTCCACCCTTCCTGCATCCGCCAGCGACACACAGGGTCTACACCTGGTCTCCTGGTGTGGGGAACGATCAGCTATCACTCCCGTACAAAACTAGTGTTTGTACCGGGTACGTTAAACAGCACCTCCTACATCAACAACATCATTCAGCCCGTTGTTGTGCCATTTGTAAAGTCGGTCCATCGGGGTGTTTTCCAGCAAGATAACGCACGCCTACACACGGCACGTACAACGCAACATGCACTTCAGGGTGTGAGATAACATCCATGGCCTGCACGTTCACCGGATTTGTCCCCCATTGCGCACGTGTGGGATTTTATGGGACTTTTGTATGGCGATATTAGACAGCGATTATAGTCTTTGCTGTAAAATACAGTTCTCTAAGTAATATCTTTTATTTATTTCAAACAGGAAAGCTTCGTTCTACTGGCACAGTCATTGACGATAAAGTAAAAACTAGAGAAAACAATTTACACACTTCTTGGAATACACTATTATGCATAATATATGTCTGCAAAGACATACATACTGAATCATTTTCGGGTTCACTTTGCATAACAAAAGTATGAATCCGGAAACAACGGACAGTAATAAAGAAACAGCATTTAAACTGAAGTTCACACACGAAGTTCCTATATAAACCGAGTGGCCGATACCAGGAGAACTCTCTGAACAAAGAATCTCACTGCGGAAAAGGGTCGGCTAGTGTCACTTTACACCAATCATTGACGTCATTGGTTGACATAGCAACCTCCCTATTCCGTGAAGTCCACTGTTCCTCCTTAGTTTGGGTTTTGGAACCCAAACTTGGGCCTTCGAACCCATATCCTGGATACCCTGCCCCACTTTTGTTGTGAGTTTTTGATTACGGTTTAGTCGTACATTGTGACGGGGAGTGAGGGGTTCATCCTCCGAGCTCCCGCTCACAAAGCACTTCTGGTTTTTCGTTTTAGGGTTTCCGGTTGCCGTAGAGGTCAGGGTGAGCCGCGAGACCCGGAAAAGCGGATCTTTCTGGTTCAGCGATACAGCTCGGTCGGTGGATATGGGGAGTGTGAGTTGGGGATGATTCTTGTCTTGGTGTATGATCCTATTTATTTTGTATGGTGTGGACGTTTGAGTCGGTTGTTGATTGATTTTGGTGTGCCGGTTCTATGTATTTGTAGCGGGGGTCGTGGCGTCTATAATGAGTATCATTTCTTATTTCCTAAATTTTGAACGCCCCAGCTGCCAGTGTTGCATGCGAGGGAACTGCATTGTGCTTACTTCCTTCCAAACACGTCTCACGGCAAGGTCGGTGAACTGGTGATACGGCTTCTGACTCATCTCTAAAGGAAAATTTTGCCTTACTTGTCCGTTCGTTCAGAGCACGTTTCTATAACGATCTCGCCGGCCAAGATGACTCCGCCAGCGCAATGGAGATATTCTTTGCAGAGTTCGTCTGAGGTACATAGTAGTTTCGAATTTTTGAATGTTGGTGTTAGTAGAACCGTGATGTGCTCTTCTCGGTATGAGTGAAACAGCATTTGAACTGTTTGCATGATATTAAATGTTGCGGGGAAAAAATATTTTGTGTTTCCCGACAACAAAATTTCTTATGCTGTTAAGGAATCGTTGTGCGAAAGTACATTATGACGTCGCTCTCCTCCGGGTTTAATCGTGGCTTTTAGACGAAGAAAACAAAATCGGTTTCGCTTCTTGTAAGGTTTAGGAGGAATTTGACTGCGTGCAGTCTTGTGAAAATACCTGATGGAGATCAAACAATACACTTTAGGGATGGGCATAATGGTGGGAAACATAGATGTTGGGCATAGTGACTACTCCGCTGTTGGACACAATGGTTACTCCGATGTTGTACATAATGGCTACTCCGATTTTGTACATAATGGTTTCTAAATCCCGAAACGTCGAATAACTAATGACATTTAATAAAATGTTCGAAGTGTTGGTGGAAACCCGATGTTACTTCTATGCATCGTAAGAACGTAGATGTTTTGCTATTAAACTGAAGCACTCGCACTTTTCCAACGGCGGTACTGAATGAGCAAACAATCCGTAAAATCTCCGTTCAATGTAATAGTGATACCCACCAATTGAACATCCAGTAACATAGTGTTTGTTAAAAGCTCGATGTATCAGTGGAAACTTTGATGTTTTCCTAATAAGCCGAAGATTTCACACTCTTTCATGTGCAGCAGTGAATGAAACATCTCTGTGCAATATAATGTAATAATGATGATTGCTCACGAATTTCACTAATAATACTTTATTTGTTAAAATGCTCCATGTGCTTTTGATGTATCGGTTCCCTTACTATTGTGGACAGAAGAGATAGTGTGTCGTTCAGAATAGGATTCCCCTGACGGTTTTGGGAATAATAATCATGAAACGGCAGAGGGCGCTATCATCGGAGTTGCGTTGGGATTTCCCATGCGAGTCATGGGTGGAAAATTTGTTTATAGATATTTTGCAATGCTTGTATGCTGTACAGCTTTCATAAAAGTGGAGAACATTTTATTTTGCACTGTTTTTGCTAGTGTTTCGTAACTTGATCATAGCAGTTGCATTCTAAGTTAATTCAACAGCTGATCGCTGAAAGGAATATAGACTGCTGAAGTGTTGGTGGACCTGTTTTATTCAACTTTGCATCGATTAAGAGTACATTTTATGTGCAATCTGTGAAAATGAGACCCAAGTGTAGGACATTAATGAAATATTAATTATTGACAGGCGACATGCAAAGTGAATGAAACTGGCCTATGCTAAGTTCAATGTTTTTTTCGTATTGAAAATAGTTACATCCGTAAAGGTAATGCAACAAAAAAGGAAAGCAAGTGGAAAATTGATCAAAATATTTTTTTTCACAAATGTTTTCGAGCAAAGCATTTTCGTTTCGCATTACTGCATTAAAGCTGACTATGTTTTGTAGTGAAAAATCACTCTCTTGAATTTTATTTTTGCGTCACATGATACTATGGATTCTTAATTTTTCTTCTAACAGTTTTGAGAATTGATCTCTCCTGAGATGTATCTGTGCGGTTTAAATGATATTTATTTTTTAAAAGGTAAAAATAGGGTCCAGGAAATACACGGAATTATTTAATACATCATTTATGAACACCGAAATAATTTTTACCTCATTAAACATAGATTTTATTATTTCAGCGTACAACAGAATTTTAAGCGTTTTGGTGGAAATACATTTGCATAGCAAATGCACAATACTATCCTCATGATAGTATGGCTTCACAGTATTCACCCATGTTAGCTGTAAAAATACATTGGTGGGTATTACAGCTGGGACTACAGGCTCGTCAGCGCCGCCTCAGGTTACCTTTGACACCGCGGCAACGAACTGCCATACTGCAATGGTGCATCGAATGAAGAAAGTAGCTTGACAAATGGCACAATTTATGTTCTCGGAAAAGACGCGCCTGCATTTAGGCCAAAATGGTGGCTGAATCTGTATCCGCCGACGACAAGAGAACTGTTCCCCATGAGTCCCCAGGTGTGCACTCTACCCTAGGCTTAGTCCTGTACAGTTCATTTACACCTATCATGTCGCACTAACATCGTACATTTTGGCCCGGGGTTATATCGGTACGAAAGAAAATCACCTGCGATGCGAGTCTGTATCAATTAAACGAGTGTATGTTTCTTGAATGGCATTCTACGGCATGTCGTCCTTTCGTATATGCAGACGTACTCGGTGCAATATTTCAGCAGCACAATCCCACATCTTATGCCGCAGCAACCATATCTGCCTTTTTCAGGAAAACAATGTTCCATTTCAACCTTGGCCGGTTACATTGCCGGATATATCACATACAGAAAATCTCTGGGACATACTCAAACGACAACAGCAGTGGTACGACCGTCTGACAGCAAATCTTGATGAACTTTGGACACCGGGAATAACAGTCTTGATGGCTATTTCACGAGGTACCATTCACACATTATTTTATTTGATGCCTCAGCGAGTACATCAGGTGACACAAGACAGAAGTTTATCAGGTACATCGACTTACTTGATAGGTAACACACCGGTATGATAATCAGTTCTTCTGTATTGCCTAAAGAACATGAGCATATCGTGTAAAATCTTAGGCGCAGCTCGAGTCCTTTCATGTGTTAGTTTTATGGACATGAGTGTAAATATCGTCTTTAATTGTTAGGGACTTCAAAAGTAATAAAGATTTTTTCTTCCGTAATATACATACCAAGTAGAAGTAACATGACAGAAAGAATACATATAATTTTTCTGTAGCTTTTAGGCCGTAAGTCCGATAAAGTGTAACCTGATGAATTTCTAAAGAAAATTTGAAAAGGAATATAGTTTTTGAGGAAAAAAATATGTTTATCTCTAAAGATTTGTTTTGAGTTATAAAGGCAACACAAGAAAAGATAGGAAAATCCAAGAATCATTAATGTTCTTTCTATGCTTTTTAAATCATAATAGCAAATTCTAAATGGAAGGGATTACATGTCTGCCAAACATCTGAGTGAATACGGTTGTTTCTGACGCACATGTATCACACACACACGAAACACGTCGCCCGAAGCCCTGTGAGGTATCGATGTTGCGTTTTCCATACGGCACTGGCTGTTATTATTTCCTGGAGAATAAGGTTCAGATACTTCTCTTTGAATTGCACAGAGCTAATACCTACCCGCAGTTCAAATTGCTTTTCTTATTAAAAATATACATAAGTATTCTGTTACTATTTCCTTCCCAATTCTTGGGGGTATGTGCTGGCTCATTCATAATTTTGTTGGATAGAATACCGGAACAAAGAAATGATAACACTGATTTGGTGCTTGTGTAGCTTGATACCAAACATGCATATCAAAATGTGCTTTTGCATGATTAATTAGGTGAGCCTAATAGCTCACTGACACACACAAAACAACAAGAGATAATGCAAACCTTTTTTTCCTTGAAAAGGTTATGTATAGTCAGCTATTCCTATTTTGTACCGGATTTAATATTTCTTGAGAACAACTTTTCATTTCATTTTTCAGGAAAAAATTAAACCTGCTTTCAACTAACATCAACGTACAAGAACAGGTGATGCGCAACATCACAGCCTCACCTTGACAAATGTCAACTCCGCCTACTCGAGGTGCATCCTGTTCCCACTAAAGGGGCTCTGACGACCGCCAATAGCGGTATAACTACACCATTGGGATTAGAGGAAATGCTATCCCACACACACCAACTCGATTGGTCAGCGTGGTAAGTTATTGCAAAACCCCTCCAAAATTACTCCACAATTATAAATCTTGGCCGTCAGTCTCCGGCAGATCGAATGTATCTAGCTTAGGCAGCGGCCAGTGTGACATGAAGGCAGAGGGTGCTCACAATCACCGGAGGACTGGATTAGGCTGCCATCTGATGCTGACCTTGGCTACGTATAATGGACGCTCCCTATCTCCTGATTCAAGGCTTCTTGAATTTGAAGAGGAACTACAAAGGAAAAAGTGGGGCATCGTCGGGGTAAGTGAGGTAAGGAGAAAAGGAGAAGATCTCATTGAACTGAAAAGTGGACATCTCGTCTACTATCGTGGGACAGATACTGGCAGAACTAGTGGTGTTAGATTTCTAATAAGCAAGAAACTGAAGGATAAAGTTTTCGAAGTTGAAAGTTCCTCTGACAGAGCTGCACGACTAGTTATCCAACTCTCAAGAAGATACCAGGCTCAGATTATTCAAACCTATGCACTCCCCTCAAGTTATCCTGAAGAAGAAATTAAAGAATTTTATGAGGAAATTCGTCATCTAAATAATAAAGGCAAGCAGCACGTGAAGATAATTATGGAACATTTCAATGCAAAAATAGGGCAACGGCAACAGAATGAAACTTCAGTAGGTAAATTCGGTCACGGCAATAGAAACCATCGTGGAAATACGCTCTTTGAGTTTGCAGAGGCAGAATGGTTTTTCATCATGAACTCTTTTTTCAAGAAAAAGCCACGCAGGAAATGGACATGGAGACATCCAAATGGGAGGACAAGTAAAATTGATTTTATTATGTGTAACAAAAAAATTGTCATAGAAGACTGCAGGGTGCTAACCAAGTTCAACACAGGTAGTGACCATAGCTTGGTCAGATGTGAGATGCACCTCAACACTAAACTCGAACGTGGCAAGCTCATAAGACAAACGAAATGTATTGACATAACCAACCTTAAAAAACACCATAATACCTTCAATTTGGAACTGAAAAAGTTATTCCTATTTTCAGAAGAAGTGGATATTTCTGAAATTAACAGAAACGTAACCAAAGCTCTTATGGAAACAGCAACAAAATTAGCTGGGTCTAAGAACAAGTTGCTTTTTCTTTTCTGCAACAACATTTTGGTCAGGAAAAACTAAAATGTTGATGCAAAAAATAAGAGAGATGAGGAAAACTAAAGAAGATGTGACTTCCAAAGTGGAATATATAGAGCTATGCAAGACAGTACGAAAAAGTATTACTGAAGACGTAAGGAAATTCAACTGTGAACTAGTGAGGAAAGCAATTAAAAACAACCAAAGCCTAAATATAGCAAAGGGACATCTCAGTAAGGGAAGAAAACCGATTATGGCACTGAGAAAAGAAGTTGGCTCGGTAGCAAGAAATAGAGGTGAAACTTTGACAAGAGTGAAAGATTTCTACTCCAAATTATATGAAAGGGATGATACGTGTACTCCAGACATCATGAAAGGTACCTGTACCAGAGTTCTACCAGTCTTCCCAGCAAAGGTTGCACATGCAATCAAGAACATGAAGCGGGGAAAAACTCCAGGAGAAGATGAAATTACTGTAGACATCATACAAGAAGCAAGTGGAGAAATTGAAACAGTACTCGCCCAAATTTTCACTCGATGCCTTAATGAAGGAAATAATCCTGAGGATTGGAACAACGCTACAATGATCCTGCTACATAAAAAAGTTGACATTGAGGATCTCAGGAACTACAGACCTATCAGCCTCCTACCAGTGGTTCATAAAATCTTCACTACAGTTCTTTCACACCGCTTGAAGGTAAAACTGCACATGGCTCAACCGAGAGAACAAGCTGGTTTCAGGAGTGGCTACAGTACAGTAGACCATATCCACGTACTGAGAGAACTAATTGAAAGAGCGAGGGAATATGAAATTCCATTGTGCATTTCATTTATTGATTATGGAAAAGCCTTTGTTTCGGTGAAACCATCAGCAATTACAATGGCTTTGAAATGCTGCGGTATTGAAAATGCATACATTAATATTATTAATAACATCTATGAAAATGCAAGTGCAAAGATTCGGCTGTTTGAAAATACAACACACATAAAAATTGGAAAGGGAGTGAGACAAGGCTACACCATATCTCCCAAGCTTTTTAATGCCACATTTGAAAATATCTTTTAATCACTGAACTGGGAAAACAAAGGGATAAAGGTTAATGGAGATTATCTAACTCACCTTTGTTTTGCTGATGACGTAGTCATTTTTGCAACTACCCCATCAGAGCTGCAGAGTATGATCCAGGTAATTGCTGACAAGAGTAAAGAAGTGGGATTTAAAATGAACTTTCAGAAGTCAAAAGTAATGTACAATGCGCTTACAAGGAATGAAGATTTATCGATTGATGGAGAAAAGTTGGAAATAACAGATACGTACGTTTATCTTGGAGAGCAGATATTAAGTGAGGGTCACATTGATGAAGAAGTTAATCGGCGTATAAAACTCGCCTGGAGAGCTTTTGAAAGAAACAGCACAATTTTCAAGAGCAATATGTCATTATGCCTTAAAAGAAAAGTGTTTATCAATGCATCCTTCCAGTGCTTTCTTTTTTTGCAGAGACGTGGACCTTAACTAAAAGAGACATACAAAGGCTGTAGACA
This sequence comes from Macrothele yani, assembly GCA_039090855.1. Taxonomy (NCBI): domain Eukaryota; kingdom Metazoa; phylum Arthropoda; class Arachnida; order Araneae; family Macrothelidae; genus Macrothele; species Macrothele yani. The sequence goes on along the minus strand of CM077033.1, from coordinate 84,253,322 downwards.
ATTCAAAGAAGCATGGAGAGGTGCATGCTTGGTGTAACCAGGAGAGATAAGAAGAGGAACTCGTGCATCAGAAAAATGACAAGAGTGGAAGACATCATGATCAGAGGTAAATCCCTGAAACGGCAATGGGCTGGACATACTGTCAGTAGAACGGACCATCGATGGATGGCCGAAATTTTGGATTGGATTCCAAGGGACAGGAAAGGAGCCAGAATAAGACGACATGGGAGATGAGTGGATGAAACTCGGAAGTATGCGGGAGTAACATGGAGGAGACTGGCACAAGACAGACCGTTGTGGCAGAAACTTGGGGAGACCTTCGTCCAGCAGTGGATTTAAAATGATTGACAAGGATGATGATGATGAATGTAAGCGCAAAAAAAATTATATATTTTTGAATTATTCCAACACAAATGTTTGTACCTTTCTTTAAATACCAAGTGTAAAGTTTCCAGTACAGAAGTCGAATTGCCATAAAATGCATGGTATCAAATAATATATTAGGATTTTACCTTTAGAAGTAGGGAAACGTATTACATAGTACGATATTCACAAATATGGATAAATTAGTGTATGTTAGAAACATTTTACCCGTTCCACTTCGCAACTATATTTTTAATGATGAGCCATTACATTATGACCACCCTAGCCTAGAGAAATGAGCGCCTGGAGAAAAAACGGTGAAGCAGGTGAAATTCACAGAGCAGTATATATACAACTCCAGGCCCGACTTTTGATTAAGAGAGTGTCCGGAGTCAGAATGGGAAAAATTGCCGATTTTTTGGAATTTGAGAAAGGATAAGTCGTGGTGGCACGACGCCACGGAACTATGATCTCGAAAATGGCGCGGCTCGTGGGTTGTTCATGTGCCGCTGTTGTGAGTACGTATCAAAAATGGTGCACAGACGGCCAAATGACGAACCGTCGTCCAGCGTGTGACATCCTCATCTCACTGATGCCACAGGAGAGCGGATACTGTCGCGCATTGTTCACAGCGACCGCAGGGCCACCGTGCGACAAATCTCCCGCAGCTACAACAGTGATGATCAGTGCAATGATTCACAGTGCATAGTTTATCGCAACCTTCTGTGCATGCCCAATCCCCATGCTCACTGCAGGTCATCGTCAACAACGCATGAAATGAGCCCAAGATCAATGGGATTCGACATTATGGATGATTAGAAGAAAATAGCCTAGCCTGACGAATCCAGATTCCTGGTGAATCATGCAGACGGCCGAACCCGGATACGACGATTACAACGGAGGTTATGGAATTTGGATACACTGTTGTGCGGAAACTGGCCGCCGGCGGCGGTGTTATGATGTTGACGATGTTTTCGTGGGACACTTTAGGCTCCATTATCCTAATAGCACAATACCTGAGAGCTGTAAGGTGTCTGAACATCGTAGCGGACCAAGTTCTCCCCTTCATGTCAAATCTGTTCCCTGCTAGTGAGGTCATTACCAACAGGATAATACGCCATGCCATTCTGCCAGGATCGCCGAGGAGTTGCTCGAGGAACATACTGGTGACTTTCTCTTAATGCCCTAGCCTCCAAATTCACCTGACATGAACCCAATTGAACTTTTGTGGTTCGACTTGGAAAAGCGGGTTCGCGCTAAATCACCACCACCATGAAATGTACGGGAACTAGAGGACCTGCTGTTGACATTATTGTACGAGATACCCCAGGATACCTATGCCTACCTAATCGAATCGATGCCTCGCCAAGTGACCACTGTTTTGGCGGCTAATAGGCGTCTTACAGATTATTAGGTAGGTAGGCATAATGTAATGACTCATCAGTGTACACTTTCAAGAACCAAAAGGAATGCCCTTAATCCTATGTGTGCTTTTTTCTTTTTTGGTGAAGTTTTCACTTAGTTTTCTCAGGTTTTAACTTTAGAGTGCATTAGGTAAAACTCTTTTTTTAACTGTTGTAAGTTTCTAGAATTATTCCAAAAATTATTTTTCTCAGAAAATGTTCTATGTCCAGTACGCTTTTTTTAGGTAATCCAGCGTGATGGGAAACCTATGCTTTTTTTTTATTTCTTGCCTTGAATGATTAGTTGATAGCATTTCCACAGAATTGGTAACAGTACTTTTTTTCCTGCGTTACATTTTTTTCTTCAACTCGGAAACGCTTCGGTAGAAAAATATTTTGAAAATACCTGTGTACCCTCCTTTATGTTGACAGTGTGTATGCGTTTATCACATGAGTGCGCCCTTTTTTTTTTCTTTTTTCTTTTTTTTTTTTTTTGGAAGTTGCGCCGATAATAATAAATAATTACTAACGTAAAAATATCGGCGTTTCATCACCTGTTACAATACTACTATTAAATATTTCGTACTGTGGATTTGATGGAAATCTGCAACACTAAGCAATATATTGTCATGTCTTTTGCAATGCCAATTCTAGAAGAATCATTCGATGGCACCTGGAGAAGAAACCAAGCTAGTTAAGGTAATTAAAAATGGTGGATTCGAAGGGCCGCTCCTTATCTGTGTAGTGTCCTGTACTAAGAGAGAAGTTGTCTGTCATATCTTCGCACAGAGTACAGTATTCGTGGTGGTTGTACTTCCTGATTTCAGCTTACTTTCAAAACTTCTATCCGCAGCATCGAATTCTGCAATTATTTTCGTTCAATGCTCCTATCCACTTTTTCCCCTCCTTTAAATCCATAATTTCTTCCGCCGCTGGGTTTAAATATTCTTTTTTACAATGGCATAAGAACGGAACATCGACCTCTAAAGCTCAGCCCATGCTCACCTGAAAATATAGGCATACTCGGTTTGAAATGCACGTCATCAGTTTCGTGTATTCGTAGTAATCGCGGAACAGTGTCTATCCGCTGTTTAATTGCTTTCAACGGCGCAAATTCTATCCGCTGCTGCGTTTAAACCAGCCATCATATAATGGCGTAGGAGCACATGAAAAGCACTTTCACAGCCCTCCATCCTCTACTCACCTGAAAATATAGTTTTGCTTAATTTCAAATGCATGTCCTCAGCATCAAAAGTCTTTGGTAATGACGATACAAATTTTAAGTTTCGCACTGGAACGATTGCCTAACATTAAGTGCAGCTCAAAATGGGACGACCTTTGTCTCAATATGGTATGGAAAGAAACTTCGTCTTTTCTTTTTTTTCAAGTTACAGTACAACAGAGTATATATATATATCCCATTTTAAAGTAGATTACACGGAAAAATCTCTTTACCGAAATAAATTTAATAGTCGTACGTTTCCAAGCTTTTCACCATTTTCTGCTTATCTTCATCATCATCATCATTGTAAACCATTATCAATCCACTGCTGGACGAAGGTCTCCCCAAGTTTCCTCCACAACGGTCTGTCTTGTGCCAGTCTCCTCCATGTCACCCCTGTATACTTTCGAATTTCATCCACTCATCTCCCAAGTGGTCTTCTTCTGGGTCTTTTCCTGTCCCTTGGGATCCAATCTAAAATTTCGGCTGTCCATCGATGATCTGTCCTTCTGGCAGTATGTCCAGCCCATTGCCATTTCAGGGATTTAACTCTGATCATGATGTCTTCCACTCTTGTCATTTTTCGGATCCACGAGTTCCTCTTCTTATCTCTCCTGGTTACACCAAGTATGCACCTCTCCATGCTGCTTTGAGTTGTCTGCAGCCTTTGTATGTCTCTTTTAGTTAAGGTCCACGTCTCTGCACCATATGTAAGCACTGGAAGGATGCATTGATCAAACACTTTTTCTTTTAAGACATAATGGCATATTGCTCTTGAAAATTATGCTGTTTCTTCCAAAAGCTCTCCAGGCAAGTTTTGTACGCCGATTAATTTCTTCATCAATGTGACCCTCACTTGATATATGCTGTCCAAGATAAACGTACATGTCTGTTATCTCCAGCTTTTCTCCATCAATCGATAAATCTTCATTTCTTGTAAAAGCATTGAACATCACTTTTGTCTTCTGAAAGTTCATTTTTAATCCCACTTCTTTACTCTTGTCAGCAAGTTCCTGGATCATACTCTGCAGCTCTGATGGGGTAGTTGCAAAAGGACTACGTCATCAGCAAAACGAAGGTGGGTTAGATAATCTCCATTAATCTTTTTCCCCTTGTTTTCCCAGCTCAGTGACTGAAAAACACCCTCCAATGTGGCATTAAAGAGCTTCGGAGATATGGTGTCACCTTGTCTCACTCCCTTTCCAATTTTTATGTGTGTTGTATTTTCAAACAGCCTAATCTTTGCACTTGCATTTTCATAGATGTTATTAATAATATTAATGTATGCATTTTCAATACCGCAGGTTTTCAGAGCCATTGTAACTGCTGATGGTTTCACCGAATCAAAGGCTTTTTCATAATCGATAAAAGCCATGCACAATGGAAGTTCATATTCCCTCGCTCTTTCAATTAGTTCTCTCAGCACATAGATATGATCTCTTGTGCTGTAGCCACTCCTGAATCCAGCTTGTTCTCTCGGTTGAGCCATGTCCAGTGTTACCTTCAAGCGGTGTGAAAGAACTTTAGTGAAGATTTTATAAACTACTGATAAGAGGCTGATAGGTCTGTAGTTTCAGAGATCCTCAATGTCACCTTTCTTATGTAGCACGATCATTATAGCGGTGTTCCAATCCTCAGGAATCTTTCCTTCATTAAGGCATCGAGTGAAAATTTGGGCGAGTACTGTTTCGATTTCTCTACTTGCTTCTTGTATGATGTCTACAGTAATTCCATCTTCTCCTGGAGTTTTTCCTCGCTTCATGTTCTTGATTGCATGTGCAACTTCTGCTGGAAGGACTGGAGGAACTCTGGTACTGGTATCTTTCATGATGTCTGGAGTGCATGTATCATCCCTTTCATATAATTTGGAGTAGAAATCTTTCACTCTTGTCAATATATCGCCTCTATTTCTTGTTACAGAACCATCTTCTTTTCTCAGTGCCATAATCTGTTTTCTTCCCTTACTGAGATGTCGCTTTGCTATCTTTAGGCTTTGGCTGTTTTCAATTGCTTTCCTCACTAGTTCACAGTTGAATTTTCTTACGTCTTCAGTGATACTTTTTCGTACTGTCTTGCATAGCTCTATATATTCCACTTTGGAAGTCACATCTTCTTTAGTTGTCCTCATCTCTCTTCTTTTTTGCATCAACATTTTCGTTTTTCCTGATAATTTATTTACATGCAACTTGTTCTTAGACCCAGCTAATTTTGTTGCTGTTTCCATAAGAGCTTTGGTTACTTTTCTGTTAACTTCAGAGATGTCCACTTCTTCCGATGTTAGGCCTTCTAAAGCAGAGAACCTGTTCTTCAGTTCCAACTTGAAGGTATTATGGTGTTTTTTAAGGTTGGTTATGTCAATAGATTTTGTTTGTCTTATGAGCTTGCCACGTTCAAGTTTAGTGTTGAGGTGCATCTTACATCTCACCAATCTATGGTCACTACCTGTGTTGAACTTGTTTAGCACACTGCAGTCTTCTATGACGAATTTTTTGTTACACATAATAAAATCAATTTCACTTGTCGTCCCATTTGGATGTCTCCATGTCCATTTCCTGTGTGGCTTTTTCTTGAAGAAGGAGTTCAAGATGAAAAACCCTTCTGCCTCTGCAAACTCAACATGAGTATTTCCACTCTGGTTTCTGTTGCCGTGACCGAATTTACCAACTGAAGTTTCATTCTGTTGCCGTTGCCCTATTTTTGCATTGAAATCTCCCATAATTATTTTCAAGTGCTGCTTACCTTTATTATTTAGATGACAAATTTCCTCATAAAATTCTTCAATTTCTTCTTCAGGATGACTTGTGGTGGGTGCATAAGTTTGAATAATCTGAGGCTGGTATCTTTTTGAGAGTTGGATAACAAGCCGTGCAGCTCTGTCAGAGGAACTTTCAACTTCTACAACTTTATCCTTCAGTTTCTTGTGTATTATAAATCCAACACCACTAGTTCTGCCAGTATCTGTCCCACGATAGTAGAAGAGATGTCCACTTTTCAGTTCGATGAGATCTTCTAATTTTCTCCTTACCTCACTTAGCCCCACGATGTCCCACTTGATCCTTTGTAGTTCCTCTTCCAATTCAAGAAGCCTTGAATCAGAAGATAGGGAGCGTCCATTGTACGTTGCCAAGGTCAGCATCAGCTGCTTATCTTACAGCATAATAAATACGCATCGTCTGAGTTCTGGAAAGGAACTATCTTCACCTAATTCTTCTGTCCGCGAAACCCTGCACTCACGAGGCACTAAACGAAATCCTAAAGAAAACATTTCTTTTACAGCAGACAGGTTGTCCAAAGCGAAGTTACTCAGACGAAATATTATCCAACTCAGTCCCCCTCCCCCCCTCCCGAACCAAAAAAATTAGGGAAAAGTAAACAACTCAATTAGACGAAAGCTGCAAAAAAAGCTCATGGTAGAAATTCATAACGCTATCCTCTGCATTTTCAATTACGAAAATAACCGTAGGCACTGACTTCCTAATTAACATGCTGTTCTTTTTTTTTAGAAGGGACATGTACTCGAAAATACAGTTTGAAGCCAATTATACCTTTTCAGTACTTTCAACTTATTTTGCCGGGCGTCTTATGCGATGTTCCACAGCAAAAAGTGCAAGAAATTGCTAACATGTAATACGTACCTTAGAGGTGGAGGTACTATCGATGGCACAATCAACAGTTTTTTCCAACTCAGTACAACGATTGTGTATCGACGTTTTACGTAACTATCGACAGTTTTATGTTTTTCAATGCTGTAAGTGTGAATCACGATAGTGTAAGTCTGAACTATTCAGCTTCCACCGATGACTTTGTTGAGTGGAACACTCATTTTCACCTCATTTATACTGGTGCCGAAAACATTAAGCCCAGCCATATTGTTACATGATGACAATGCGAAACTAAAGTTAACTATAATCAAATAATCAAAAAAGTATAAAATGAAGGTATGCGGATTTTGCACTCTGTTGTTCTTCACGTTAAGTTAAGCTCAAAGCGAAAGTGTACGTTTTAGTCAGATAAAGACCGAGTCAAAAAGCGTTTTTCCTGTTGTTTGTACTGGAAGTTTAAAGGTGCGTCAGCTGCTGAGACAGTTTTTCTTGAAAGTAAGTAATCAGTAATAAATTGTAAGAGTAAAATATATTTTGTGCAACATTTTTCTCTTGGTAAGAATAAGGTCTACGCAGAATGTAGCCTTTGTGGAAAGAACTACAAAACGTCGGGCAATATGTCAAATCTTAAGGATAATTTAAATCGACTGCATCCAGCTGCTGTCCTTTTAAATGGTCCCAGAAAAAACAATTAAAGAAGAACCCCACTCAAAACTTTATTTATTCAATTTCTCACGAATTATTACCAAAGTTTTGCTAAATATTATAGACAAAATTATTTTTGCATTCAAAACCGCAGAATTTCCTTCTTTAGCTTTTGTGAACAGAAACATAAAAAAATCAAGCAATACAAACAAAAAATGAGAATTAAGGAGTAACGAATTAGCTCGTTCTTCAACAAAATATTTTTTTTCGTGACTTTTGCTCACTCACTTGGGAGCATATTGTCAAAAGGTAAGTTCCCAGCCCCAGTGGAGCAATGGTCTAAACGATGGCTTCTGACCATTCGTCTGAAATTTGTCGGGATTCGAATCCCGTGTGGAATAAATGTTGTCGTTGTGTGCGTCTTACCGCACTAGCTGCTCCCAGTGCTATAACCAGTGGTTCAAAATCACAAATCAGAGACAGGCAACGGTTGACAGCTCATTGTTAAACCCCTAACCAAAAAAATGGTTAGTTTCAAATTTATCGGAGCTTAGCTTTTTGACAATCTGAAAACAAAAAGAAAAAACTATTTTCCGAAATAATTTCTCATCCCACAAAACAGATTTTTTGCCGAAAAACTTTGCCAGATCACTATCGATTGTTATTGCTTTGACTATCGAAAATTATCGATAGTCATAACTATTCCTCTAATGTACTTAATTTACATTTTGAGTATACTATTATAATATTTTATTTGAAGAAATTAATAAACACAAAGAACACATTTAAATTATTCGGCAAATTATGGCTACGAAATATGTCCTAAGGCAATCGACCCAAAATTCACCAAATATATTTGATGACCAAAAATTGAAAAGTTTTTGGATGAGACCATTAAATATTCCATTATTTTGAATTAAATTGTAAAATATTACACCAAGTTGCAGGATGCTGCGAATAATACTTTCTCAGCTTTACTCTATTGCAAAGAACACTGGTGTGTAACAATACAACTTCAGATAGATTTGGTAACCTGGATATAGGTTGTTTAGCGGAAAGATAAGATACGTTTCCGTCAGCGTCCACTTTATTGAAGCAAAGCATCTATTCATCGGGAATCATAGGGTCATATTTTACATGCTAAAATGATACTATACACATAAACAGCAACAATTTGAACTATATTATACTCACTATACAAAATTGATATTTTTCTGAAATATTTCCAAACACTTTGTTCAAAAAAAACCTCACATAGCAAAAATTTGTCCTACCCCCATTCGCCTGCGAGCCTTCAATAACTTAAGAAACAAAGGCAAACACTCCCAATAAGGTAAATATTGGGCCGAATGCTCTCTAAAGGAATTGGCGTTCCTCTCTTCTGAGTTAAACGGAGCTAATTGAAACAAATGGTTCTCCTGCCACAGTCAACGAAAATAATCATTTTAAAACGCGGAAATGTAAAACCCAAAGCAATAAATATAAGAAAAAATCTATCCGCTGGAATTGTACGTATAGGTGATCTGATGTTGTGTAACCAAGCTTTCAACAATATAGCTGCTAGCAGCCCGTTCCGTCAAAACGAAATATATATATATATATATATATATATTATGCTGGTACGTTTTAGTTCAGATACCTTAGCACATTACTGTTGTTTTTACTTTTGATGTTCGCAGGTAGCAGAATAAAATACAAATGAAGTTCAGGTTTGAGTTCAGTACACTAAAGGTCTAATTATTATAAAAAACAAACGAGTTACATTTCATCAGCTACATATCACTTTGATATGCTAAATATAATTTTTGCACATGAGTGCCCAAATCGATCACAAATATGTGCAATAAGAGTCTTTATTACCGATGTTTGAGAAAATGAATGGGAAAACGCCTTGAAATGGTGTGTTTTACTCTACATTGCACACATCAGTGAGCTAAAATCAACATGGTTCACCCAAAATTGTGAAGACGCAACCAAATTTTGGTTAAGCCGGAGAGGGGAGAAATGAAAATAAGGTATTTTAAATTTGCTTTCTTTTATTTTAAGGGACGTGAAAGTAATTCATTAGATGAATTAAAATTGCAGAGAAGTGTTGCTTACAAAATTTATTTTTAGAGAATTGAAGAAAGCTAACGTCAACAAATATCAGTCTCCAAGCGGATATGAAAACCATAAGTGTAATATGTAAATAATGGAATGTTGAGATGAAAATAACTTTTCACCAAAAGGAAAAAAAAAGGAAATTCATGAACCACAGGAAAATTTCGACAAGACAATTTGAGCGGAAATTAAGAATAGGCCTAAGTTTCCACCCTGAATGCAGCGTCATGAAACTATTGCAGGTTCAAAAGAGTTGCTGCTCTTACAGAGAAATCCTTTTATTTTCCAAATCGCAGTAATCCGAAAAATAACCTAACACATACTTGTAAGTTTTAAAGTCGAGCGGCTGATGAAAATACGATATTGCCTAAATTCCTTCATGCAAACCGTATACTAACATAAAATCATATTCTTTCCAGAAACTGGTGATTTCTTTAGATATTGGAAAGCTGGTGTTCGTTTATACGCACAAGGGTGAGACCTGCTGGTAGGTAACACATGACTAGGCAGATCAACTATCTTGAACTAGAAAAGAGAACTGCGATGTGCAAGAATTCCCGTAAGGTAAATCAGAATGACAAAATTATAAAATAGTAAAACTCAAGCCTCAGTTAATGCTCATCAGCTCAAGCCTCAGTTAATGCTCATCAGCTCAAGCCTCAGTTAATGCTCATCAGCTAAGGACGTCGATCCCTCTATCACTCAGAATTGATCATGAAACCCTGCAGTTAGTATGCAACTGTCATAAACGAAAGACGATATTAAAACACTAGGACATCAGAGGCTTTTTCCCACATCACTTTGCACAACACGGGAAGATTTTAAATATTTTCTTCTCAAAAATACTAATTTAAAAAAAAAGAACTTTTTCTCATTTAATAAAATTTATTTTTCAGAGATAACAGTGCAAATCAAATAGAACACTAATACCTCATCTTATAAGTATAGATTCTGTAAAAAAGTAGTGAGTTGTATATACATCTGTATGTTTAACGTATGCATATACATATGTTTCCAACATATAACACCAGGAGATTAAAGACCTTGGCGTCTGTTAATATTAAGAAACCATTTCATTCTTTTATATGAACTTTCTCCAAACTGGATATCAGCACTTCTGATCATTTCTCCACATATATGTAAATCTCCGCGCTATATCTGATAAGAAAACCAAAAATATTTGAAACTAGCATTTCAAATATTCTTTTCCTGTTGAACATTCTTCAAAAGCACAAAGTTTTGAGCCATTAAAACCGTGGGGGACGAGAAAATAGAGATAATAGAATAATAGCTTTATAAGCCGAGTTCAATTCAATGAATAGGATGCCTGATACATCGGAAATATCAAAAGCTTCGGTTAGAATCATATTCAAATTTTGCAACTCAGTGTTTTTCATATTTCAAAATTAAATTCTGGAGAGTCTAAAAAAGCTCATATTTTATCAATGTATCCGAAGAACGAGTATATTAGAATTCTTGCATATTTTCCAATCTCCTTAAATTCCTGTTTCTTTAATAACAGTATATTTCCTATCATACTCTGGTAGAAAATGTGCGTACAATTTCAAAACCTGTCCAGGTAGATATTTAGATATCCAGGTACAGACCTCAAAAAAAAAAAAAAAAGAAGAAAAAGAATGAGCCAATCACTTTAACTTTGGAACCATTTACCGCAGATAAACCAGTAAAGTACCATTGGACAACACTCGAAGGAAACTATCACGAGATGCAAAGCAAAATGCTAATCAGCTCACTATCTCCGAACGTTTCCCTATAAGGCGTATGTTATGCGCATTCTATTTAGAATATGGATAAACCCCTAAATCCTAAACATGGGCAAATCGGATGATTAATAGCGAATATATTTGCAAATAAAGTTATAGGGGCATCCATATATCTACATCGCGGAAAAACCTGGGATGTTTCCTTCCCTGCAAGAAGAGTTATAATGCTGGAAAGTCTGTGACTTGCTGGATTTAGAGTACAGAGGAGCAAAAGCCCTGAAAGTTATTTGTACAATAACTTGGGCCATCCAGGGACGGAATTCATTTATTTTTGCCGTTTCCTTTGTAACAAAATAAAGTTGTTATAAAGGAAACGGCAAGAGTTGTGCTAATGACTCGAATTAAATTTAATTTATGTTAATGACTTGAATTAGTGTTAGAATAAACAGTATGCATTTTTCTAAAAATGGAAAACCCGGATCTGTGCAAGCTCAAGTTTGTTTGAATATTCTTGTTTACGATCATTGCACTTTCTCAAAGAACTGAGTATTCGCGTATCATTGAAAAGTTGTTTCATAATAGAAAATTGAAGCGGAACCACGAAATCCGATATTTAGAACGTCCTTTGAAAAAAAAAGATCGCATTTGCGTTATCGGTTTGTCCGTACGTCCGTATGTAGACACCATACCTTTGCAAAAGTTAGTCTGATTTCAAAAATTCTTTTTGCATTAGGATGCTTGAAATGCGTGATGGTGATCCTTCATTTCGTTTTTTCTTACGATGTGCAATTTCACCGCAAGAAGGCGTTAATGCAGATGATATCAAATTCATAACACATTTTATTACGTATATTTGCTTCTAAACATCTGATTTAAAAAATCTTTAGCTTTCGATTCCTTTTATGTAGAAGAGCATTTCAGGTGTAGTACCTTTTTCGAGTTACGCATATATTTTACGCTAGGACGAGTAAAAATAAACTGCGTTTTCCCCGATATCTGTACTTCTACAATTTCGATTTGAGAAATTATTTCTTCACTTTATGCAGCTCCTGATGGGAAATCTTTCGCATACAATTTGTAATTTTTGGTAAATAACGGTTGACCACCATGGGGCGTAAGAGTTAACGTTTGCTTCCGAAGTATTTGCAGCAAAATCTGAGCTTTCAAATTCTGGATTGTAAAAGTTCATTCGTGGACTGTTACCACTGAGGTCAATCAGTATTTTCGGATTGTTTTTTAATAATGCATGGCTTCTACGCCAGGGAGCATAGATGTATATCACATTTCTGTTAATATCTCTGCTTTTAAGAATACGAACTGAAAAATTCCTTTTTTGTTGCATATAGTTTCTGATGCGAAATGTTTTTTCATATAATTCCAAAATTTTAAGTAATTCATAGACTTTTCCCTATGGGAGTAAGCGCACATAGCGTTTTCCTTGATATCTCTTCTTTTAAAACTCAGATTTGAAAAATTCTTCCTCTATCATATACAAATACTGATGTTAAATGTTTTGCTCATAATTTCCTGTATTTGCTGAAGAATAGTTTGGCCACCAGGGGGAATAAGACTTTATTTCTGCTTCTGGTGTATTTGCATCTAAATCTGAGCTCCCGAAAACTCGATTCGAAAATTTCTTTCGTGGATCCATTTCACTTGCTGTGGGAAACATTTTAAGAATACTCTCTTCTTAAAATAATATATCGTTTTCCCGACATAGGACGTAGACGCATATCTTATTTTTGTCGATATCTCTGGTTCTATCAGCCCGATTTAAAAAATATATTTATTTGTTCTACAGATATCCGCTGAGAAACTTCACTCATGTAATTTCAAATCTTTCTTAAGGCGGAAGTCTACCACGAGAGAGCGTAAGATCACATTACGTTTACCACAAGAGCTGAGAGACTAAAACCCCGAATGAAAAACTTTTTCCTTCGGTCAGATACTACTAAACGTGCAAACTCTGTGAGCGTATTTTCTTAGCAAAATAATGAAACATTTTTCCGCTAGGGACGCCAGTGTTTTTCTAAATATTTTAAATGTGAGATTTCAAACATTCTTTCAACATCGGATGCCATTTATCTTGTGGAACACTCCTGGTTAGTATTTGAGGAGGTTTCTAGTTCACAGTTTTAGGTTTCTAGTTCACAGTACGAAAGGTGGTGCTTTCGTACTTCTGTTTGCAGCTGTATCTTCATTTCGAAAGGCTCTACTGAGAAATGGCTTATTTTATTGTATTCCATTCAAGACAATAGAGATGTGGAATATTATCCTCTTTAAATAATGCTTAGATTTCCCGCTATGCATTGTAAGGATAAATGCATTTTTATTTCGCTACCTCAATTTATTGGAAAGGTATCTAAAAATTTGAAAAGTGATTTTTCCTTAGCATAACTTTTCCCATGAAGAATACTTTAAGCATACCTTTGAAACCCTATTGTGCAACATCCTTGAGATTGAAGGCGTAGAATTATATCATGTTTCTTTCTATATTTGTTCTTTTAACTATTCGATTTGAAAATCTGTTTGTTTTCGATATACTTCTACTATGAGAACATTTTGTGCGCTATTTGTTTCTTTGTAACGTAAGTGTAACTGTTACTATTTCTGGATGATTTATTGATTGTAAAAATCCAGTTGATATTTTTTAACTGGTTGTGTTGACATAGAGTAACTTTGAAAAATTTAATTCGCGCCAGAAACGCTTCAAAAGATGTGCTCATTAGAACAGGAAATTCGGTTTTATCATTTTTTAATTTCAAATATTTGGAAGGCACAAATATAGGAAACGAGGATGTAAATATGAAATATAACTGGAAATACGTATGAAGGCTCCGCTGACAGTAAATTAGTGATTACTTACGCTGCTCAAAAAGATATCTGGCCCAAAGCTGCTTGTCACTTGTCACGTATTACGACAACCAGCTGAAAGTCCACATGAACACGAAGTCCAAATAGTCGAAATAGAGCAGAGCCTGGTTCGACCTGATGAAATAAACCCCTCAAATGTAGTTTATGATCTACTTTGGCATACTGAACAGTAGAAAAGTTCTTTGATCCAATCTCTAAAGTCGCCAACTCTTATATATGTATATACATATATCGATAAACGAAATTAGACGTTCTGGTGACACAGCGGTTTAAGCGCTGGCTTTCATACAACTAGCTAGGAGTTAGAATTTACTTATGCAAGGATTTCTGTTTTATGCTCTGACTCTCTTCCTTCTATGGAACCAATGGCCCTAAATTAGGTACGAGCGACTGCTGATACAGGACCTTGAGTTCCTGAGAGAGGTCGTTATAGTAAATAAATTAATTAACCTAAAAAGGAGAATTCCAGGTCTTAGAAAATTTCGTTTTCATTCCACGTTGCTTGTATTGAAATGACTTAAAACACCAGACCCATGAAAAACAAATCTTGAAATCAGTAAGAAACACTGTTCGCTCATAAGCTCTATCGAAAGCTGAGGTGTGTTTGAAACATTTTTGTCCAGTATGCGTTAAAATCTACTGTATAAATATCGTATCAACTTGTTTGTTGAAAAGCTTCAACTGTCACTTATTTTTTCAAAGCAACGGTAAAATTCTATTAACCAAATGCTAAAACATGAATCTTTCTTAAGCCAACAGCAAACTTTACACCATGCTCTTTAAACTAACGCATTCTAAAGAATATGAATGCATACAACTATTGGCTTATATCGAAATTAATTGTTTTTTTAATTTATGTACCAGATTCAACTATGATTTTAATTGAATGGGTAATTCACATTTTCGCTCGCAAGCACCTGCTAAATATTTAATTTCATCATAAAGTATGCTACGACACTCTGCATAACATATAATACCATTCAAGATATTTCCCAAAATAAAACGTTCCTAAAATTATTATTGAACATCGCGTGAAACCTCTTGATTGAAACTTCGATGTGAAACTAATATGAATAAAGTATATATCAGCAGAACCCGTGAATATGTATGCAAATGAAGGTAATAATTAAACTCTTGTAAGCAAATCCATTGGTGCCAATAAATAGTTGCGGTAAGTTGGTTAAAAAACAAAGGGAACAAATATTTCCCATAACAAATTATTATATATTAGCATCATGTGTAACAGCAATTTTCACTCCTGAAGTAGAGGGACACATTTCACTGTTGGGCCTTCTAAATAAAGCAGAGTTTCGTTGTGTGTCGTGTTTTCGGGATCCCAAGTTTTTCGTGTGTTTATGTGGAAATATCGTACTTAGGATGGTTTGCAGTGGCGTGACGCATGTATGAATGTTCTATGCTTCTTTTGATGAAGTTTAAGAGCGTTGGGTGCTTCAGTTTATTCATACGAAGAGTTTTATTCTTTGGTTGTGCTTGCCGTTGACGAGTTCTGCAAATGGCGTTATCTGTCAGCCATGTTGCACGAGGCCATCGAGAGGAAGTTGATCGACGTGGAGCGAGATCTACTGATAAGAAGTCATCGATGAGTTCGCCGAGTGTTTCTCCCGTGACTTCTGAGAGGGTTGCCATGGTGATTGACTCGAGCTTTTCAAGAGTTAAGAATCCGACTAGTCAAACCTGTCCTGGAAATCAACAGAGCTTGTCTTCGCGTGTCCCGGCTGAAGGAGATTCTTCGGCGATAAGGATGCAGGAGGGTGTTGCTATTGTGACGGGAAATAGCAGTTGGGCATCGGTTGTTGCCATGGCGAATTCTAATAACACGAGTGATCAGCGCTGCTCTTCAGAGATTGAGTGCCAGGGAAATCGGTTTCGTCTTACTTTCGAAAATGATTCCAAGGTATGTCAAGATTTTCATGATCTTTCTGTGAAAACTATTATTTCCCATGCGTTACCACAAACTTCGTTACCTGTATATTTGAAAGCTTTGGAAGAACTAGTGTCGAGAGAGGCAATTAAAGGGATCGGTCGTAGTAAACGTGGTATATCAGTGTTGTTTATCAATAGTGCCGATTGTAAACTTGTTTTAAAACAAGGTATTTCCATAAATAGTCAAATTTTGTATCCTGCTTATGCACGTGAACGATCGATCACTGTTACTTTGTTCCCGATGCCACTTGAGGACCCGGATTCAGCGTTGATAATTCTTTTTCTCAGTTTAGCCGGGTGGTGGGACCAGTACATAGAGTTATAGAAGCCCCGAAATCTTCAAATTATTGTCATGTTGGTGGTTTTAAGCGGACTCTTCGGGTCATCTTCCCGAGTGAATCATCTCTTCAGACTTGTCCCAAAGAAGTTGAAATTGTATTGGATTCTCATAGTTTCATGTTTAATATTTACAATGATATTTGGTGTTATGCTTGCAATGAAAGAGGGCACATTCGTGCTAAATGCACGTATGTACATAGACCTCCCTTGACAAAGAGTCTCTCTGATTCCCTTGACTAAAGAATTGTTGTACCTGAAGATAGATCAGATTTAGAACATGGTATTACACATGTCGTTGACTTGGTTCCTACCGTTGCTGAGACTTGTGAAACCCGAGTGGTGGATCCAGTCGAGCCGATAGAGAAGATATTGATTGAAATGCCGACTTCTTTGGATCCTGGGATTCAGACAACAGCAAATATTGGTACTTTTTTAGCATTGCTAACTTACAGAAATGTTTAGTAGCATTACAGAATCTCACAGAGAAGTACAGCTTCGACATTTAAACGATCCAGCACTGATTCCAGTGGTGATCCGTTAAAACGGAGCAAAGCTAAAGACTATGTTCAACCGGAATTTATCACTCGTGTAGCTTTTTCTTTTCTTCTGGATCTTGATTTTGACGAAGATAGAGGTAAGCCATCACGGTATCGTCTTGTCATGGAACGTATTGCATCTTGTCCTGATTACGACGAAACTTTGGATCTTTTCGAATTGAAATTTTTTTGTGCCTATAAAAAGATATGTCCACTCACTCCGGAGTTTTACGAGTTAAATATGTATAAGTTAAATGCTATTGTACATCGTTCGGATGCCGTGTTGAATTGGATAATTACGAAAAATCCTTTTCCTGAACTTTTAGACACTTATTTCGAAACATATTATAAACGTATAGAGGATGTTAAACCTTACATAAAGAGACATAATGTGGTTGACGATAGTGTCTTTGATGTGTAGAGATGTTTCAGATGTATTCCTGGATGTTGGTTTCCTTTTTTCTTGCAGTCTTTGTGAAAAGTTCTTGGACTTTAATAGATATGGATTTCTATTTACTTATGTTTTAAATTAGCGTTGTTAATTATTGATTCAGTTTTTCGGGTAGCTTTGTTAGTAAAATAATGTAATGTTGTTGTGTTTTATGGCACTGGCTCTCTCCCTTCCCTGGAGCCACTGGCTCTAAATTAGGGACGGGCGACTGCTTATAGCCCATTGAGTTGCTCATGGTGGTCGTTAAACCTCCAATCAATCAATCAATTCACTGTTGAAGCAGTGTCGTTTGTTTACAAGGGAATTCTTTTCGATCTGTTGGACTCTCGAATCTCCTTGCATGCAGGTAGATACTTACACTGAGGAACAAAAAAAAACATTTGTTGCGTTCTTGAATTTTCGACCTGATTCCGGGAATTTGCGCCGCTGATTCCAGAAATGGTATCCTTTTTGCTCTAGCAGCTCTAGTGTTCTAGATATTGCTGGAGTTATTACCTAGTTTTACTGTATTTCCCGCCAGCATTTGTTACTTGTTTGTATACATATCTTTGAATTTTCTGTTGCTGTCCGTTATTGCGTGTACACGTTACATGTTCAAACGTGTTTATTTATGTTTCACGCGTTGACATTTATTCATCACGAAGCAAATGTGTTAATCATCCGGATGTTTTCGTTACATTTGCGGTGATTACACGTTCACTCAACAGAGACAAGCTATAACGGACTTTGTGGAAAAAGCTTATTTTGCCTACTTCACAGTAAAACTAGGGGGCCTATAAAAAACTTCGGCAACGCATGTCCTGTGTAAAACATGTACAGAGCAACTGCGACAGGGGACGAATGGGAAAAGGAAGTGCATGAAATTTGGTATACCAATGGTATGGCGCGAACAGAGCAACCACAGTGATGACTGTTGCATTTGTCTGAAGAATATAAAGTGCATCAATGGGAAGAACCGGAGAAGTGGATGTATCCTGATCTAACCTCAGCTAGACGCCCTGTTCTACATTCAGAAGAGATACATGTCCCAATATGCAGCAGTCTTCCAGCGCTCTCCGAAGAGTCGGATGATTCTGCTGGTGAGAAAGCAATATATGCTAAGCAACATGATAGTGATTTCCAAGGACCTTAATCAGCTGCATCAGGTTTCAGTCAAGCGGAATTGAACGACATTATAAGGGACCTGAGTCTTCCAAAGAAAGCAGCTGAATTGTTATCTTCCAGGTTCGTAGAAAAATTATAGTTACCGGGAACAAAAATCACAGTTCTATGGCAACAGAGAAGACGTTTTTCTTCCATTCTTCACAAAGGAAAAAATTTGTTTTTGCAGCAACGTGCCGGGATTGCTGATGAAATTGGGGGTACGGTAATACACACCCAGTTAATGACGGATTTACATAGATAGCTCCAAACGCAGCCTTGAATGTGTACTTCCACCTAACGGGAAAAATATAGATCAATCACAATTGGTCACTCAGTTGGCATGTGCGAAGATCGTGCGACAATAGCCATAGTCCTAGAGAATAGATCACACCGCGATCACCAATGGGTCATCTGTGTGGATTTGAAAATGGTGAATTTTATCCTAGGGCAGCAGGCCGGATACACCAAGTACCCGTGATCTGTATGTCTGTTGGACAGTAGTGCTAAAGATCAACACTGGGTGAGAAAGTGGACTGTGAGAGAAAGCATGGCAGCTGGAAAGAAAATTATCATCACAGAATCTTTGGTGGACAGAGAAAAGATCATATTGCTCATCAAACTTGGTTTGATGAAAGTATTTAAAAAGGCATTTAAGGAAGTTGGAATGTGTTCCGGCTACATATGTAGAAAATTTCCAGCGTCGAGCATGGAGAAAATAAAAAACAAATATATTCGATGGACCACAAACCCGAGAACTCATGAAAGATCAGCGTTTTCAAGACTCAATGGCCAATATTGTGGCTTGTGCGTGGTCTTCATTTTGTATGGTTGTACAGAATTTTCTTGGGGAGCATAAGGCCGATACCTACAAAGAACTCGTGGAGAATATGTTCACTGCACTTTGTTGTAACATGAGCATCAAACTGCATTAACCTCCACAGACATTTGGATCGATTTTCACATTGTCTTGGTGATATCAGCGATGAACTAGGGAAGTAACTTCACCAGGAAGTAAGGGCCATGAAAGAACGATTCCGTGGACAATGAGATCCCCATATACGATTGTGGACTGTTGTTGAAGCATACACCGCGAATATCCGGAACATCGCATCGGAAATCACAGAAACGCGTATTCAGCAGCATGGCTCAATGACGAAACTTGTGTATTGGTGTTCGTGTTCTAAGCTTCTTGGGATATATCAGCATATTTCATACCGTGAGGAGCACATCTGATGGTCAAAAACTAATAGCATTTTCGGAATCTGTGACCACAAAAATCCTAAAAGGGGTTTAACATCGTAGATACCAAAAGTGTGGTTACACTGTGTAATTTTTCGAAATTCATAAGAAGCCATAAAGAAGACATTTTTTTATTTCTACTTTGTTCTTGAAAATTCACGCGGTTGTCCAAACGTTACGCTGGATATTTCGTTCTTTCTTCAGATATCAGCCATGGAGTTCAAATAGAATGGTGCCTGAATAGAATCATTAAGGGCGCTGTAAATCCTACGGGTATGAATTCGTTGTCTGAGTTTTTGTGTCTCTTAAGTTCTTTCGTCAATCCATTAAAAGTTGCAATTTCCACTAAATCTTTGAACCCATATGGAATGACGTCCGTATTTAACTATCAACATGTAAATCCGTTGTCTACGTCTGAAGTCGCATTGCTCACTTAATCATATACTTAAAACATAGATATTAAATCAAATCTTTATATACCGGAACCAGCGCATATTTTATTGGAACGCATATAATAAATTATTCTATTCAGTTTTTAATTTTAGACAAATAAATGTCTTCTGCATATTGCCCATTGACTTTAAAACTACAAGAATTCTCATTTTATGAACATAAATTAAACGTTATGTCTTGTATTTTCTCTGTAAAAGCAATTTTATATAAGATAAAAATTTGAAAAAGTCGCAAACAAATATTTTTAGCATGCAATAGTTAATCTCTTCTGCGGTCCTCCACAGCCGAAGGCAGTATTAAGAAATCGTTAATCAGTTTTGCCGATCCGTAAGCTGAGGTTGAAAAATACATATTTTCAAATAATTTGACACAAGTTTCTGCACGCTTTTAAAGCAAGGAAAAAACTGGAAGCTGATATTTTTCAAATTTTTACTGAATGCAAAAAGAAAAAAAGCAATTTATTCTGTATATGCCAAAAAGTTTCCTTAGTTCAGAATTTCAAAATCACGTGCACACTTAATGCAATGATTCAGCTTTACAAAAGCACAAATATTTATTCAAAAGATAAATTCACACTTTCTTCAACACGCAGAAAGACATGTTGGATGATTCGGTACTTTAAAAAAAAGAGAGAAAACAGCCCCCATTTAAATCTTAAATCTTAGAGGTTGGGGAATTTTTAGGACATATTAAAAGTAATATATCCTAAGGAAGTGACATTCATACAGGCAAATTCATTTTTAAAAAGTGGCTGTGTAGTATTTGGCATTTCACATTTCTGCTCAGCGGCAAATCTGTAACAGTAAAGAAATAATTCGCTGTCTGCCGGTAATACTGTAGAATGGGAATGCATTAGCTGCTGAAACAGGTATTTAAAAAAATTATATTTCAATATTAAAACCTCCCCTTAAAACGTCTACGTGTCCCAATTAATTTTGGTACATCATATTTCTGGCACGAAACACCGTTATAGAAAGATCGTTTCGTTCATTTCTTTAAAAAAAATAACTGATATTTGTATGAAAGCACATAATTCAAAGAAATATCTTGTTGTTGTTTCTTATTTCTACGTTTCAGTCCTCCTTCCGTTCTTAGAACTTGTATGTAAAAGAGTGTTCTATAAATGTACTATTAACGAGAATTGTATCTTATATGAAACTATTTGCCGGGACATCAAAATGCTATTTCCTCTTTGCAACAATGTGGTACGAGTAACGGAATTTCGCATAATGAGAGTGGAACAGTTCTTTATTTCATGTCAGATAAAACACCAAATCCATCAAAGTTCGCAGCTGCCTAGTATCTCGTAAATCTGGTAGACAATTTGACAATCAAAGTTACTAAAGTAATCATAGACCCGTTTTGAACAAAATTTTAGACAGAAAGTTTCATGATTACTCTAAAATATAACTTTCTCCGTCATGATATCACTGCACCAGACATTAGTGGCGGATGAATTGGGCAGCCTCTTATTCAGCGACGAGTCTCACTCCTGTTACAAGTCCAACGATCGCCAAAGAGGGTCACAGACTGAAAATTCTACCGGGCTGATCTTGATGTCATCGGTGAGCATCAGACGGCATCTCAATTGCAGTCAAGGTTTTGCGTGCTTTGCGTTTTCAAAGTTGTTTCCTGCTCATGTGCATATTGAACAAAATGACAGCACGACGGTATGGGATTAGGTGCTTTAGCCGATTTTGTTGCGGTATTTCCGTGATATCGCAAATGCCCAGTTTCAACACGATATGCCAATTCTCTAGGTCCCCTGCCCAGCGCAATTCGCAGACTATCTCCGCAATGAGAGTTTATGTGGGCTCTTTGGCAAACACCTTATTTCCTCTCACTAGCCCAGCGCATTTTTCAGGTATTTAAGGAATAAGTCAAAGAAACATGGTGTTACCAATTCCTCAGGACATCTTTCGAGAAATTTGCTACTGGCTCACTGGTAGTAAATTATAAATTTCCTACTTGCTCATTGTTAGTAAATTAGAAATTTTCTACTGGCTCATTAGTAGTAAATTAGAAAATTTCTACTGGCTAATTGGTAGTAAATTAGAAATTTTCTACTGGCTCATTGCTAGTAAATTAGAAATTTTCTACTGGCTCACAAATGTAGAAATTTTCTACTGACTCATTCGTTGTAAATGAGAAATTTTCTGCTGGCTCACTGGTAGTAAATTAGAAATTTTCTACTGGCTTACGAAAATAGAAATTTTCTACTGGCTTACAAAAGTAGAAATTTTCTGCTGGCTTAAAAAAGTAGAAATTTTCTACTGCCTCACTGGTAGTAACTTAGAAACTTTCTACTGGCTCATTGCTAGTAAATTAGAAATTTTCTACTCGCTCACTGTATTTCCGAGTGCCTTGGCCAAAATTCGAGTCATACGACCTATGGACTAAGACCATATTGCCTGGTATTGTCGCCTGTCGCGTTCATGTAATGTCTCAGAATCTCAGAAATTACTTCAATTCTTAGCGATCCAGTTTTCGATGTGTACGGTGTGTTTGGATTCATCTCCTCTATCAACGGCAGGTTAGATATTTTCCATAGCGGGTAATATATGCTAAAGTGGAATTGTGGAATCCACTAGGAAATGTTTCTGCAAGGGAGCCCTTCAGACATTTTCACAAAAATCAGAATCGAAAGAACATCATTCACTAAAAGAAGCATCCAAGTGAGTTTGTCAGAAGAATAATTAGAATGAGAAACTTGAGAAAAGATGAACATCTAAAAACATAAAACCCTGGCTTTCATAGCACAAAGTAATGGGGAAACCGTTTCATTCAAATTGCATGTGAAGCCTATTGATATGTGACGTAATGTGCAAATTTCGCCGTCTCAGTAATATATTCTAAATAAATTATTCATTTATTACGTGAAGCAGAATGTCCTGAACCTGTACGAGAGTTAAAGGTTTTGTCAACCAATTTCCATAAAATAGGTATTTAAAACGTTTTTACTCAGTCGGACTCTAATTGGTACACAATGTTTAATGGTACTCAACATAATGGCAGTTTTGATCTCTGACGAGAAAGACGAAACTAAAAATCCTCATGGCAAATGTTTGTAAAGTTCAATTGCAAAATAACTACTAAACATGGGTTTATCACTGAAAGCGATGACATGTGGACCCGAGTTTGTAAAATAAATTGTTAAGGTAAAAAAATAATAATAATAAATTTTATTATATGATACCGATCAGATTACAAAAACAAAATTATCAATGAAGGTATTATAGAAATGCCGGATCTAATTGGCTCATACAAAATGCTTCAATTCTATTGCCTATCTGATGTGGCGATATCTATATCATCGTTAACGTACGGAAACCGGGTTCTAATCTATGAAATAAGTGAAAATTGCACAGTATATCATATGATATGTATATACCTTTAAACTGTTTATCCATTTGTTATTTCTAAATTGTATTTCTTTACACAGACATCCGATCAATATTTTTTATTTTATTTTTATTTGGAGGTTTATCGACCACCATGAGCAACTCAATAGCATATAAACAGTCGCCCGTCCCTAATTTAGGGTCACTGGTTCCAGGGAAGGAAGAGAGCTAGTGCCGTAAGACAAACACAACGTCCATGCCTCACCGAGATTCGAACCCGGACCTCTTTCGGACGAATGATCAGAGGTCATCGCTTAGACCACCGCGCCACCGGGCTTGCATCAATATTTTGTCATATAAGTTTTAGAGAAAATTTGGAAATAATCACATGGAACAGAAAAAACAAAGGAAACAAATTTGCAAACTGCAGAGAAAATCAAATTTTTTCACAAGGTTTCTACTATCACATTCAACTAGACGTCATACAAATAATACATTTCGCACGAAAACTGTAGAATTACTATACACATGATGTCGAAACATACGATTCATTCAAACCGTGTCTCTAACTGCAAATTAAAATACATTTATTTACAATTAAAAACACTATTTACAATAAAAGGCAAGTACTTTCAGGGATCTCATGTCCCCATCATCAGGCCTATGTGTCACGAATCATGAGGAGCTATCCCATATATATACATCACAAGAAAGCCCCCGTCAAACGTCTGTTTAACATTCCTGTGTTGCCAACTTTAAAAGACACAAACTATAATGTTTAAAAATAATTATGCAAGTCAAAGTTATATCTAAGTTTCATTCTCGATGGCTGTGAGGGTTACCAGCCCTCTCCATGGGTTGTGTCACAGAGAGACGCCTGAGTCATCGTCAACGCAGAGAAAAAGCGATTGATTTCAGAGGTACGAAGAAAAAGAAGTTTCATTGATTTATTCAGCCGTCAATCCTATAGAGATAATGTTAAATTGACGGAACGTACCCATTCTATTATATTAGGTAAGCTACTGAAGAAGTTTTTTACCTCACTGCAAAATAAAATGAACAATGTTACTGACAGACACATAGAAAAACTTCGTGAACTGGTTTTAGGGCGTACTTATAGACTACAACCTTCAGACCTATCTACTGGTTTTCATTATGAACTCACACATCCAGAACCTTTTATTAATTTAAATTCAGTTCAATTATCAGCCAACCAAGTTTCTACCCTCAAAAGAGGGTTAAAGTTTAGTTTCCCTGTTTCCAACTTTCGACCTCTACAAACAATACCACTTCTGGAAAATGTTATTGGGGCACTTCCGGAGGATGAACGTGAAACCATTACATACTCGTTGGCAGGATATATTTCACGAGAAATTTAGACCACACCAAAAATAAAGTATGAAAAACAACAATTATTGGAGTTGGCGAATAACCCTAACCTATCCATTATTAGCGATGATAAAACTGAACAGGTCGTTTTTATGGAGAGTTCAGACTATAGCGAAAAGATGTTACAAGCTATCGCTTTAGTCCCTCACAGTGTACTCAGGTCCGATCCAACCTCTGCTACGGTTTCGGATCTAAGTAAACTCCGTAACCAAGCTTTTCTGCCAACTTCTGTTTCTTCTAGGATGAAACCCCCAATTGGACCAAGAGTTCCGGAAATTTTCGGGAAACTGAAGATTCATAAACCAGGTCAACCACTTAGGCTTTTGGTCTCGGGTAATGCTAAACCAACTCGCAACCTGGAGACTGCTCTTGCTTCTTACCTGAATCCTTTAACGTTAAACTCTAAGATTTCCATTACGAGTTCTATTCAGGCCTTGAATTGTGTCAGAGCTTTTGACTTTCAGCGGATTCAGTTTGTCATGGCTTCTTTAGATGTTGTCTCTTTGTTTCCTAATGTTCCACTTACCCAAGTACATTCCATTATTGCTGACAAATTAGGGACTGATTCATCCATTCCTCCACTTGAAGCAGAGGCTATCCTCTCTGCTCTTAAATAGGTAGCCAGGAGGTCGTATTTCAAATTCGACGGGAAATTTTTTCAACAACGAGAAAGTGCACCAATGGGGTCATCATTGTCCCCCATTTTAGCATAGATATTACTTCAGTCTCTGAAAGACCAAGCGTTATTGAATTTCCCATCTCATCCTGCTCTCATTGTTAGATATGTGGACGATATGTTGGTTTTTTGGCCACATTCTATTACTCTCCTGGATGAATTTACGGAACACCTCTCTTCCCAATTTCCTACTATTAAATTCACTAGAGAATTGGAACAAGACGGAAAATTACTTTTTTTGGATTTTATGCTGTCAAGGGACCCTTCGTCACATCAAGTCAGATATTTAGTCTATAGAAAACCTACGTTTACACCATGTATTATCCCTTTTGATTCTTCACACCCTAATGAGCAAAAGGTCTCAGCCCTTCGTTTCATGATACGACGAGCGTTCACTCATTCTTCTACTTGTACAGCCAGAAATAAGGAACTTTCTACTATTAAGGCTATAGCTCGGTCGTTTGGATTTGCAGATCGGGTTTTCTGTAAGTGGTTGAGAAACTTCACAAGTTTGAGATTCACAACATTGTCTACGAGGTCGAGACCCTTAGGTATGTTGGTAAGGTGGAATATTTCCCCCCAATTATTTCTATCCTCAAAAAGGCATGCCGGAAATATGGTTTGTACTTCGGTATATGCACTAGAAATATATTTTCACTAATTCGGAATGATCGTGATAAGGTTTCAGATTTTTGTAGACATGGTGTCTATAGTATTCCACTTATTCACGAGGACCCAAATACCGACATTACATACTATATAGGTTCTAAACTTCAGACTTTGGATAAGAGAGTGAGTGAACATAAATATGCTCTACGAACAGGGACTATAAACACAGCACTTGATACTGCTGCTGTGCAAGGAAGGTACTCGCCCGACTGGAATAATGCTTAAAATTCTCAACTCAAATGTAACAAAAAGTACAATATTTGTGTCCGAAAGTTTACATGTAATTTCATATGGTAACAAATGCTGGAATTTTGACTTGCCTACCTATATACCAAACCCATGGAGAGGGCTGGTAACCCTCACAGCCATCTAGAAAGAAACTCAGATATAACTTTAACTTGTATAATTATTTTTAAACATTATAGTTCGTGTCGTTTGAAGTTGGCAACACAGAAATGTTAAACAGATGTGTGACGGGGGCTTTCTTGTGATGTATATATGTGGGTTAGCTCCTCATGATTCGTGACACATAGGCCTGATGATGGGGACATGAGATAACTAAAAGTACTTGTCTTTTATTGTAAATAGTGTTTTTAATTGTAAATAAATGTATTTTAATTTGCAGTTGGAGACACGGCTTGAATGAATCGTACGTTTCGACAGGATGTGTATAGTAATTCTAGACGTCATAACTTTCGAAAATGAAACGATTGTGGAATAACTAAAAACATGTATCCTGAAATATGGGGATCTACAGCGAAGTTAATTTATGCGTCATTTTTTGTCCACGCCGGGGATCGAACCCGAGTCCACTCATTCCGGAAAAAGTCGCTCTACCAACTGAGCTACGCAAATGTTCGTTCTCGCTGCTATCTGTCTTTATGTCGTGTGCGTCCTGCGGGGTAGGCAGGTCACAGACCATAATAGACATCTGGACTTCGATAATATTAGATCCTCAGAACCAAGTCATTGGGAAACCTGTCTGGCCGCTGAAAGGATTATTCCTTCTGGAAAAGTTCGGGGAAATCGCTCTATGTCTGTGGTTTTGAAATATGAAACAGAACACTTGTTGCTCTATTTCGAAAAAAGAGTCAAATTTAAAATCGAATTTTTGCGACACTTTACACTCATGTGTAAACAAATGGAAAATATAAATACTCTAAAAAGTGCTAACGTTTTTCGTAATAACAGAAAACCAAAAGACGATAGAAACTATTCACATTGTAAGATAAGATTAAAAGCATAAAACGTCAACAGTCATCATGACGGCAAAGAAATTATACGAAACTTAGATTCGTATATCCGTTTGCAGGTTATTCAAAATTGACCGTTGCTTTATCAAAATACTGACAATCAACTGACCCGGCCATAGGGTATTTATATTTCCAAAGCACTATATTCCGAGTACACAAATGCTAACACAAACTTCAATATTATTTCAAAGACCCTTTTCCCTCCTTAAATGCTCTTTACTTTGTGAATATGTATATTCCTGAACACTGTCCCGAAATAATGAAATTCGATTGTTTTGACTTAACGCTAGTACGTGTCACCTTCAGTAAGATGGAAACTATCAATACCCAGCATATAGAAACTGATTGAAGGACCACTGTCTAAATATAAATGATCAGGATGATTAAATGAGAGTTTTAGCAAACAATACAGAATAATGGAAAGAAAATGCATCCTAATTCACTGGATCTATCAGTAATCTTAAAAAATTACTCATCTGATCTGAGTGGTGAAAGATAAAAATATATAAAATATCTTCAAAAAATGACAAGAACTTTTATTGTCCTGCTTTACATACTTGAAATAACAATCGTAATTCATTTGGTTAAATGTTCGGAACATTGTAGTTTCAGAGAATCTTTTTTTTTAATTCAAATAACAATTGCGTATAAGAAAATTCAATTACTTTTGTAATTATTGTGGAAAAGTATATATAAATATAATTTTGTACTTTGAAATGAAATGCTCCACAATATGGCGAAAGATATACTGTACATGAGCGGTAGCTCATCTGAAATGAATATAACGGCTCTTAGCTCTGAATTCTTTTTCGTAGTCCTTTTTTTATGAAAATAGCAAAATTAATGCTTGTTCTACTTTTACTGCCTTGTATTACTTTCGGTTGGTGCTCTGCTGCAGTGTCCTCTATGTATAAGAGCTAATGATATACATACAAGTAGTTTGCCAAATCTTCCATCGGAGTCAACTTCACTTCCACAGTAGTTTTATCTTCACTAGTCGCCTCACTGTTTTACCTGTTGTCAGATTTAATAACTTCCTTGGTGTACACACATGGTGCCTTCGACAATGTAATAGATATCGCTCTTGTTCTAAGCTTTTAAAAGTATTGTACTGAGTTTCTGTATCTCCTTTAGTCTGAGAAAATGCCGTTGGAATCAGATAACTTTCGTATACTATTTCCTTGTTTTTCTCTCATGAGCTGTCACTCGCTTTACTGCTGCACAGCAGCATTGAACAAATTGCTTCATTCTTCAGCGTGCATTTCTTGTTACCTGCTGCCTTTGGTATCAGTGCATTTTGATCAAATTATCATACGTAGATGCTTTTCGGAAAGGCGTGTCTGAACCCAGGTCTTAAACAACCCTTATAAATAGGAAACTAGGAGATTTGGGCTAGAGTGCCCAATAGGAAAGTGACACGGAAGCGAAGTAGAAAGAGGAGGAAGAAGTCCTTATTTATTACCGGAAGCCAGTAACCGGGGTCCGACGGCTTAACGTGACCATCCGACGCACGGCGGATATTTAGTGGATCGAGCGTTCGTACCAGCCTGGGATCGAACCTGAGGTCCTTTCCGTGGCATTCACGGACGTTGCCTACTAGGCCACCCGCTACCCAATCAGTGCATTTTACCTTTGTGTGCTGTATTTAAACCCTGGCGCGAACAACTGAGCTTCGTCTTGGTATTTTGTATTTCGCGCAGCAAATGCCATGAAACGATAAAATGCGGTAATTCTGTCCATGCACGATTTTAAATGAATAGTTAAAAAACTCAGTGACACATCCCCAGCTCGACATTAAAATGCATTAATATACAAAGAGTAGTAGCTAAAAACACGTCAACAAACTCTCAACAACTACATTATATCTTTCAGGTCAGCGCGACCAATCCTCAGATGTGTGACACAGAAGACTTCGTGAACGTCAACTATATATACAAACAACGATCAGTAATGTGACCAATAAACGTCAGAGTAAAAAGGGAATACAATCGATATACTTATCTATTAAATTAGAACGTGGTAAATTAATAAATTTCAAATGGAAGTTAAAGTCCCAACTGGTAATACGTAACAGTCTATTTTTGGTAATTGGCTATTTCCTCTTTTGGTCTGTACAGAAAATCTTCGTTATGTAGAAAGCGTATTTTTCACGACTGATTTCCATGCAGCAGGTAAATGAAATGGAAATTTTTCATTGCAGCATCTGTCTGCTGCCTTCCAGATATAGAGGCTTTCAATAAAAAAATGTTAAACCTTGATCGAGGAATGGCCAGGACTGTTACCTCTGACCACTCAGAGTGATGTGTTCCTCTATTTGTAATACTAGATAAGGCCGTGTTATCAGTCTCACATTTTGCATCGTATCGATGCTCCTTGAGATGAATTCCAATCGATCTGCTTGTGTATCCAATATAAACACTATTTTTCATTGAGTCGCCCAGAGGTTTCAATGGGATGGAGTAAATTATATTTTTTTTAATGCCTACATCGTCGCGGTCATTCTTAATACGGAATAGGATATTGTTTATTTTGATTCCAAAAGCTATTTGGTTCCTGCGGCAAATGTATTCTAAGGTGTCTACTAAACACGGTACATACTCGATTGGACCAGCGAATCTACGTGTAGTTCTGTCCCCCTGAAGGGTGGATCGTGAACTCCGGCTTAATTGTTTCAACATGCTATTAAGCATCATATCTGTATATCCGTGGTTCCGAGCAATCTGATACACCTTTTTGATTTCCTCTTGTCTAAGATGCTGCTTGGAGGTGAACGTGTAAGCTCTATTAAACATACATCGGATGGCAGACATTTTTTAACCTTTGAGCTGACGGTTTTGGAATCAGGGAAGGTTTAGAAGTTGACTTCCTATACCCGTAAATGATAGCAGGTCTGAGGGCTGATGTCTCTTTTCAAGAATGTTCAGGAAAGCTAAATAATTTTTATTTTCCTGTTCCGTTGTGAAAAGTATTGTTGGGTAAACGGAAGACAAGTCCTCTGTCAATGCATGTAAGTCCTGTATTGAACAGGGCCAAATCCCAAATACATCGTCAGTGTATCTCATGTCCATGGATGGGTTTAAACTACAAGATTCCAAGACACTCTCATCCAGCTGTTATTACAAAAGGATTTCTGCTAGTACCGGTGAGAGAGGGAATTCATAACTCTATGTGTTTGTAAAACTTGTTGTTAAATTTAAAATATGTCCGTTTGAAAATTAAACGTAACGCAGACATGATGGAATCAATCTGTACCTGTGAACAAATGGCCTGTGCGATTCATTTATCCTGGATAATGTCATGTACAATTGTCACCGGTAAGTTA
This sequence comes from Macrothele yani, assembly GCA_039090855.1. Taxonomy (NCBI): domain Eukaryota; kingdom Metazoa; phylum Arthropoda; class Arachnida; order Araneae; family Macrothelidae; genus Macrothele; species Macrothele yani. The sequence continues at coordinate 84,222,634 of CM077033.1, read as the reverse complement.
GGGAATAACGAGGTGACGTCGAGTGAAGCCATCAGGAAATCCATTCCCATAAGCCTAAACCTTTTGATGCTATTCTTTTTTTCATATCTAGAGGATTATAGTAAGGGAGTGTCTGACCCAAGGCCAGGTCTTAAACAACTCTTAGAAATAGGAAACTAGGAGATCTGAGCTAGAGTGCCTGATAGGAAAGTGACATGGAAGCGAAGTACAAAGGGGGAGAGTACCCTGGGTCCGACGGCTTAACGTGCGCATCCAACGCACGGCGGATATTTTGTGGATCGAGCGTTCGTACCTGCCTGGGATCCAACCTGAGGTCCTTTCCGTGGCAGTCACGAATGTTGCCCACTAGGCCACCCTCGGCCCTTTTGATCCTATTAACAGCCTGTAACGAGCTGGATACTGAGAAGCTGGTGTTTGTCGTCAGTGGTTTGAGAAAATTGCCCAGCGCTCTCTCAAGGAGGTAAGATGGCCTGTGTGTCCCCGAAACAAGGGGACAGAGGGGTTACCCTCTTTATGAATCTTGACTTTACTAAAAATCTCTGGCACACGCGGGCCTAGAGGAGGTTGTAGGCAAATGCTGATGGTCTCCGGTAAAGATCCATGGTATTTTAATTTGCTGATGGCCATCAAAACTGCTGCTGTGGGGTCTTAGTTACGGATTTACGTGGAATGGTATCTATAACTTCATTCATCCTATATTTGTAATCTTGTCTAACAATGATAATTATGTGGGATGACTTTTCTGCCGTTGTAATGGCCAATCTTGAGTCAGTTTTTAGGGCCTTTAGTTCCCGCATTTCTTCTTTGAGGGTTGATCTTTCGCAATTATCCACCCTCCTATTCCACTGTTTTTTTTTATAATTTTGGTCACGTGGTAACGTGTAGAGTCGAGATATTCTATAGGTAATGCCTGGGAAATTGTTTCCGGCCTGAGTAACGATATTGAACATGTTAATGTTAAGCACTGGGTAAGCGGAATTTGGGCCCCTAGATAATGCATTAATCTGTGCTTGATTAAGAAAAACAGCACTGTAATTGACAAACAAAGGATGAGTGGGGAAATCTGTAGACTAACTAACAAATTGTTTTGCTGGATGCCTATTATAGATTTCGTCGGCCACCAAGTTCCGTAATATGTCAACATGTGTAAATTGTTCCCTATGCATGTGGTTTCCTACCAATCAACATAATTTTAGTGATTGAGGTTTCGACCAAGGTTGAGGGAACCCAATTACACATAAATAAGTAAGCTTTATAAAATTGACCTTGTAGGTAGTCTGTGAATCATCTTTTTTGTCGAATAGTCACCAAAAGCCGTTTTCTTTCAGCCGTAGCCAACACACGAGCATCTTTATTCTTCGATATTGGGATGTTTCGTATTTTAAGAAACTTTTGAAGTGATGTTGAGATCCCTGCAGTTCAATAAGAACGCAAGGTGTTGTTCTTCTCTTATTAATTTGAGTCTGAATCGTCGAAAGCATCTGATCGAAGTCTCCATTTCACTGTTGCTGTGCGATAAAATCCTCAAAAGCTGTAAAAAGCAAATTATTTGTATTATGTATTACGTGCAGCAAGTGCCTTGGTATAATATATTTCGTGCAGCAAATACCGCGGTAATTCCGTCCATACACGATTTTGAAATAAATAGTTAAAAACCTCAGTGACACATCCCCAGCTTGACATTCTGTAACTATTTATTTTAAAATCATGTATGGACGGAATTACCGCTCTGACGTTTTATGGCACTTGCTGCACGAAATACATAATACCCAGACATAACTATACACTTTTATTTCTAGGTTTTCCTTTAACAGGCGTAGAACGATATCATTCCTAAACAACTTACTGTAAAATAATAAAATAAAGAGCGCCTGTAGTGTTAACTATACATGAATCTTGCATAATTGCGCCTGCTCTTTAAGGAAACGTCTTTCCCATCAAGGTATGTGATCGATATTTGTTCAATGATTCACCCCATTCAAACTTCAACGTATTTCATTATTATGTTCTGTTTTTCTACACAAATTATTCACCAAAGGGAAAAGTTTGGCGAGTTTTTTTCAGAAACAGTTGGTAGAGCGGTAGTTAAGACTCATAAGAATTTTAAATATATATATTTCAATTTTCGAACTTATTACTCATCACTTTTTAAAAAGTTTAGTTAAAATACTTAACCGTCCACTCTTCTTTATAGTAATAAAATGAACGGTTATATATTGATATTCGATCACATTATCTGACGGACTTAACTGATATTATAGTTTCCACTTTTTGATGCAAACTTTCTAACTGAGCTCCAATTGTGCGCCAGCATTAAACGGAAAAGAAATTTGTTGTTATTTTAGAAGATAACAGTTAAATCATGACAGTTTCATCCAGTACAATAGACAATATCGTTTTTATCATTTCTTTACATACCAAATGCTATTAGCTTGTAAGCCGCCGTAACTGATACACACTTTCCAAATAGATCCTCAGAGAACGAACCGGCCTTATGATTACTTATTCATATTCCCCTTCTTTTTTAACTTTATGTAAAAATACTCCCGAGCTTTAAAAAAAAATTCTTACGTTTTACGAAATATGAATGCAAAATATTAAATACTATTTCAGTAAAACGGAAAAAAAATGATATTATTTTAAAATAAGCACAAAAAGTTGAACACTATTTTTCAGTCTTTTTTGAAAAGTACGCATGAAATGGAAATCACAGTTTAAAAAAAAATAGCGGCCGGACATGCTCCATTTTCTTACCCATAATATTCTACGCCACTCATTGGAAAACCTGGGTTTGAACAATTTCCGTGTGTACTACACTTTGATGCCCTTGGTGCCTTCGTTAAGAAACAATCGCTGGAGAAACAAGTAAATGCTGATAAATCTTAATTTACGAACAATACTTTCTAATTTTAGTTTTGCCAAGTGAATAGCAACAGTACTCATCAGAAGTGCAGATGAAATGGAAAGAGAGCACGTATCATGTTATTTTCATTTGTTCCACTAGATTGCTTTCTGCAACCAGGCAAACGCCTTCAGAGTGGTGCAGTGGTCTAAGTGATGGCTTATGATCATTCGTCCGAGGTAGGTCCGGGTTCGAATTACGGTGAGGTATGGATATTGTTTTCGACTTACGGCACTAGCTTTTCCCTTCCCTGGAACCAGTGCCAATTAATAAAGGACGGGCGGCTGCTTATAGCCCATTGAGTTTCTCACGGTGGTCGTTAAACCTCCAATAAAAAAAACAAAAAAAAACAGGCATACAATTTTAGATACATCAGAATGTTAGGTCGAAGATAAATCATGCGTAGTTTAAATGACCCCCTTCCGTAAGGACCGTCAACGCCTAATAAGTTTCACTTCAAAAACCCATGTATGCATTTGCTATATTTTTACTTCGTGTACAATTTTTGCGCAGAGGCTACTTGATGCCATTTTGTTGGTGGCACTGTCTGCAACACGATTTAAAAATCTCTCTTGACGATCATATTGTTCACAAGATTGCAAGTCAACGTGTTGAACCACGCGCCTATTACGACCTTACTACAATCCCTTTCTAAAAATCAGTCAGGGCAATGCTAGTGCCAAGAGGACTTTTAAGAAAGGACAAAATCGTTTTCCATTGCTATGAATTCGTACGCACGACATTTCTTTTTGAAAATTTGTAACAGCAATTTTTGGATAACTGAGCAGTAATTTTTAGAAAATTATTATTTTAAATTATAATCTTTCATTAGATAAGAAAATGGTTTCACGGAAGCCAATTTATTACATGACACGTACATAAAATTCTTGATTTTTGTTAAATCATACGATTGAAATAATTTTTGACGGCAAACCCTGCCGATGTGATTGCATATTGCATGCATACGGTTTAAATGTTCGGAAATTTTTATTGTTGTCCAGAATGCACTAAACAGCGGGTATCTTCTGCTATATACAAATATTAGTTACTCTTGTAGTTTCTTATGGAGAATCTCTAATCTTTTTTATTTAAATTAGACATTTTAATAAATCTGTAAAATAATTTTATAATAGTAGAAATAAACCCTTCATTCAGATGTTTCGAAATTTATCAAAAATATGTTATACTGATAGGTAGTTTATGGTTTGTCACTATATTTTCAACTTTTATTGAGTGCGAACATATATTATCCACATTGAAATTTATTGTTAGATGCAACAAATTTGTCGAATGCCAAAGCATTTTAATACCATGACTTGTCATTTAGAATGATATATTCGCTGCACTTTTATTTTCCATACAGAACTTTGTATTTTCATGGTGGCTGACAGAGTATAGTTTTTCATTTAGAAATTCATTCCAAATAGTTTTCTGAACTACAATTTCACTCTAGTTATTTATGATATTCAAAGTGTTTGCAGTCATATGCTTTGAAACATATTTAAATATAATTCAGTTAATTATAGTTTTCAGTTTTGTAGTGAAGTGATACGCTACATGAAATCTAAAAGCCTTTTGGTAGGCACATGCTAGTAGGGAAGCCTGTATATCGCTGTTTTCGGCGTAATCGTTCTAAAACATTTATCTTTAAAAAATTATATCGTCCTACGTATATCTGCAAACATGTTTCATGATGATACTGCTTTCACCTTACATTCTCAGAAAACTGCCACAACGTAATAGATCCCACCAAGTTTCTGATAATCTCTTTTGCATCCGTATTTTTCCAGAATGTTCCAAAATTGACAGACCATCGATCAATTCATAATACAACACCATGAAATCGGAAAGAAACTACGATGTCGAATATTGAATAGCAACAGTGTTTACTTAAGTATTACTTTCAACGGTATTTTATGAAATTTGCATGTTCTAAATACTTTTTTTTTTTTTTTTTTTTTTTTTTTTTTTGATTGGAGGTTTAACGACCACCGTGAGCAACTCAATGGGCTATAAGCAGTCGCCCGTCCCTAATTTAGGGTCACTGGTTCCAGGGAAGGGAGAGAGCCAGTGCCGTAAGACAAACACAACATCCATGCCTGACCGGGATTCGAACCCGGACCCCTTACAGACGAATGATCAGAGGCCAGCGCCTTAGACCACTGCGCCACCGGGGCGGCTCTAAATACTTTAAGCATTAGGTTTGAATTCTGCTGTTCTATGAGCAACAAATAGAAATCCATACCGCCATCATTTGTAAATCTACATCTAGATACCAGTTTGGGTAAAATTTTGTTGGGTATATGTATATTATTTTGCAAATATTACGACTGAACCCTTCAGAATCGCTCACTTCCATTCAAAATAAAAATGTAATATTTCATATCGCGTACTCCACGAATAAATTTAAATAATAGAAACATGAAAATCCAGATAAAAACTAGTTACAAATCAGAGATAGTAGTTAGAAAGCAAGACTTCCAACAAAGTAACCTCTCACAACTACTATATGGGTTTGATTTGAATGTGTCAGATATGATTTTTTGGTATGATCGCTGCCTTTCGGAAGTAATTTTTAGTCAGGTGAGTATCAAGAATCTATTTGATGAATTTTGACAAAAGTGAAAAGGATGGATCTTTCCATATCCTCTGTGCAAATGTCCTGTCCTTCAGAGAGGGTAAAACGATGTGGGAATAATTTTGGTGATAATTTCACTTTTTTCTTTCTTGTCTGATTTGCATTCTTATAATTGTTTTCAGACACGGAATCAAATTAGCCGGGTAGTGAACATAGCTCTACCGTTCCATTGAGAAACCAAATTACAATAAATGATCGACATTATTATAGTTTATCCAAATACAGGAAACTTCGAAGCACTGTTAATGCAGGTAAATTCGAAGGATTTTTGATAGAATACTTGGAAGTATTTCTCTAATCACATTCAATAGCATCTTTGTCTCAACATCTTAAAGCTTTCACTGACGAAACGCCATGTTGCATATGTTTTCAGAACTAACACCTTTGCTTGAATAAAACAGATCTATCAATCATCAAGGACATATAAATTCTGATATAAAGAGCACCGTGGTGGTGCCTTGGAAATGAAATTTCATATCCATATTGAGCTTACGCAGGAATGTTCTTGTTCTGTCTTTCACTATCAGACAGGCTAGAAACAATGATAAAATTAAAATAAAAAAAATAGTCAGAATGAACCACTAAAACGATAAAAAAAGGAGTAAAAATTATAAACTTTATTAATTCATCGTTTTACCTCTGAAGGAAAAACGACCTGTAAACACAACATAATAAATAATATCTTGCTAACAAAATTTGCCGGTAATAAACTAGACACTCACTAGGGCTTTACGCTACCTCGTGCTGTATTTTTTTCAGCGGAAAGAACTTCCACACAAAGCACCTTTCTATCACGAACCGAGAGGAATGAGAGTTTGTTGCCTGACCAATGACTCTATTGCGCATTGACTTTTGTAGTGCTTCTCAACTCACAGCCGGGTCGCAGAGGTGCGACAGCAAAGACAACGACCCCACATACAATCCTTCATACGGTTTCCGAGCATTTGGTTCTACCTTTGGAGAAGCCTTTTAGTGCAGAAATTCAATCTCAGAAGCAGTTCTAGAATAATTATATAGAATAAATGTGTTGCAGTGAGAGATAGCATAAATAAATACAAAAATGTTTTCCTTTTTCAAAAAATCGAAGGAGATACCTCGGCTTTGCAGCACATGTTAGTGGTTTGTCACTGTTTCGAACACTGTGAATAGATCATCAATTAATATCTGTTAAATACGAGGAAACACGCAGCGCTGAAAATGAAATATTTTCTGGTAGTACTTTAGATTATACTCGGATTGTTTGTATTGCTTGAAAAATCAAAAAGTTTGGATAGAAGGCAGCAGGACACCCATGCGGCTGAAATCAGTGCTCTAGGCCAATGACTAAGCCATTAGATGCAGAAATGTGTGATATTACGGTCATATTTTTCTGATACAATTATGTGTAGGGATTATGCAGTTGACACAGTTTCCATGAGTAAATATTATCACCTTATGTTTAATGCATTTAAGAAAAAACGGCAAAGACATCATAGAATTATGGATCCCCGTGATCCTTCCTGCAGTCCTTTATCACAAAAACCATATGTGATAAAACGGCAAAGACATCGGATAATTGTAGATCACCATCTTTCTTGTTGTCCTTTATCATAAAAACCATAGACAAAAGTTGACAATACTTAGGACAAGTAATTCCAGGGTAAATATAATAATAACGATCAAAATAATGCTCTTTTTTAAAAGAAGCAGTTTTGATATGTGACGACTCGAGTGTGAAAGTACTTCATATTCAGCAAGACATATATGGAAAACATATTTGTAGTAATTTCATGAAAATATTAATTATGTATTAATTTAATATATTGAGGCTCATAAAACAAATTTAGTAAAATTATGTATTGTTACTGCCCTTTGCTAAACTTTCAAGTAGGGAGCTGAAACAACTAAGGAAATCTTAGCGACTCTTCATTTGCCTATCGGTCTCACCGAGGCTGTAGGACAGTTGCTCAAACTCAGACTATGGAAGGTCCACTTTCCAGTTCTGAAGGAATTTAGGGGGCCGCAAAAATACTAATAAATTCCTTATGAATAAATATCAAATTTACCGAACTACCCCAATGGCGTTGCACTTGTAAATAGTAAAAACAAATACTTCATTTCTGAAAACAATGACTTTTACGTAAGAATTATTTTCACTGAAATCTTAATATAATCACATTTTACCAATTGAACAGGGTACACGGGACAGAAAACAGATACGTCTGCAATCCGCGCAAGCGGGTTGACGATCTTAGCCACTGAGGAATAATCGATGCTGAACAGTGGCTGTAATATATCTTCTTTGCTTTTGATCTTCCTTGGGGTGCATTGTGGGCCCTCATACTTTTCTGTTTTGTTTTCAGACAGGGGGTATAGTGAAACCGCAAAGGTGTACGGTACCCCTTCTTAAGCGCTAATTGTCTGAAACTCCACAATACAGAAAATATTAGATGTTCTGACCAGAAACTTGGATTAGCTTTTCTATCACTTACTTATCGATATTTGGAATAACATCCTTTGAACAGGTTACTTTTAAAATTGAAAATAAGTAACTATCACTTAATCTATTCCTTCCAAGACATTTTACTTGGTTCATTCTCGAAAACAACTGTTCACCTGAGTATGTTGTTCCGAACAGAGTCAGAACCTGTGCACATGGGCATACTACTTACCGCCGCAACCCTCCCCAGTCAGGTGGGGGGCCTCACGGCTAAGATGTCTTTTAGACTCAGCACAAGGTTTGTGTTTTATCAAACATTTTGAGAAAACGCCATATTAAACTGGTTAAAGAAATAACCAGGAATTTTTGACGGCTGTTTTGCCGTCAAAAATTACTGAACTATTAAAAGAAACGATTTTTTTTTTCAGTAAATAAGCAAAACCTTCAAAAAATAATCTTGACTTTAGTTTTAAAAAACCGGATAACGGGAAAGAAGCGATTCTAGAGGACTTAAGGCACCTTTTCACAGCCATAGCAATAGTTCCGTTGGATGTATTTTAACCCTCTGGGGGCCAAGTATTTTTTCCTGTGCTACCTTAATTTCGGTTCTGAGTTTGGCGAACGTTCTTCCCATGAGCGGCTGGCTATGTGGACGAAGCTGTTTTACTAGCGGAATTCAGTGTTTGGCGATCCCGTTTCAGAGGAGGTGCAAGACGGTACTGATACACAGATATGATAATGGGATTAGACTAATAGCCCTGTGCCTCCGGTAAGAGCATAGAGAGGTGTTTGTTTTTCCTTGTGTCGCACACACATTCCTGGGGTCATGAAATACTTACATATAAAGTCAGTTTCATAGCTATTGTAATTGATTCCTATAGCATAAGCATGCAAAACCCGGAATACCATTAACATATCATTTTTTGAAAAAAAAATCCGTAAGACAATGTAAAAATAAGGTAACAATTACTGCAACCTATTTTTGGTTGATCGAGGTTTATCGTTTTTATTTAATTTTATTTCTTTATATGACTTGTAAAAATACACATATCGTTCGCTGAGGCTTAGTAGGCAGTACTTTTAGCGAACATGAATATATTTCTGTCCTCTAAAAATACAATCGACACCCAGCCTCCACTTCGATAGAAAGGATACTTATGTGTGATCTCGTGCGAAAAAAGAAATGCGGTGTAGACTTAAAATTAAAAATTATTTGCATTGAATAGTTTCATTGCCACTTATTGCTATTTATTCGGATCGGTACTATATGCTCACATTTGTAATATCTGTTATACACCAAGCATTCATCAGTAATTTAAATAAACGCAGAATATTCAGAATGTTTTCCCTGTAGAAGTCTTAAATTTATATGCATACATTAGGTAATAAAATATGTGTTTATCTGGGAAACGAGAAATAAATAGAAACAAAAGCATACAAATATGCCCTATGCAAATAAACAAAACTAGTTATTTGAATTACATTATCGCAAAATGTTTGACCTATGAAACATTTGAGTAAGGGCTTATGATATTTGCAGGGCAATTTTTTATTTGTATGAGATAGTACTCTTATCTGATAAGGTTTTTACCTGAAAATGCCGAAAATGACCACATCCCGAAACGGGGAACAAATCATTGACATGAGAGTTTTTGAAAAGAAAAAAAAAAATCCGTATTCCCTCCCATCCCTTTCTCTTTCATGCTATTTCTAAAATTTGAGATCTTCAGAATTTTAAAACGTTTAAAAAAGTCAATGGTGCTGTTTGAGAAACAATATTTTTATCCTGTTAACCCACCACCAGAAATGAAATTCTGATCATACCACTACAAAACAGTTATCAGCAATAATTCACTTCAAAACCACAGAATTGCTGAGCTGCGTAATTGTAGTATTAAGCATTTTGCATATTAAATGGAAATTTTCGTCAGAATGGAGCAAGTTCCCTCTATGTCATTCTGGCAAGCTTTCCAATTGTATCCACCCTTCTCCCACAAGGTCTTCTTCTGCGTCTTGTCCTGTTCTTTGGTATCTAGTCTGAAATTTCAGTTCTCCATCACTGGTCCGTTCTTCTTGCGATATATTCAGCCCATTGCCAATTCAGGGATTTTACTCTGATGATAATGTCTTCCGCACTTGACATTTTTCTGATCCACCAGTTCCCCTTATCATTCCTGGTTACACCAATCATACACCTTTCCATCTTTCTTTCAGTTGTCTGCAGCCTTTGTATGTCTTTTTTAGTTATGCTCCATGTCCGAAATTCGCAAAAGTGCCCGTGACAAGGATCGGACCCCCATCCTTTTGCTCCGGAGTCGAATGCTTTCTCATTTAAGTTACACCAACACAATTTCTCGCTGCAACTTTGCCATCTTGATATGCGCTTTATATCTGTAGTATGGCACACAGATTTTTATTTCTTAAGTAAGAACTGGAAGGATGCATTTATTAAAAACTTTTCTATTAAGACATAATGCATTTCGTTCTTGAAACCTGTGTTGTGTTTCTTTAAAAAGCACTCCAACCAAGTTTTATACGCCGATTAATTTCTTCATCAACGTGACCCTCACTTGATATCTGTTGCCAAAGGCAAATGTTGTATAGGTTACCTTCAAATTTTCCCCATCAATGAATAAATCGTCATTTTTTGCAAAAGCATTGCACATCAGTTTTGTTCTCTGAAAGTTCACTTCTAATTCCACTCCTTTTCTCTTGTCAGTATTTTCCTTATTCATATTTTGCAGCTCCAAAGGAGTTGCTGCAAAATGACTATGTCATCAGCAAAGTGAAGATGAGTTAAATAATTCACTGAACTACAATTTTTCAACTTTTTTTCTGTTGTTTTCAAATGAATAGGTGTAACTGAATGGATTTTATGCGCAGATTCCGAAAATGACCTTCAAATTTCCGTACCACGTCAGGTTTTTACACAAATGCATGAAATGTGAAAATTTAGAAAACCGTTATTTTTTAATGACATTGCGATATGGCAACATTTGTAACGTGTGAAAATGTTCTCTTGAGGGGCGGAATGATTGTTTAAGGAATAGATAAACATAAATACATATTCAAAAGCAAACATACCTAACATTCGCCACTGGGCTTCCCTTGAAACTTCCTCTTTTTGGATTGTCTTCGGTGTGCGTCCGTACAATCTCTGTTCAACATCCAACAATAGTCGGACATCATATGTAAAGTCCACTTTCATTGGTATCTCTTTTCCATCACTTTAATATCCTGATGGAAGCGCTCGCCATGTTCTCCCGAAAAATCACAAAGATTGTTAGGAAAGTAATTTAGATGAGCATGAAGAAAGTGGACTTTGACGCTCATGTTGAAACCAAGCTGTTCATAGGATTCCAGCATGTGCTCGACTAAAGTGGTGTAATTTGAAGCCTTTGTATTCCCCAAAATGTTGTGTACCACATTTCTGAATGCAGTTCATGCTCGCAATTCGCACTCCCTCATGGTTTCCTCGAATATGTTGTCTGCCATTAATTTTCGTATTTGAGAGCCTGTGAAAATGCCAGCTTTAATTTTTTCAGACGTGACTGATGGAAACTTACCACCAAGATACTGAAAGCATTTACTGTCCTTGCTTAAAGCTGTCCCGAATTGCTTTATTAAGCCAAGTTTAATGTGTAAAAGTGGCAACAGTATTTTTGAGGGATCAACCAGTGGAAGTGAAGCAATGTTTTTCGCCAGGTGTGAATGTACTTCCGACTGGCTACTGCTGCCGAACCCAATGTTCCGTCCTTGCTCTGGCGTCCCATTCACACAAAAAGCAAGGAAATTTGGTGTAGCCTGCTTGTTGGCCGAGCAATATTCCAATCACCTTGAAATCCCCGCACAAAGACCATTCATGAAACAGGTACTGCACACTTTCCAGCGGTAATTTAAGGTTCTCGTATGTCTCTTTCAAAGTCACAGAATGTGCTACTGGGATGGATGGATGGCTGTCAGTATTGTGTAATAAAACACCTTTTAAACTGGATTTTCTGGCATCTATGAACAACCTCCATTGTTCTGAATTGTAATTAATGTTGAAGTATTTCATGACTGCCGAAATGTCTCGACAATATACCAAACCGCCTTCCTCAGCAAAAAACGGAACTAATTCTGCTTCTCGGTGTCTGTACCATTAGAATCTCGTATTAGGACACAGTAAATTATTTTCCTGAAGTCGTGATCCTAAAAGCTCTGCTGAGTCTTTAGGTAAATTCAGATCACAAACCAAATCATTCTGTTCGTGCTGGGTAAATGGGACTGGGGTTTCATTCTCCATGCTGTCCGGTTGGTACATCTCATCACTTATATCACCGTCTGAATCGGTGTCTGTTGGGGCTTGATATTAGACGGGGATGGCACAGGGATGGATTCACTTTGGGCACTGGTCTTATGGCAGATGGGATATTAGGATACACAATGTTACGCTTACTGGCTCTGGTATGGCGCACGATATTCACTGTGCAGAAGTATCAGTCGTCACTGTGATTTTTTGGCTCACCCGAAACCATGGGTACACCGAACGGAATTGATGCCCTTTTTCCACTTTTCCAGTTCCTCAACCCTTCCACAGATGCAAGGCACACATTGTGAGGAGACCAAACTTTGTCCTGATCTGCTAGTTTAATGCCGAAGTATGGAAAATAAGCATTTTTCACGAAAGGCGTAATATTTTGCCTGTGTTTTTTTCCTGTCGTATCACAGCCACATATGTAGCAAAATATGTCTGGATGATTTACACAATCACGCGAAGCCATTGCACAAGCAACAAAGAAACAACCGAACGGGACCAGTCCCTTCTTTGCACTGACTAGTGTAAGACGATCTGCCCCGAATGGCACCACATGTGACCAATAGAAAGAAGGGAGCAGTGGCGTGAGGTATGAATCATACTGCTGTGCCAAGATAACATTCTCTCATGTTCAGCCTTTGTGAGTGGCGCAAATCGTAACGTCATACAGATAAAACAGTTGCATTTCCATTATCAGCTATATATTTTTGTTTATCTATTCCTTAAACAATCATTCCGCCCTTGCAAAGAACATTTTCACACGTAACAAACGTTGCCATAAACAACGTCATTAAAAAATAACGTTTTTTTTTTATTTTCACATTTCTGTCATTTGTGAAAAAACTTGACGTGATACGGAATTTTGAAGGTCAGTTTCGGAATCTACGCAAGAAATCCATTCAGATACACCTATTCACTTCAAAACAACAAATCCTTGCATATTAGTGAGCTTTCCATTGCTTTCTGCGTGACGTTTTATGGAAATATCTGAAGGAGACCGAACAATACATTTTAGGGTTGGGCACATCGGTGGGAAACATCGATAATTGGCATATGGTGGTATCGGACTCAATCGCGAAACAGAAGAACTAATAACATTTTTTCAAATGTTCGATGTATTGGTGGAAACCCTAAGTTACTTCGAAGCATCCGTATGAAACGCGATATTTTGCTGATAAACTGAGGAATTCGCACTTCTGTATTTGCAGCATTGAATGAGCAATCGCTTTGTAAAAGTTCTATTCAATGCAACAGTGATACTCATCAATACAACATCCAGTAGCATAATGTTTGTTAAAACGCTCCATGTATCGGTGCAAACCTTGATGTTTTGCTCATCAGCCGAAGACTTCACTCTTCTTCATGTGCAGAAGTAAATAAGATCATCGATGGGTAAAATCTCTGTTCAATGGAATGGCGATTGCTGAAGAACTCAACTAATAATGTTTGTTAAAACGCTCGACGTTTTTCTATGTATCAGCTCTCGTACTGTATTAGCTAGAGGAAATAGTGTGCCGTGCCCCTTTAGATGCCTCTCACGGTTTTGTGACCAATCATCATAAAATGTTAGAGGGCGCTGGCTTCGGAAGTGACCTTACGATTTGTTATCCCACTTATTGGTGAGATGTTTGTTTTACAGATTTTTCGTAGTTCCTGTTTAAAGATTTTTCGTTGCGATTTTTTAACGTGTTGAAGCATCAAGAACATGGAGTAAAATAAAAAATGCGATCTTTTTCATAAATGAATGGAGAGAAAAAAGGCAATGGAATAAGAAGAATTCATTTCCAACGAGATCGTGATTTCAGAATTATATTTCAACTGTGAAACTACTGTCATCATCAGAAATTCTTATTGGAATTGCAGAAAGTATTAACGTAGCTGAAGGAAAACATGAAAAGTGACAAAGAAACAGACTGTTTAGTAACTAATGCACAGGATAATACCAAATCAAAAGAAATGTTACATATTTCTGTCTGGAAAGCGTAGAAAAAGGAAAATGAATAACAGTGCTACCTATAAAACTATAGCAATGTTTCATGCACACATTGAGGAATCCCGAAAATTGTGGAGATGATAAAGAAGTTTTCAATCAAGTTTTTTACAAATAGCGGAAATCCGGTACAGTGCAGACATTGAAGGGTTTCACGTAACATGGTGTTTCAATTTCAGTTTATTACATTATACGCAAATTCAATTTTGTTTAAATCTTTGAGCCACTTCTTCTGTCGGCTTCTTTAGTTTGAGCTTTTTATTATATATTATAAAAAGATTGACCTCCAAGCTCCTTCTTGCAGAGAACATTTGGTTTTTCAGTTAAGGTCTCCGGTATCCGTAGGAGTAACGGTGAGCCATCAGATCCGAAAACAGGAACTTACTGGCTCGAAGATAGGGCACGGTCACTTCGCCTGGGGATTGCGATTCGGGGATGATATTTGCTTTGGTGCATGGTCCAATTTATTTTGTATGGTGAGGATGTTTGTGGTGGTTGTTGTTTGTCTTTGACCCCAAAGACAAGCATTTCACAATTCTGTATATAAAGAGATTTCAGCAGCCGTAAATTGCCACCATAATATAATTGCAGAAAGTCGTCATTGAAATGGTAGATAGTCATCACAGAAATGACTAATGTGAAACTGTTACTTAATGGAGAATATGGTGTTGTTTGACTCTATTTCTGTAGAAAATCATTTACTGTCTGCGCTATTCCTGTTGCTATTTCCTTTATACAGGGTAAATCAAAAGTCCTTAGACATATTTTAAAGGTAGTCAGGCATACAAACACAAGTATTTTCTACATAGGAACTTGTGGTCGCAAACGCAACGGACGACGGCTACAGGAGGCTCTTTCCAAGCGAGTGACTTGAGACGTGCGTGGCAGGATCATTTGAGGCGCGGACCTTTCGTGGAGTAGGATGCACGATTACACTCGGACGGAGATGGTACAGATGCATTTAATTAATGAGACGAAAGGAAATGGCCGTGCAGCAAAGCTTTTGCATCGTCAACACTACCCAAATAGGCGGGTGCCCCACATCAGACATTTGGACGTTCGCAAAAACAATTGTGTGCAACAGAATCATTCGAAGTAAGCAGACATTGTGGTCAGGACCGAACGACGCGTTCACCTGTCACGGAAAAAGTGATCATAAGTGAAGTGGAACGCGACCCAAGTACAAGTACACGAACCATTTCTCGTAACCTTGGCGTTTCACAATCCACTGTGATGCGCGTACTGCACGATGAGTGTTTACACAATTACCACATTCAACGAGTCCGAACACTCGGAGCTGGAGATTACTCTCGGCGACTCGCACTTGGAATTCGATTTTCGTAAGAAGCTGCAGTGCAGCCCCATTTTCCAGCCTAGGTTTGTTTCACGGACGAAGCTACATTTTCAACGGAAGCTGTTGTGAATGTGCATAACTGGCACGTGTGGGTGTATAAAAACGGACGTGCTACAAGACCACATGATGCACAACAACGATTCACCATAAATGTTTCGGCACGCATTGTGAGAGATTGTTTGCTAAGCCCATACTTCGGCCACCACGGATCGACTGGAGAACGTATCGGATATTTTTGGAGGATGTGTTACCAGAGTTACTCTATGACGTTCCGGCAGGCATTCGCCGTAACATGTGGTTTCACCACGACGGGACGCCCGCACATTTCAGTTTAGATTGTGCGGCACTATCTTGATGCAACGTACGCAGCGGGATGGATCAGCTGGAGTGGCCCCGTCATGTGGCCTCCACGATTCCCTGACATGTCCCCCCTTGATTTCTTCCTGTGGGGCTACATGAAGAATCTTGTTCACGAAACCCCAATGACGACCGACGAAAACTTCGTCGCGAGATTCATTGAAGCAGCTTCACGGATCCGTAAGAGGCCTGGCATCTTTGAAAGTGTACGACGGTCCATGCGTCAACGTTGAGAAGCGTGTATCGCTTCGCACGGCAAGTTCTTTGAACACTTACTTTAAGTATTAAGATACTCTAAAAGGTTTGTTGTTGATACATGTAACTGTTATAACGAAGTATATTTCTCCGTCAGTTTTTGTCCACGCCGGGGCTCGAACCCGGGTCCCCTCATTCCGGAATAAGTCGCTCTACCAATTGAGCTACGCGGACGTTCTTTCTGACTGCTATCTGCATTTATGTCGTGTGCGTCCTGCTGGCAGATACGTCACATCTCTCCCCCACCCCCGAAAGAGGGCCGGGACATGGCCCACGGGTGAGCCGTGACTATGAATCGTTGAAGGCAGCCATCCTCGGTAGAACGTGCACATGAGAACTCCCAGTCATTCTGGTGTGTGGAATATACTGGAGAAAGGATTCTTTTATGTTTCCTATCTCGCGGTGTGGAAAGAACATCACACCATTGCGAAATTTTGAACGGCCGGGTCATCCGGAAAGTTCGGGCGCCATTATAACGAAGTAAATTTCTGAATCATTTTTGTCCACGCCGGGGCTCGAACCTGGGTCCCCTCATTCCGGAATAAGTCACTCTATCAATTGAGCTACTCGGACGTTTGTTTTGACTGCTATTTGCCTTTATATCATGTGCGTCCTGCTGGCAGGCACGTCACACTGTAATACGATGTACTACTTGTCATTGTACTGTTGTTATTCATACTCGAACCTGTAAACCTGTGTTTTACTTGTGTTGTTGTGTTATAAAAAACTTGTGTTGTACACTTTATTTGGCATCCTTATCTTTTGGTTAATTCACTGTCAAGCAGCACCTCTAGCCGTCGTCCATTGCGTTTTCGACCACATGTTCCTATGGCAAAATGACTTCTGTTTGTATGCCTGAATTACCCTTAAAGTTTGTCTAAGGTCTTTTGACTCACCCTGTTTTTTGGTTTGATTTCAAATTGGTTTTGTGCTTGCATCAGCAACGACGTTCAAATCTGATGTACGAAGTTATAATGTGTAGGACAAATGAGGAGTGTGAATTGCATTTATATCTGCAATTGAATCTGTAAGTTTACATTATTTCTTTAGGCAACATGTATTTATATGTTCTGAGAATTGTGATGTACATATAGTATGTTCAGAAAATTGAGAACTTCTTTTATAAACTATGTGCGCATTAAATATTGAGGGTCGATGAGATGAGTGGCATTGGCATTTTCCTTTTTTTAATTTTATTTCTTACTTGGCGTTAACAAACTGCTGAATTTACCTTTTCCCGTGACACAAACAGAAACAAAATTTCGTATTCAAAGCACTAGGTTATATACGGAGTTATCTTCGTACTATGAATATCCCGTTTTTCATATTTGGAGCAATACCGAAGTGCCTTTCATCGTAGTCCGAACAACACCTACCAATATTTTGGAAATAGCCGCATTTGATACCTGCTCCCGTACTACACTGTATTGACTTCATATCCATGCAGCAACATCCAGCAGAAAGGCTGACACTGGTCATCCATGCGCGGTTGATACTGGAGGTGGGCGTATGGTGTCACGGCTGGTATATCAGCAACGACATGAAACATTCACCTAGCACACCCACCAGTATATCGGTCATCAAACAATAGAAATAATCCTATCTAGGAAGGAAAATTACAAATAAAAATGCATCAAATGTTTGAAGCTTCCTATTATTCAATTTGCAGTTAGATTCCTCCTACCTTAAAAATCCATCTGGTTTATGTGCGGAAACTTGGAAAGCTTTATTTCAAATTTTACGTCAATAACTTCTGAGTAGTAATACAGATATTTTAAGTACCGTTGGTGTGCAATTTTAAAAAAAAAAATTAATTAATCAGCAGTATGAATTCAACTTTTTCTAAAAATGTCGTAATATGATAATCCACAACTTAATGAAAACTATCGTAACCATTTAAAATGAGAAAATACATTTCACCTTACTTGTTAACCTAACTTTACTGACGCGCAAAACAAAAGAAAGAACATGAAATCCAAAAATTGCAATTCCCGTAGGGACAAAAAGTTTGCTAACATATGTACTAGAGAGAGGGATGTCGCATAAATTATTGCATGACTCTCAGCTCGTATAAAATTCTTCGCTAAGCACACGACGGCTGCAGATGATAGATGTAAATACGTTACATCTGTAGGAAGGAGGAAGAGACTTGCTTCGTACGAGATCAAAACAGTTTGTTTCCTGTTTTTGCGATTTAACAAACACAGTGAGCAACAGAGTGTCTAAAGGCTGGCAGGTACCTACTTTAAAGTCTCCTGATCCAGGAAAAGCAGAAAGCTAGTGTCGTAACACAATATTAATGTCTCTCCAGGATATGAACTCGTCCTATTGCATATGGATTATCAGAAACTAGCGTACAGACACCCTACGCCATCAGGGCGATTTCCTGTATTCCAGCGACAGAGAGAAAATTTGTGCGTCTGAAATGGAAAATGATGTCTTGTGTATGCTTTTAACCAGAACGAGTTGTCGGAGCCTAATATTACTTATGTCGTTCAAAAGTTAAAATCAGCGCACAGAACAGTGTCCGCATTGGATCAGCGTTCAGTTGGGCATTTCAAAAAAAAAAAAAAAAAAAGTCACGAAATCGCTGCATATTTCATAAGGTATAAAAGAGGTATTTCATAGGTGCGACATTTATGTGCCATGTTATGGCAATAACTGCAATTTGTTATGAAGAAATAGCCTGTGTGGTTCAAACATAATTTAAGTGAATTACAGGACCACTGGACTGCCTTGAAACAGATGATTGTTGATAATAGTGCAAAGTCTCAGACGTGCTAGAAACAAAATTCGGTAAAAAATAAGAACTTACTTTAAACGAATTGATTACTTCCTCGTGTTGCGTTAACTACAAGAACATTTTCAAAAATCAATAATAAGAGAATATAAGTAAAATAAAATAACAACATCAAATTTACTAAACCTGAGCGCACTCATACCAAATTTGTAAAATATGTGTGATATAATATATGTTGGTAAGATGTTCAGGATCTACTCTAGTTAGTACTCATACCACGCACGCATACCAGGCCATTCCACATGGTGCAACAGAAAACGAGTTTCATTGGACCAGATGACTTTTTCAAAACATTTAAAGTCCAGTTTTGATGCTCGGGTGCCCAATTTAGCACTCTCAAATATATAAATTGCAAGGCCCTGATATTAGAGAAATGTGTGCCCTCCGTTTTTAACATCACTCTCATGTTACACGTCCTGACACATCGGTGTCGCGTTTGACATTATTACACAACAGCGCTGGAAACCAATAGGAATCCTCAGTTTCCGCGTGACCTCTCTAAAAGAAGGAACCTATCTCCTTTATGTTTTCTAGAAGGCTTTGGGTTAGCATGGCCACTCAGAGCGGCCAGAAGTCTGAGTGCAAATTGACATACACTGGCGGAAAGTGAAAAAAGAACACCAAGAAGGAATTGGCTGACGATCATGAAATTTACATATGTTAATGCGGTCGAGTTTACGTAGGTGTGATGTTAATTTCGCGACCAACTGGTAAGCGCTTACGCCACAGCACGGCATAATGTGCAAATTATCGTCGGTGGTATTTAAGGAGTACGGCGAAGTGAATGTAATCAGTCGTCTGCGTACGGACACGTGCGAAGATCCTGAAGAAGCTGCAATGCCTGGACATGGAAGATGTGTATGATTTCAGAAATTATCGGACTTTGAGGGAGGTCGTCCAGTCAGACTCCGCGAGGTCAGGTGCGGGTGGTCGTATCGTCGTATTGCGGAGCGAATTGGACAATGAGTATCGGTGGTACTACGATGGGGACGTAGATGGTCCGAGGAACATTCTCACACGAGAAGACGTGGACCCGGGAGTAACAGATGGACTGATGAGAGGACCGATCGACGCATAAGAACAGCGGTGTTGTCAAGCAGAACATCCACTGTGACGCAAATCCGAGCTGCCTTTGCACCTCTGGAGACTGTGCGAACAATCCGCAACCGTCTACTGGATGCAAGAATAAGTGCACGTATACCTCTGACTCCATCCCACCGTCAGGAACGGCTGCAGTGGTGTCGCCAACGTATACACTGGAGAACGCAATGGCGATCTGTCGTGTACAGCGATGAAAGCAGATTCTTCTTTGAGCCTCCGATTGCCGTATGCGTGTTCGCAGATGCACAGGGGAGCGTCTCCACCCTTTGCATCCGCCAGCGACACACAGGGCCTACACTTGGTCTCCTGGTGTGGGGAACGATCAGCTATCACTCCCGTACACAACTAGTGTTTGTACCGGGTACATTAAACAGCACATCCTCCATCAACAACATCATTCATCCCGCTGTTGTGTAATTTGTAAAGTCGGTCAATCGTGGTTTTTTCCAGCAAGATAACCGTCGCCCACCCACGGCACGTTCAACACAACATGCACTTCAGGGTGTGAGACAACTTCCATGGACTGCACGTTCCCCGGATTGGTCCCCCATTGAGCACGTGTGGAAATTTATTGGACAACGACTTATCCGGTCTCCACGGCCAGCCACGACCATCCCCGATTTACGCGTCCAGGTTTAGGATGCTAAGAACTCAATACCCAAATTTACATCCAACATGTGTACGACAGACTCCATGCCAGAATTGCCCAGTGTGACGCAGTTCATGGCGGTTCAACTTCGTATTAACCATGTTACATGGAAATGTTATTTTTTCAGTTTACCAGCAAATAAAGCTGTATTTTGCCATAATGTTTTAATCACGTTATCCTCTGTATTCCGTTATTATGCTGTATAAATTTCTTTGGTATCAGACGTCCCTTCTTGGTGTTTTTTTTCCCTTTCCGCCAGTGTATTTCTCCCGTCATTGGCATTCAACGTACGGACGAGTTACGCTAGAGTATCACTTCTGTTGGCTTCTGCTCTATGGAATAGCATTCGGTCACCTTTAGCATTGATGAGCCATGTTCGGCTCACGCCTTTCTGGAGGTTCGTGTTATTTCTATTCTCGAAACACTTTTTAAAAGTACTAACAAACGCTGACCTAAGCGCTCATTAAGTCACGGAATACTGTGGTGCAGTTTCCGGTGAATTCATTATACAATTCGTCGAACTCGCTTACGTCCGCTGCCATTGTCATCTAAAGCTCAAGAATAACAATGAATAACAGAGCTCAGTATCAGGTGTTAATTACGGTATACTGCTTTATGACCTTCACACGCGCAGATGTTTAACAGCAGGTGCTTCTATTTGCACAAATATGCGATTAATATTTTGGTTCTTCAGCATATGATGAAGTGACGTAAAATTTAAACCAGCCAGTTTTTTAAGAAAGCTTTTTTTCCATTTTCTCGACATGAAGGAAAAACATTTGCAGTGACGGCCAAAACATTCTGCCCCAAGTAGTATTTGGGACAACGAAGTGAGCTGATTAGGAAAACAAATAACCTACGTATTTTGTGCATTAAATAACCTACGTATTATGTTTAAGAAACATGCATGAAAGAGTTGCAAATGCTAAGTTTTTACATTATTAGAGTCACCTGCCTAATAACAGTTTGAGCAGCTTGGCTTCAAACGACTCAGTTTGATGTGGTACGAATTCAACGAATCTGATGCATTTCTATAATGTTCAATCAAACAGATGTAACTATGTCCGTCAATTGAGTAATCCTCGCTATTAAAGGATCTATATTGCGAATTGTTATCGAAGTCTCATCCCACAAGTGTTCTATTGGATTGAAATCTGGGATCTGTTGGGGCCATTTTAGGGGTTTGTCTCTCAGTTTCTTAACCCTTTAACGATCATAATGCCCAAAACGTCCGTGCGTACAAACGGCCATAGCCGTCCGAAACACGTGTCTATAGTGCGTCACGTTTCCAACCCTTACTTGTTCTTCAAATGTTTTCTACCTATAAGGGATCAGCAGAAGTCACCCTGAGTCACTATTGTTGTTATTAAACAAATAAATCAAACAACAGAATGTTTCGGGCGTTTTGGTATTTGCAGTGATACAAGATTTTTGGGTCATGGTCGTTAAAGGGTTAAGGCAATGCTGGTCATTTTTTACTTCATAAAATCTTATCCGGCCTCCGTTTCCCACCAACATTATCCAGTCATTTGTGCTCACATGATGACCGGTCACGCCTTGTTTTGCTATTTGTGGACATTTAATTTCTCAAAACAATGTAGTTGTTCTTGCATAGCTTAGAAGATTTGAGATTTCTGAGGTGCATGCGCCTACCCTCTTAGCGACCACTATCAAGGCAACATGAATCATGAGCTATTTTCATCTTGGTGCTATTTCAGCTTCATACATATATGAAACCGCCTCAGTGAGTTATTAATAAAGATGTTTCAATGCCATAGGTGCGCTCGTAAGTAAGGATGGAATATTGGTGATTACACTTAGGTGTTCTTAATAATATCGTACTTCACTGGAATATTTGTCAGTATGCCAACAAAAAACTACAGCATCTGTCTTTAGAGGAGTGCGAGACACAAGGGTACTGTATACGGTTCTGATCATTGATGAATATACATTTATATATTAGGTTTTGAAATCAAAGAAGTACATTAGTTCCGGTTATCAACCCACAGTTGATGGTTCCTGATTGTCGTTCCACCTAAGGATCCTGGAACATAATCCAGTGAGTTGGAGCTTTTTCGCTAACAATGTCGCACAGAACTAGCTGGTACCTCTCAAAGATCCACATAGGCCCTTGTTGATGTATGGTGTGCCACTGTTGCCGATGGAGCGCCCCGAGATAGCAAACCCATCTCTCACTAACATTCAAAGTCATGGCTGCCTTAGAATGTTTTCAGAGGGATAACGGTTTCTCAACGAAGTCCTAAATGGAAATGGCTGTGTATGTATGTGTAATTGTTCCTATTGGCAGCGAAACATGGGTAATGCAGAAAGGACATAGGAATCGTTTGTGTGCTGGGGAGATTCGTCACTTACAGAGGGTTTCTTTTAAGACACCCGGTGGTCGTGTGAGGAATGAAGATGTGTTGCAAATGCGCAATGTGAGTCAAATGTTGTTAGTAAAGTCAAGACTAATATTGTTAGGTGGTTTGGCTATATTGAAAGAATGTGTGATGAGGTGCTGAATAAAAGTGTTTTCTCAGTCCAAGTGGCAGAAAAGAAAGATAGAGGAAGGCTCAGGAAATCTTCGGAGGACCGGATCCAGGAATGTCTCCTAGAGAAAAAGATTATGAATATGAAATACAAAAGGTCTTGTGTGCAGCGTGTGATGGATGTGAATGAAGCTCAAGCGGTGTGCCAAGATCGTTGTAAATGGATACATTTGACACATCAACAGTAAGTAAATTCTAGTTCTGTCAGTTAAATGTGTACTTGTCTTTCTTTGAGGAACAAACCCCTGAATCTAAGAGAACAGCTTAATGATATGTATGTATGTATGTATGTATGAATGAATGAATGTATGTATGTATGTATGTATGTATGTATGTATGTATGTATGTATGTATGCATTCATGTGTAAATGTATTTATGTATATACACTGACGGAAAAAAAATCCCAACACCAAGAAGGCGTTGTGTTACATAAACGACAGTTGGTAGGCGGTGAGAGTACATCTGTAAGATAAGGTCAATGCAAATTTCGCGCTCGGCGCATACGTGCGGCGCTAGTAGCGCCCCTCGGAACATGCAAAGCAGGTTTGCTGTAAATACGCGCTGTAACGTTCGTGAGCGTTAGTTATCGTTGGGATTCGACGTAGTGTGTTGATGTTAGTCAAGAATGTCTTTAAGAAGACGAAGAAGCCATTATCAACAGCTCACGGAGTTTGAACGAGGTCGTGTAATAGGGCTACGAGAAGGTGGATTTTCTTTCGGCAATATTGCAAACGACTTAGCAGAAATGTAGCCAATGTGCATGATTGTTGGCAGCGGTGGTCAAGGGAAGGTACTGCCTCAAGAAGACCGGGTTCAGGCCCGCGACGTGGCACTACTGAGAGGGAAGACCGCAGGTACGGCGTATGGCTGTGTCGCATCGTACTGCGTGTGCGGCAGCGATTCGAGCTGCAGTGGCCACCACAGTGACACAACGAACTATTACAAATCGGTTACTTGAAGGACAGCCCCGAGCCAGACGCCCTCTAGCGTGCATTCCACTTACTCCAAACCACTGCCGTTTGCGACGTCAGTGGTGTCAAGCTAGAGGTCATTGGAGGACGGAGTGGAGATTTGTTGTGTTTTCTGATGAACGCCGGTTCTGCCTGGGTGCCAGTGATTGCCGTGTGTTGGTTAGAAGGAGGCCAGGTGAGCGCCTGCAAACAACCTGTCTGCGGCCGATTCACACTGGACCTACACCTGGAGTTATGGTCTGGGGAGCAATTTCCTATGACAGCAGGAGCACTCTCGTGGTTATCCCACGCACCCTGACGGCACAGTTGTACGTCGGTCTGGTGATTCAACCTGTTGTCCTGCCATTCATGAACAGCATTCCAGGAGGTGTTTTCCAACAAGATAACGCTCGCCGCTTACCGCTGTTGTAACCCAAAATGCTCTACAGAGTGTCGACATGTTGCCGTGGCCTGCTAGATCACCAGATCTTTCACCAATCAAGCACGTATGGGACATCATTGGACGACAACTCTAGCGTCACCCCCAACAAGCATTAACCGTCCCTGTAATGACCGAGCAAATGCAACAAGCATGGAACTCCATCCCACAAACTGACATCCAGCACCTGTACGACACAATGCATGAACGTTTGCATGCTTGCATTGAACATTCTGGCGGTTACACCGGTTATTAATGTACCAGCAGTTCACATTTAAAATGGCTCTTCTCGCGCTTACATTAAGCTGTGATCTTGAAACCTTAATCGATTAAATATGTTACCTATACAAATGTATTGCCGCCATTTCATTCCTCTACAACTCTTTTTTTGTGGTGTTGGGATTTTTTTTCCGTCAGAGTATATATATATGTATGCATTCATGTATGTATGTACGTACGTATGTATGCATGTATGTATTTATGTATGTATATCAGGTTTTGATTTTTTTGAGACATACGTAAGTCATCTTGATAACAAAATCAGAAAATAATTTAGTAAAAGTTCGTTTAACACTTCAGTAACGTCAGGGAACAGCTTAATAATATTGTTCTAAAAAATGCAATCAAAGTAGAGATGTTTATTTTCCAATCGATTCGTACAAAACGATTGAATCAAGAAACTGAGACATTGTCGACAAATCTCTCCTGAGAAGATTCGATACTGCAAAAGAACCAATTCCCTAAGTGAATCAGTCAGATATACTTTTTACTAGACATCAAATTTTCATCTCGGTGTCTTTGTAAGTTTGATCTTCTATTCAGAAAATCTTACCTTACTCAGAAGTGTACAAATGCAATGAATTACGTGAACGTTTCTAAGCAAACGTATAAGATAACCAAGGAGTAAATTTTCCGTAAAGATTTAAAATCAAATAAAAAAACCCCACTAATCCGTCGGAGAACGAAAGGATCCGACTCAGAATCGTCCCCCTCGATACAAATCGTTCGGTAACCCGGAAGAATCACTGACCAAAACGAATAAAAGGATCCGACCGAGAATTGATTCCATATGCACTAATGGTTCTGTAAACCGGAAAAATCCCCGACCATAACGAAAGAACCTTTTCAGGAAGTGAAGTAGAAGGAATCGGTTATTTCAAAAGAATGGATTTTCCCGTATTTAAATCAAAGTTCATCAAAAAAAGTACTGAAAATATTTTATGTGAGCATTTATCACATATGACAATACGGGCAAAATTTTCGCTCCTATGGATGGCTTAGGGTAAAATTTATAATCCCCTTAGAAGGAACACTTTTTCTACGGAATTATTTTCACCAGCAAAAACAAAGATCTTTGATTCTTAAAACAAATCTATTATTTGATGCAATCCTAGATAGATGTGCAGTACACTCATTTATCATTACCTTTCACCTGGTATTGGTTAAAATTGTTAAACATAAACCCATTTCAGTTAGTCACAAAGAAAAATGTTATATTTAATAAATTTAATATTTTAGAGAAATTACTAAAAATAATAAACGCAATTTTTATGCTTCTTAAAATTATTGAATACTTGAAATATTATATAGAGTAAAACATCAGTTCATTAAGATAACCTACATGCTAATGTTACGGACAGGCATAAGCTTTTAAAGCAGCCTTGATTTGATGTGGAAAGGTTTCGAGAAAATTCTTATACCGACCTACATGCAGTTTAAGCCAAACGGAAATTATGGCGCAGATGAATTGCCGAGTGTTCGCCAAAGGAGGGTTTGCATTAATAAAGGCTCTCTGAGTATCAAAACACATGTTTTCTGTTGGGTTCCGATATGGAGTCCGCGGTGGCTACTTTAAAAATTTGAAGTCATTCTCGTCCTCCAGAAACTACAATGTGACAATCCGAATTTCAGGTATTGGGTTTTATTACACTGGACCGAGCCTTATATTTTAGAAACACTACCTGCATTCGCTGTGGTTCCCTGGAGGTAACGATGTAAAGATACCCCGATACACTGAAATCCTGTTTATATGTTGCGGAACTACCGCTGGGGGTCCTCAAACATTTCCACTATATACCCGACTTGTCACCCTACGACCACCACATCTTCGGTTCACTGCAAAAAGCTCTGAAAGGCAGCCGGTTCTCTATCGCAAGGTATCCACAAATTAGCGCCGAGCTGGGACACTTGCTTGAACTGGCAAGGCGACTATGTTCTAGAGGGTATGTAGCCCATGTATTAATACTCTTACTTTCTGTATTTTCACATATTCCAACATATAAACCCTTAAGGTAAAAAGGCGACAGTCTCAAGTCTCAGTTGCACTTGGGCGACCCAAAAAACTAGTATCTTGGTTGAGCATACTGAAACGTTTTTCTTTGTAGCACTGAGTGTGTTCCTTTCGGCTTTGATCTCTTTTCTTGGACTCAGGGATCTGTTGGTTAAAGGGAAAAGGACACCAAGAAAAACATAATGAAGATGGGTCTCTGACGTTCCCGTAACACTCTTCCCCCCGGTAGGGGGAACTGGGTCACGGCGATTAGTACACAGTAGCAGCGGTTAAACTCGTTAAGACATTTAGCAGTTGCAATTGCATTTTCGAGTCTGGCGCTCAGATACATAAATACTTCCACCCTCTCAGTCACACTCACGCATATTCCACAGAGCAAGAATGAAAAACTCTCAACAGGCATTCTGTCACAATTCTGAAAGCTTTTCGTTTACTTCTTCAAACATCGCCAGTCTCGACACCTGAAAATACACAAAGCTCCAAAGTGCGTTAAAAATACTTGAAGGCAAAAGAGAGAAACTGCCCTTTCCCCAAACCAAGAACAAAAATCCCACCCTGTACTACCTTGCAACAACGCACCATTATTTTCAATAATAATAATGGTAATATAGCATAAAACAAATAAACTTTAAACTTCTTGAAACTCTTAATGTTGTCAAACAATGCTGTTACAAAGACATTTGAAGTAACATTAATCTAAGGATAAGTAAAACCTTCACAAACAGAAAAAGCACTGTCATTAATATATGAGTTATTTGAGGAATACATTATTACTCTGTTTCTTAACATGTGATAATTGTTTCAAATATTTTTCACACACACAAAACAAACAAACAGGAATAAGCAATATCAAGAAGGGAATATAGGTTACGAAACAGGAAGACACCAAATCAATAGTGTATTTCTGAATTATAAATTATTATGAAAATTTTTAATTCATACTTGATGATACTTAAAGTTAAGATATTATAATTATTTAACCTGAAATATAATTATATCTTAAAACGCCTGGAGATTCGTCAGGCACACACAAAATAAAAGGAAGGAAAAAAACAACAACAAGAAGATATTACGAAACTGGAAGATCTGAAATGTCACTTAATTATCTGTTGAAATGAGAAAACTCAAATATTAATAACAATAACTGCTTAGCTGCCAAATTATAAAATCCTGCAAGTACTTAAATTAATCAAGACAACATAATTATTTAGCCTGAAATATAATTATATTTTAAAACTCCTGGCGATTTGTCTCGCCCACAAAAAGGTATTTGGAGGATTTTCACTTTGGAGTTTGCCCTTTGGATTTTACTGCTATATTTAATATATAGCCAGTGACATTAATGGCCACCAGCTGGAGACCTCTCAGTAGCTGAGCCCATCTTATGGATTTATGATGTCAGATGCTGACTGAAAAACACACAATGCACCGTGGATTGTTGGCCGCCGTCGTGTAAGTTTATCGCGCTCGGTTAGATATCGAGAGATCCATGATTTCAATTTCCCGGCGGTGACCGAACAACAATTCTTCGGTTGCTGTGCATTGCTGGAACGTGGAAAGGGTGACATTTCTGTTTATTTTCCAAATTATATTTTGGAAAAAATGCGTAAATTAAGATAATACACATTTAAATTAGTAATTGCCATAATTAAGTTAAGCAGATTCATAAGAAAAACAAATAATGATTCATGTAAAGCAATAAACAAAAGCAAGGCTCTCTCGCCTCTGATATAAAAGGACCATAAATGTTAATACATTATCCTAGAGAAACAGTAAATTAATTTATTAGTTACCAATGACTGTTAAACTACACGTAATTATATTTACGAAAACACTGTGCAGGAAGTAAATTAAGCTTGTACGCATTATAAGTAGAAATGTTCAGAAAGCAAATTCAGCTTATTCATAGGCACAACAGCAAAAAGTTAAAAATAATAATAAACAAACAAATCCTGTCAGCTAAATCTCAAAAGCCAATAAAAAATCCTGGCGATTTGTCTCGCCCACAGAAAGGTATTTGGAGGATTTTCACTTTGGATTTTGCCCTTTGGATTTCACTGCTATAATTAATACATAGCCAGTGACATTAATGGCCACCAGCTGGAGACCTCTCAGTAGCTGAGCCCATCTTATGGATTTATGAAGTCAGATGCTGACTGAAAAACACACAATGCACCGTGGATTGTTTGCCGCCGTCGTGTAAGGTTATCGCGCTCGGTTAGATAGCGAGAGATCCGTGATTTCAATTTCCAGGCGGTGACCGAACAACAATTCTTCGGTTGCTGTGCATTGCTGGAACGTGGAAAGGGCGACATTTCTGTTTATTTTCCAAATTATATTTCGGAAAAAATGCGTAAATTAATATAATACACATTTTAATTAGTAATTGCCATAATTAAGTTAAGCAGATTCATAAGAAAAACAAATAATGATTCATGTAAAGCAATAAACAAAAGCAAGGCTCTCTCGCCTCTGATATAAAAGGACCATAAATGTTAATACATTATACTAGAGAAACAGTAAATTAATTTATTAGTCACCAATGACTGTTAAACTACACTTAATTATATTTACGAAAACACTGTGCAGGAAGTAAATTAAGTTTGTACGCATTATAAGTAGAAATGTTCAGAAAGCAAATTCAGCTTATTCATAGGCACAACAGCAAAAAGTTAAAAATAATAATAAACAAACAAATTTTGTCAGCTAAATCTTAAAAGCCAATAAAAAATAAATAAATAAAAAATAATTGCAAATAATTATAATTAAATGTAAACGAAACTGAAGAATAATTCAGATGGCTCTAAAAAGTGCATTTTTCTTTTAGTGTTAGATAAATATAAATTTTACAGAAAAAAAATATTAATAACAAATAATTGGTTTAAAATTCAAGGTTATAATGAGAGCAAGTATAAAATAAATGTATAGAAATATGCTCTTTTAAGCATGAAACGAAACATGAATATTATCAAATCCAGTTCAAGGAAAAACATTAATATACTTTATAATATATATTTTTATATTTAAAAACTGATCACTTTTGCTAAGTAAGAGTTGTGAATTTGATTTCTTATGTATCCCATGTTTGTTTGATCATTCTTTTAAAACAATGAGAATTATCTCCTACCTGACATTTGATGTGCACAAATGCTTTTTATATTGAATTTCATGCACTCTAATTGCAGTAAAATTGTACACATTTTTCTTTTACATAACTCTACAGGTTTTCTAAATATTCGTTTGAATTATGCCTAACACGCCACCTGGTTTGGAAACCAAAGCAAGATCAAATGA
The DNA here is from genome assembly GCA_039090855.1 of Macrothele yani. NCBI lineage: Eukaryota > Metazoa > Arthropoda > Arachnida > Araneae > Macrothelidae > Macrothele > Macrothele yani. The sequence goes on along the minus strand of CM077033.1, from coordinate 84,192,349 downwards.
CAACCCTTTTATAAAACCGACTGTCTCTCAATATTGCGGAAGCTTACAACGTTCCTTTTCAAAATGCCTTACATTGTGTTAGCAAAACTTAGTAATTACGAAATTATAAAGTCACATCCAATTACATTCTCAAGCGTAAGATGTGATGAATCATTAAATATTGATGAAATTAGTTCTACTGACAGCAGCATATATTCCATTTTGAGGCATGGTTTCCTTTACCGTTTTGTTGGTGGAATACAATTTATTGTGCTTTTTTTACAACATAATAAGCACGGAATTTACAGTATTCTCTTAAAAGCAGTACACCCAGAGCACCCAAACCTATGTTATATTGATTCAATAGCTCGGACATTAAAACTATATTGACAGAACATAAATATAATGTTAAAATTGATGCTATGATTCTGTATCGTCTAGTTCACGGAGGTACTCTCTTCCTTATATCGGACGAAACAACAAGTCTTGCTACTCATCCTTAAAAATCACGAATACAATTATCAGAAATTGTTTTTATCCACAAATAGGCACATACATGCTCTAATGAAGATAGCCCCTTAATCATTCCTTAATCTTCGAAGGTATTACTCAACAATGACTTATCTATATAAATCCAAATCAATTTCACTATTTGTTGTTCAAAATACTTTTCACCCAACCCTGAAGAAACTGTAATTTACTTTATGAAAACCGTGAGCGCGTGCATTAGCACGTTATATGTCATTACCGTTACGATTTATATTTAAACTGTAACAGTTTCTATTCGCAACAAATGTTTTCTAAAGATGGATCCGTTTTGTACCCAAAATATATTAAAGTCTAATAACTTCTGATATGTCGCTGTATTTCTTGACTTTGGAATATTTATCTCAAGTTTAAATCGTGCAAAGAAGGTTCGATATTAGTATACGTATACATCAGCACGATAGTAGTAATCTTTTGAATTACCTTGTTACCTATTTTATCACTTTCTGGCGCAGAGAGCCTTGTGCTTGCGAGTTTCGTGAACTTGTATTTTTAGAATACCTTTTTTAACTTAGTTTTTAAGAATATTTTTAAACTCTACTTCGGGAAGAAGCGAATTTCAGATTTTCGTGACATGTTTTTTATAATACTACATTCCACGGCAAATAATACAATTACTCTGTATTGCAGTCATTCGCGTAGAATGTAATTACGATTTAATATTAAAATGTCATTCAAATTATTGACCTAACGCAGAGTAATTTAATTTATTTATGAAATGACAGCATCATTTTTTCAGTCATAGATGCCTTAAAATTAATGATTCAATTGCTGTTTAGAAAAATGTTTGGGAGTTTGGGTGTAGAAGAACACAGATAAGACTCCTCTGCAGGACGACAACAGTACCGATCCTGACACTTTGAGAAAAGTTGTCCATCAAAAACTTTGGTTCACAACCTATGGCACATGTGTCATTTATGGAACAGAAAGAACTTCGACGTTGCAGGTGGCAGCATGATTTTCGTATGTGTTATTAGCGTAATAAACAGCATGACAAATGGCGAGACCGATATTATAAAAATTACATAGTTTGTCCCTCTACCGATTTTCATATTCAATGTTTTATTGTCAGTTTTATAGTATCTCATCTCCTATCCAACAAACGGTTTCCAATAGGTTTTCAAAATCCCCATTGTGTACCTAAATTTACAATTCTATAAAGCTACCTGGCCTCAGAAATACCTTGTTGACACACTGTTGAACATGCGCATTTATATCACATTATTTATTTCACCTGAAATTAACGTTGTCGTTATATACGTGTACGACGAAAAAGACACTTCGCACTTTTGCTCCTTGTACACGTTAAAATTTTTGACTCCAGTTGAAAATCAGAATTTAATTCCTTTTGAATCTAGCACTCATCATTGTCCTTAAGCGACGCGTCGTATCTCTCAGTAGAAGTTTTAGAACGTAACAAAAATAGATACGACATGCTGCCACGTGTCACCGAGTGCACATGAAAGCTGTCACGCACACCTACGCTTTCTGTGAAGGTCTCAAAATATGATCTTGAGATGAAATAACACGCACGGAAGTACGCTTCCGTGTGTCCGATTTTGTGCTTTTCTCACCTTCCATCAATGAATCACCCTAACAAATACGGATTTGTCGCCTTAACATTATTTCCCTAAAATGTTTGTTGGGTGGACTGCCTCTACTTTCACAAATTTTGTTAATGAATTTTCCTTGTCATGTCATAGTATTGTAAACTTACGAACACCCTAACACTGAAAGTTCAAAAGGAGTCACACCAAATCACGAATGTAGGTAGTTTTGAAACTTTTGAAAACCAGATATTTCGGCGGCATCAGAGAGGCGAACACTTTCTTATGGCTAACAGAAATGGAAGTTTTACATTTTTCTTCGAAACAAATTATGTGTTAAATGAAGGCCTCATGTTTCCTTGGCTTGTAAAGAAGATAATAGAGAAGTTATGAGATAGGAGGCAACCGGAGGTCTGTATCGCTTGAGAAGGGAGGGACACAAATTACCGTAAAGAACCACGGAACTATCCAGAGTAGTCTAATTCATGTCCGCTACTCCTATGAGGGATGACATAAAGAAATTAGATACCTATTCCACCCCTAAATGTTCAGCCATTCGGAAAACGTCGGAGATCATTACCAATACTTGCAATGATAGCGTCTCACTCGAGATGCCAGGAATTCGGAACCAAAAAATTCAAGTAACGCCTCCTCCCCACCAGATACCGCGCGCACAACCAACGTGATGCCTAGTATCTTTAAATGAATATAGCATCGTATCTATTTATTGTCCAGTCAAGTTCTCGTGTTCAATTTTTTAATGCATTCTATTATTCCGTTTGCATTTTCTGTCTAACTTCATTGAAAAAGGTATATGTGCGAAAGCTTGAAAACGCTTAGGTGTCTATTTCCTACGCCAATAAATCGGATCACTAGTAAAGTGTTACTACTTCCTATCATATTATTGTGTAGTACGTTTCAAAGAGAGAGGTGATTTCAACATTCATATGAGAACGACAATTGCTGCTTTTATACAAATACAATAGTCAATGAAAAATTAAAAGAAGAATGATTGTGATAAGAAGAAATTAATAGGTATAGACTGGATGTGCTGCGTGCCAGCGGAAAAAAACAGGAAAACTATTCGACTAAGGGAAGTTAATGGAATGGTGTCTGTGTATTCCGGAATTTTGGAAAATGTAAGAGGAGAAGCTGGTTAAGGTGTGATTTTATATGAGGAGACGAAGAACACAGAGACAAACAAGGTTAGTTAATTTGTGTATCTAAGAATCATTTTGGACAAAGGACAAACTTTCGAACAATGGAGAAACCAGCCTTGATTGTGAAGTTAGTGGGAGAGTGAATTTCTCTTTGAAGTTCACACCAGCCTTTGGAATAGGCTTGAATTTACATGAAGAGATGAAGAACACAGAGGTAGACAAGGTGAATGAGGCAACACCTAGCGCCATCTATCTGATTTTGGGAATAACAATTCTGCAAAACAAAAATATAGAAACTGTGTTAGTAATACGTGACATAGAAAAACAGACAATGCTCATAGTTTTTTTGGTACATAATTTTGAAATGTGTCCAATAATTCTTGGAGACCCGGCAATACGTACGTAAATAACAAATAAATACAAGCGTTGTACCAAAACAACTGGGAATGCTTTTAAAATAAAAAAACCATCCGTGCTTTAATTATTAATTAAGTAGTCATCTGTTTCGAAATAATGTCCATTGAATCGGATTTAGGTGTTTTAACGTGCCTCCCACTTTTTGAAGGTCTTCTGGAATTCTTCGGACATTCTGTTGAAGCATCTCTGCGCAGCTGCGATAAGTTGTTGATCAGTCTCAAATTGTTGTTCCCTTGTTGTCTTTTTCAAAATGGGCAAAAACCAGAAGTCACATCGGAACAAATCTGTACAATATGTTCAGGTTGGGGTATCAACTTCATATTCATGTTGTCCAAATAAGATATGACCGAACTGGCATGTGCGAATTTGCATTGGGCCACACATGGGAAACCTAAAATTCAAAAAACTCGTTTCATGCCCAAATGCTCAGTTAAAATTCTGTGAATTTATTGTTTCGAGATGAGAAACATATCCTCGATATCTCTAATTGATACCTATCCTGTCTTCTCGTATAATAACACCTATTGTATTGATCCTTACCTATGTAACTGTGGTTGAAGGTCTTCCTCCATGCGCGATTAAAGTCGAACATCACGACCATCCATAAATTCTTTATGCCATCTGTAAATTGCTGATTTTCTTAGACATTCATTTTTATAAGTCCTTTTGCATAAGACAGAAAATCTCTCTAACAGACTTCTTAAGTCCATAACAAGATTTAATGCCGCACTTTTGTTCATCCACTATTTCAAAAAATCGCAGCGTGAAAACACTTGTTAGGGGTTCACGAAACAACACATATCAAACTGCGCACTACCGACGATGCAAGTGTGATAAACGGGTGTGGACGAATGCTATGGTTACTACGACATCCAACGTTTCTTCGAGACTAGTGCCAAGGGGAAACGCAGTATTATACATTTATTATCAAAACATTTCCAGTTCCTTTCGAACAAGTTATGTGCTTCTGAAATGCAATGGTCGTCGAGTATTGTTGTTAGTATACCAGTAATCTGCTAAAAGATTTCGTATCACATCTTTCTCAAATGCGGAATTATCTGGCGTATGAGTGAAATGGAAAATGAAGCACTGAAAAGCATGGCAGCGTAGTTGAACATGGGGCAACCGCATTTCCGGAGTAGGTAGGTGTGGCTCCAAATCCCTTTGTCGGAAAAGCAAGGATAGAAAAACACTTTGCGTGTGATTTGTAGAGCTCTTTTGTTTTTAGGAAGTTATTTCTGAAAAGCAGAAAAAATATCTGTCTAGAACATGAACGGCATTTTAAACACTTTCACTCCCCATAATTCTAAGTTCCTTTATCGCATAGATGTATACGAATTCATATTGTAAATGTTCCAGTGAGTAACCGATAAAAATGGTGCGGATGTTTCATTATTTTTGGTTTAAAAATTATGAATTAAAAGTTTGTATTTACATTTTTTGTTTAAATTCCCCATTTTAGGAGACTGCGATTATTCCTAAGAATATCTTTGCACATTCATAAACAACGGTATGATTGATAAATTTCGGAACCCGTTGTGTGAAACTTCGTGTCCCTCTCCACCCAAAAAATTTTAATATTTTCTTTGACATAACTAAATCAAATTTCATATACATTTCTCGTTCTTTGTGTGCGCGCTGAAATTGCGCACGACAATAACATGAACGGTCATTTCGCAAATTATATTGCAATTTCTTAAATTAAAACAGATTTTTGCGACTCCGAACTCAGCATTTTACTGGTGGATGGCCGAAATTAAATCTCTGTTAAAAGAACTATCGAGAAATCCAATTACACCAATGGGCCATTACATTATGACAACCTACCTAATAAACTGTACCACCCCTTTACCCCGCAAAACCGCTGCTACTCCGCGACGCATAGATTCGATGAGATGGAGACAGGTATCCTGGGGTATCTGCTACCATAATATCAACAGTAGGTCCTCCAGATCCCATAAATTTCGGGGATGGGGTATTTTAGCGCGAACCCGCTTTTCCAAGTAGACCGATTGGGTTCATATCATGTGAATTTGGAGGCCAGGTCATTAACAGAAAGTCACCAGTATGATCCTCAAACTACTCCTTGACGATTCTGGCAGTGAGGCATGGCGCAATATCCTGTTGGTTATAGCCATCACATACCCCTAAATTTCAAATAGGACATAGCAATTTGTTTACCAGCTGCCAAAGATGTTATAATGTACATTTTCAGAAATTTGCATTCAAAAGCAACATGTTTTATAGTGTGCAGTAAAATATCAAATTCATATTAAAAATAAAATATATGTAAGCACTTGTTTTTTAAAAAGTCCAGATTGTCGAGTTCCAAGTTTTCGAATTTTTATATATGTGCTATTTTAAACTAGAATGGGCACATTTGTAGGAAAAATTTATGTTGGAAGGGTGTATACTCATTTCCGAAACATCGTCATCATGTCGGTAAAAACCTGGATGTTTTTTCTAATAAACCTGAGAATTCGTTAGTTTCGATTTGTAGCAGTAAATGGGCAAAAGTTGCGGAAAATCTCGTTCGATATAAATGAGTATTTGCCAATAACATCGAATATTTAATAACATTTTTAAACGCTTTTTATATTAATGCAAACGTCTATGTTTTCATCTGTGTGATCATGGATGTTTTGCCAATAAACTGACTAATTCGCAATTTTCCATCTGCACTAGTGAATAAGTAACCGATTTGCAAAATGTATGTTTAATATTACAGTGATATTCACCAATTTAGCTGCCAGTCATATAATATTTGTTAAAACGTTTGGAATATGGGAGTAAACCTCGGTGTTCTTTTCGATGCATCGGTGTTAATGTCGATGCTGGATGTTTGGACAAATGTCTCGAACGAAATCTTAAGTCCGTGTACGCGTTATTTCATTGGGCGCCGCTGAAATGGAGGAGACCATTTAGATAACAAGTCAACATAAAAATAAAAGTGCTCGTGGAGAACATGTATCGAAAATGTGGTGAAACGAAACACTTGTAGCAGAGATGTCATAAGATATTTATGTGTGAGTATGTCGCAAGGAACCCTTTGAGAAAACGTCCTGGTCCGCAGGCAGATAAGATATTTGGCGGGAACGTTTGGGATTTTGGCGGATTGAATCAGTTCTTGGCTTATTTACCACTAACAAAAATGTCATCAAGCGGTTCTGCTTTTCCACGTTTTGCCACGTTATTAATGCATCTTATAGTCATATAATCAATTGATTTATTCTACTAGGTATACACCTTCCTATTTATGAAAAAACAAAACTTGATCGTTTTAATTAATGTTTCGGGGTAGAGACAAAATGAGCATACCTACAGATCATTTCAATTGGGCTGACAAAATAGTCAAAAAACGAGATTCTCACGCGTTTCCTCTTTCACATCGGCCAAAAGATAGCATCACAGCAGCGCTGAATTGTAAACAACGGAAAGCGAGCCAGAGTTGGAATTATAACCTAGCTGACCAGAATTACCTAATTGCTGAGGATAGTGCTCACGTTTTGTTTACTGTCCCCAGAACCATCTGATTCCTTTGGGGACGCAAATAGTCCTGGAATTTTAATTTGTCCTCCATTGTCCTCAGATTTAGACTTCACCACCAGATTGTTACACTAGTAATAAACTATGTTCTTAAAATTAGATATCGTTGTACGTATTTTCATCTTTTTTCTTATTTTCGGATTTTAATGACAACTGTGAGTTATCACAGTGTGTGTTAAACCCGAAAAAAGACACACAGACTCACTGGCGCCTGATTTAGGTCCACTAGTCCCAGGGAAGGGACAGAGCCAGTTCCATAAGGACAAGACGCCAACTATGCCTCATGCGGGAGTCGAACCCCAACTCACTCGGTCAAACTGTCGGAAATCAGGATTTATACCACCTCACCGGCTAAATTTAATTTTAATTTTCAAAATAAGAAAATTATCCATGCATTTCGTTCGTTAGAAATATTTGACTTTTTTATTTAATTTTTTTGGTTGGTTGTATACACTCATCGTGAGCAACTCAGTGGGCTATAAACAGTCGCCCATCCCAACTTTAGGGCCAATTGTTCTAGGGAAAGGAGAGAGCCAGTATCCAAAGATAAATGCCACATCCATTCTTAAACTGATTCGAACCCAAACCCGCTTGGACGAACGATTATAAGACAGTGCTCTGACCACAGCGCCAACAGGGCGGCCAATAATTAAACAGCTTGCTTTTAATTTAGCACGTGTATCAAAGGAAATTTACTTTTGTGGAGTATGTTCTCTCCAGCAAGTTGTTTGTAGTTGTAAAATATTGGTAACTTGTACTTTACCGGTAGAAGTTACCAATTTTTTACAACTATAAGATATATCCTTTTAATATTTTGAATTTTCTGATGTGATATATTACAGAAACGAAACAATTTGGGTCATTTTTATTGCGTATTCAGTGTTATTATATGTGTGTCTCCAAATGAGCTGTATATTTGGGGACGTCGTGCTATTTTGTCTTCAAACGAGTGTTCCAATATCTGCCCACCTTAAGAATTATCACTGTTTCAGTTACTTCTAGTGGTGTTTTATGGAAATGACCAAAACTGCTTATATGCACACTTGTGAAAAATGAAATACTGTAGTTCCGATACGGGTGACATACTTTGCTGTTTGAAAATAAGAATATTCAAATGTGACATTCGAAATATGATCAGTATATCCTCTTTGGGTAACCCAGGTTTTTTAACATCATGTAGTGAAGGAACTACATGTACATATGAGAATGATTTGAAAAATAAAACATTATTTTCGAAAGGAATTTATATAATACCATTCAAGGAATCTTAGTTAGGTAGGACAATTTTCTTTCAAAAGGCTGTTTCAAAGTACTTGTAAATTGACACTTTCATTGCATTTTTTGGCATATGTGCATTGCTGAACTTAGTCACATAAAGCAATCTTAAGAATGATAAAAATTCCTGGGTTACGAACATTAGTGACTGCTTATGAAGTACTTCTCGTACCATTAAGTGCGTGATAAAAATCTAGAATTCAGCCTCAATGATGTATACAGAATTTTGCTAGTTCTATTTATTACCCCGTAAGAAATTGTAGTTTAACAGGCCAACAATATTTACTGTGCAGGTGCTTAGGGATCTGAACACTTTTCAAAATTGTTGTGCTCTTTAATGCCTTAGTTTTTTTTTTACGTTGCAGTACATCTGCTGTGAGGCGAAGTTGCTGCAGGGAACAGAGGCTTTCTTGAAGAACGCAGAGATATCTATCTGCAAGAATCAACTCACAGTCAGTGCGAACGTCTTAAAATCTTAAAGCGCATGTTTACCATAGAGGGAAGGTTATATTTTTGGTATTAACTTGACACTTCTGACACCGCCTGATTTACTGCACCAAGTTCCTTTTAAATGCAAACCGCAGAATTCTCTGCGAATAATTGGAATCTCCATAAATACTAGTCACCCGACCTAAAAACAAAAAGCAGATGGTCTGAAATCTAACCTGTCCCTCCGATTTGTGACACTGATTTTTAATGGAAAACAGTTTTACCCATTTTTAAATGAGTGGTTCAATTAGCAGATATCACGTACAATAAATAAGAAAAAAAAGAAGTTATAGATAAAATAAAAGGAAACTTGGGGTTTTATAATATTTCTACAATCTAATTTGACTTAGTTTTGTTTCCTTGCTTAGAGCAGACGGCAAGTGATTGAAGAACAACTCTAGTCTTTTAATTTTGCATGATTACACTTGTTACCTTCCAATGTTAACTTCTCGCGGTTTATAAGAATTTTAAATTTAATACCTGAAACAGCAAAAACGGCCGAACCGGGTTTTTTTTATTGTATTGTATTAAATTGAAATTTTCTTTCAGATTTTGTACTTCATGTATATGTACTAAATGTTTGCAAATGATTACCGAAAGCAATACATTATGGAATGCAATTTTATTTTAAGAATGTTTATACCAATTAAAATATCCAGAAATGTTGTTTCTGTATGAAAAAGCATTTCAGACATCCTTCAAAATTTTCATTTTCAGTCAGGATTTGATATTCTCATGTTTCTTTCAAGGCGAGTGCCCTGTTATACGTACACGTTCCAGCTGTACCTGCTTACCGCCTTCAGCTTCATGTCTACGCGTAAACCATGGAAAACTTCCTTTCCTGGTGTGTTGAATATGACTTTTGTGGTTCTACTAAAGTTTCCTATGTATTTAACTAACGTATCCGGCTACTAAGTAGTTAAAGTACTTTCGAAGTATGTCGTGTATCCATGATCGGCGTTTGCCTACCAGTTTGTTCAGGATAAGGTCCTCGATTTTGCGATTTTAGCCACGGTTTTTAAATTTTAAAATGGTTTAAATCCTCAGCTGCGTCGCTGTCCCCTTGAGAGAGGGGGATATATCCGTCCATATGACAAGGCAGCTGACTGTATAAATACTTCATCAATAACAATATCCTATCCAATCCAACGAAATATACTTGTGCAATAAAACTACACAATTTGACCCAATAAAACGCTTCCGACTCCAACAAAAGCGCTATTAGATTAACGCTATCTGTTCTTGCAAACTCGAAGTTTACTGGAAAAACGAATAAAAAGCACACCGAAAGAATTTAAAGGTTTCCGCTACAAGGCACACGAAGTGTTCAATTCACAAACCACCACCGGAGATATCATGTATTACCCGAGATGAGAGGAGAAACTACGAAATCAATGCAGCGGAATGAGAACTGACTTGCCGTTACCAATCTTCCGTCTAAAATTAGTTAAGGATGAATATGGAACGATACCACTGCTGTGCATCTCCCTCTTCCGAAATTCGAGTTTAAAATGGAACGCTTAAAGCAGAAGCTTTTTCTTAGGGCAGAATGTTGTTGGAGTACATTAGTAGCTCCACAGATTATAAGGCCAGATGCAAATCTCCTTAGAAGCTAGTGGAAACAAGTTGGCCTCAGAGATCTCAATAAAACAGAGTGCTAGGGACACTCTCAGAGCTGCAGCTTTTATATTTTTTTCGGTTTCGTTTCGCGTGGCAGATGATAACGGAGTTATTTACATGTGGGACCACTGCGGTGCTAGTAAATATCACGAGCTGTTCGTCAGTATGATTTCGTTGGATTACATTTAACAAAGAAAACAAACGGTTGCTACCTCAGGGTATTAAAGAGCATCATAGTATGACCAGCATCGTGTAAAGTTGGAATTGAGTTATATTTAGTTTTATTAAGAGAGTGTATAACTACACTATGGTCTATAACAATACTAAGGAAATTAGGAGCTGACAGATGTGGGAAAGTAAACTCAATTGAAAACGAAAATAGACAATGGGGGAAAGATAGAGAGAAACAAATCTTGCTAAGCAAAGAAATTGGCAGCACCACAGAGAAACGTGAAGCTGCTGTAGGAAGGAAACGTGAATGGGTTTTCGTTTTGTAAAATGTTTGTTCAATTTTTTGTTCAGAAAATTGAACCTTATTTTCATGAATTTTAAGTGCTTGTGAAATTCTAATTGTTATACAACTTTGGCTAAGTTAGAGAAATGCTTTGGGTAATTCTGGAATTAGAAAAAGAAATGCCGCGTTAATATTTGTATTCATTTACTAGGAAAGAAGACAAATAAATAATTTATACGAACCCAAAATATGTGTTTCCGGGTCATACAGTGATTTATTCACACCGCAAATTCTATAATTGGAAATAAATATCTTCACTTATGGACGAAAATACTATTACGTACCATTAATACTATTAGGAAAGGAGACAGCTCTATCTGCTGTTTTATACATTCAATAGACAAACGATTGGAGATGCCTACCTATTAGCGTGTTGATCCTCTCTAATGCGGATAACATACTGTACTTGCCAAGGCATCGACTCCACCAGATGACGGATTGATTCCGGAGAAAATTCCTGCCATGAAGTTTGCAACATTTACCACAACTCCGCCCTCTACGTCTTCTCAGTATCCGTGGATCTGATGCTTAGCTACATATCATCCCGGAGGGCTACCACTGGGTTTATACTGGCGACGTTGAACGGCCACTAAATGGTTCCAAAAATAGATGAGCAATTCTCGTACCATGCCTAGTGGTTGCGGCCCGGTGAGACAGCGCATTGTTCTTCTGAAACAGATAATCTACCGCAAGTGAAATTCCTCCAAATACATGGCGTTATTGAATAAAAAAATACATCGCTCTTTCCACGTTTTAGCAACGCACAGCAACCAAAAATATTCATTCGGTCACCGCCGGGAAAATGAATCCCGGATCTCTCGATATCTAGCCTAGCGCGTTAGCCTTACATATTTTATTGATCTACCGGAAGATGCGTGAAAGCAATAAAAGCATGCAGGCAATCAGCCAGCGGTTAAAGACCTTTCCAGTGTCCCATTAGAAGAGCCTTAAACCATCACAGAACCGACCTGGTACGATGTGGTTATCTTCTGCGCTATTTTTTCATTGTGCTCGCTGATTTTTACCAGATCTGCGATTTTCTGTTATTTGCGGAAAATAATTTCGGCCAACATGAGCTTTATGCATGCTGTCTTAGATGACAGAACACGAATATGGTAACCATTACATGGTTAGCATATTCGTGTTCTGTTTCCGATTTCCGTTCGAGTATGCTAATCGTTACTCGAACGAAAATCGGGAGACGAGGGTTCGATTTTCTCACCAGGGCGATGACATTTTCAATCTTTCTAAGAGGTGTTCCATGGATGACCAGTAAGTGTTACAAGCAAATTCGGACTTTCTATTGGGTTTGCTTTGGGGAACTCTGAGATATTAAAGGGAAAAGGATGTAAAAGAATCGGAAAAAATCGAGAGAGTGACGAATAACAAAAACAAAGAATTCAAACTGCGATTGACCAAAGTACTGTGTTTTAAGTTTTTTTAGATTAAACGTCATTTAATTATTACAGACAAAAGAAGAGATTAAGGATGTCCACTGGTGTAATTTTGCTCTCGGTATTTATTTTTAAAAATAATGTATTATTTAAATAGATAATTTTAAAAAGGAAGTGCTTTATCTCTTGTATCTTAATAAAACGAGAGCTTGATTGCTCGTTAATTCAAAACAAGTTTCAATGGGCTATGATAAAATGAATCTTTTAAAACCTGGCAGATTAAATGTCTTGGGAAAATTGGATTCTTGTAACATTGTTAGAGACATGAATACATCCTCTTTTGTCATAAAACGTGCGTCTTTTTTAACCGAAAATATGGTTTTGGTGAAAACAGAACAGATCTAAATTTGATAGACATCCATAATTAGCAATACCTTTAAAAAAATTCATATTCTCTTTTCTGTCAGACAGCGATGTCTATATGAATTTCAATTATATTTCGTTTCGTTAAACAAAATCAGAAAACATAATAAATGGATGAAAGATGTGACATATATGAATGGAATAGGCGATTACAGTATTGTACAATACATTTTTAACAGATGTGAATCCGTTCATTTGTGTAAATTTCATATAAATGGTAAGTCAGATAATATCAGAAACCTTGAAAATTTCGTCGTCCTAAAGCGCGAATCTACTGAGACGCGGATTCGATATCTGCACCTGGACGACGAAATGTTAAAGTTTTCTGATATTATGTTATTTACCATTTATATCATATTTACACAAATAAACGAATTCACAGTTTCCAAATTTGTATAACACCTATCTTTTACCTCGGGTATTTTACATAAAAAACAGTTGAAAATTGGATATCTTAGATAAAACATTTCGCTAACTTTAAACTTCAGAAACGGTGCTTAAGACCTGGCATTTTGTCCCTTATACAAAAATATTTGTAACACATTTTGTGAATCATATGCGGAGATTACAGGAAGAGTATAATTCGAAATAGAGTGGGATTTTTTCATCTTGCTCAAAATAATATGCTGTTTTTCTTTCTGAAAAATGTTAAAACACATTTTTTCTCAAAATTATTGTGAGAAAAGCATCTCCATGTACAGGTGAATACGTATTATGCTTCATTTTCTTTGAAATTCAAACAGAATTATCTTTGCTTGTGGAGCACAGTACAAAGGCGGAAGATCTCTAAAGTGCAGCATGACCCTCGTTGGCATCAGATAAGAATAGGAAATGAAATTGAAAGCAACAGTCTATTGGTAGAATCTGTCGAAGAAGTACTTAGGAATGGTATAATGCACTGTCCTGTTCGGTTCGGCATTTTATGTAAAAAATTAGTTCTTATGAGCTACTGAGAGGAGTATTTTTCTACTTCCATTTCATATAATCATTTCAAAGAAGCATTAAAATAGTTATTGCTTCGCAGGCTTCACAAAAATAACTGACAATCCTGCGTTATGATATTCGACGACGTAACAAATGGAAGAGGTGATTGAGGAAAGCGATTCTTTTATTTACGCAAAATCATGCCTCCCAGTCACAGTGAGAAATCCGATTCTGTTCTAAGTGGATACTAGATTGTTCAATAAACCACCGAACTGGCAGTTGTTGGCACTGAATTGACTGCGCTTGAAGAAATTACAGTGCAATAAAAACACTCTGTAGCGGGGACGGATCTACATTTATATCATTCTACCTGTCTTCAAGAGTTTGATTGAGCTAGTTATTATTTGACTGAAGAGACCATAATGTTAGGACAGGGAAGAGCTGCATAAATTCCGACCATGATTATATATAATATCAACCGTATTATGAAAGAAATTGGCTTAAGACAGACGATTGCGCGGAAGATCTACGGGCAGTCTTTCATCTAGTAGCCAGCAGTGGATTGATGATTGACGATGATCAGGAAGATGATATATGATTGCTTCAATATTCCTCTAACGAAAGAAGATGTCTCTTATTTTGCACTGTGAGAAACTGAAGATGTGCTGTTAAATTGGATCCCGAATTAAAATAATGTTTGATTTGTGTATGCCAAACATCCTTCCTACACACATGAAATTCAGAAGTTAAATTTTTAGAAAGAACATCACGTTAACACAAATGAAACCAAAAATCTACACAGATGGGCAAAATTATAGTTTTCTAAATTAATGCAAAAACAACGGAGAAGGTATCATTTGGCTTCCTTTCTCTATTGATACATATAGGTGCCGAGGAATACTTCTCCTAGATCTAAACAACAAAGATGACACCGAATTTACGGGTGTAATAAGCACGTCTTTTGAATCCGTTTTGACGCAAATTGAACTTATCAAAGCTATTCAAAGTCAATGGAACCGGTATGGAAAACAATAGTGTCTGACGGAAGAAAGAAATTTTTCAATCGGGTTTTTAATTCCTCAGATATAGCTGTAAACGGAATCGAGAGCTTACGCCCTATGGTTGCAGACTTGTGTGTTAAGAAAAACATGAATTTATATGAGAAACATTTCACACCGGAAACGCTCTCCAACATCAAAATAATTTTTCAAATCGGACTCCTAGAAACAGAGATATCGACAAAAAGAAGATGTGACTTTACGTTCCCTGGTGGGAAAACCATGCATTATTTTAGGAAGAAAGTATTCCAAAAGGTTTTTCCGTATGAGCGGTATGTGCCCAAGAAAATAACTTAGTCCAGTATTCAAGAGCTCAGATTTTGCTACAAATACATCAGAAGCAGAAATTAACACTTATGCCCACTGGATGCCAAACCATTCTTTACCAAACATTAGAAATTATGTGAAAAATATTTTCCATCAGGTGTTGTATGCGATACAAGGAAAGGTTTTCAAATCGGAATTTTAGAAGCAGAAATAACGCTGAAAACGCAATTAAACTTTGTGACCCCTAGCGGAAAGTCTATGATTCACTTGAAAATTTTGAATTTATAGGAAAAACATTTTGCATCGGGAACACTATCCAACATAGTAATTTTTCAAATTGGACTTCTAAAAGTAGAGATATTGACAAAAATAAGATATATTCTGGCGTAGAAACCATGCATTATTTCAAGAAGAAAATGTTCCTAAAACGTTTGTCGACATGAGTAGTATCGGTCAACAAACGACTTTTTTTCAATCGAGATTTTGGAAGCTCATATTTTGCTGCAAATACATCAGAAGCGGAAATTAAGACTTAACGCCAACTGGTGGCAAAACCATTTTTTACAAAAATTATAAATCATATGCAAACGATTTCCCATCAGGAGCTGTATCCGGTGCAGAAAGAATTTTTCAAATAGGAGATTTAGAAGAAGAGCTGTAGGGAGGAAAGCAATTTACCTTTACGCACCCTAGCGGAAAGTCTATGAATTACTTGAAAATTTTGAAATTATATGAAAAACGTGTCACACTGAAAACACTATCCAACAAAGAAGGAATTTTTCAAAACGGACTTTTAGAAGTACAGATATTGACAATAATAAGATATACATCTACGCCCCCTGGCGGAGAAACTGTAGAATTTTTTAAGAAAAAAAATATTCGAAAAAGATTTATCGATATGAGTGGCATCAGTCCACGAAATAATTTTTTCAATCGATATTTTAGAATCTCAGATTTTATGGAAAATGCATCAGAAGCAAAAATTAACGCTTACGCCCCCTGGTGGCTACAGTATTCTTTACCAAATATTTGAAATAATATGCAAACGATTTTCCATCACGAGGTGCATCCGCTGAAGCAAAAATTTCAAATCTGAGTTTTAGAAGAAGAGTTATCGGGAAAAATGTAATTTAATTTTACGCTCCCTAGCGGAAAATCTATGCATAATTTGAAAAACTAATTACATCTAAAATACTCTTCGACATAAATGGAATCGAAAGATAAAATAAATTTTTAAATCGGATGTTTAGAAGCAAATATGTGGAATAAAACGTATTTTTCATTTCAACATCATCTGCATTTACGCCCTCTAGCGGCAAAATTGTACATCGTAAAAAAATGAAATAAAGGATCATTATTAAAATATTTCAAGCTTCCCAATGCAAAAAGAATTTTTCAAATCGGACTAATAGTTGCAGAGATAGCGTGGGTACAGACGGACGGACGGACAGACGGACAAACCGGTAACATACGCACGATATTTTTTTACAAAAGACGTGCTAAAAATGGGATCGTACTCTACGACATGCAAAACATTTTCTACATACTTTATTTATCTACTAATGTCCGAAACCGAAAAATTGCTTGTGTCAAGCTCATTTGTTGGTGAAACGTTAATATTTTTTTTTAAGTAATTTATGATTTCGGGCTTGAGATTTATTTCGTCAAAATATCTAGTTTTGCTTCCATATAATTTCAGCCGATTTATAATTACTTTAGCAGGTTGCATCATTCCAAAACAACATGAAATGTTAAAATACATTTTTTTAGTTTCGTGAAACTGGCTGAAACTAGTTGATGATGATGGCATTGTGAATTAATATGTGTGAATGTATCGACACAGACAAATTTAATGATGTCTGTGGACAGAAGCAAAGCCATTCTGTGATTTACCGTTCAATGCTGTTCTGTGATCTATTTAGAAATGCTGTTCTGTGATCTACCAGTCTACCAGTCACAAACACAAAAAGTTAAATTTGAGGATTGCATATATATGTCAAAAATACAGAACTAATTCATGAGTATTCAATTTCCTATAAGAAACAAGCACTGCTAAAAATGGTTGTAAAACTAGCAATATTTTAAAAATCGGCTCTAAAGTGCTTATCGGTAAGCGGCAAACAAACGGGTGCAAACTATTGTATCTAGATACTTGGTTAGTCCTCAATAGTAATCCACTATAATCGTGGATTTTAAACTGGGCGTCATGGGTGGTGATAGCATCATGATGTCCAAAAGAAAGATATCCGAAAATTTATGTATCTCAGTGTATAAAGGACCGTTCACGTCAAGTGAGAAATACTTTATGATTTCAGATTAGTTATACTGGAGCGGAACTTTGAAAGAGTTGAAAAGTCTGAATATCACATCAAACTTTGTAGCCAGCTTTTCAAAGGTTCTGGTTTTTTCCCTCTGTCTCAATCTCTTTTGTTTTCATAATATGGAACAACGCAAATGTAACACAGTATTAACCATGGCCCTACAATATTAAACGGTTAGTTCCTTAAGTGCCACTCGTCGGGCCTCTTGTATCTGAAGATTTAGTTAACATCTATCTATAGTGTTTCCCACCCGTTAATATTATTGTTATAGACTTAACTGCAACGGCGTTGCTATTTGCTACTTATACATCAACCCCGCCTTCTCGTGGTGCATCCTGTTCCCACTAAAGGGGCTCTGACGACCGCAAATAGCGGTATAACTATACCATCGGGATCAGAGGAAATGCTATCCCACACTCACCAACCCGCTTGGCCAGCGTGGTGAGTTATGGCCAAACACTTCCAAAATGACTCTACAACTTAAATCTTGGTCCTCAGTCTCCGGCAGCTGGAATGTACCTGGCCAAGGCAGCGGCCAGTGCGACATGAAGGCAGAGGGTGCTAAGAATCCCCGGAGGACCGGACTAGGCTGCCATTTGATGCTGACCTTGGCTACCTACAACGGACGCTCCCTATCTTCTGATTCAAGGCTTCTTGAATTGGAAGAGGAACTACAAAGGATCAAGTGGGACATCGTCGGGCTAAGTGAGGTAAGGAGAAAAGGAGAAGATCTCATTGAACTGAAAAGTGGACATCTCTTCTATTATCGTGGGACAGATACTGGCAGAACTAGTGGTGTTGGATTTATAATAAACAAGAAACTGAAGGATAAAGTGGTAGAAGTTGAAAGTTCCTCTGACAGAGCTGCACGACTCGTTATCCAACTATCGAGAAGATACCAGGCTCAGATTATTCAAACTTATGCACCCACCACAAGTCATCCTGAAGAAGAAATTGAAGAATTTTATGAGGAAATTCGTCATCTAAATAATAAAGGTAAGCAGCACTTGAAGATAATTATGGGAGATTTCAATGCAAAAATAGGGCACCGGCAACAGACTGAAACTTCAGTAGGTAAATTCGGTCACGGCAACAGAAACCAGCGTGGAAATACTCTCGTTGAGTTTGCAGAGGCAGAAGGATTTTTCATCTTGAATTCCTTTTTCAAGAAAAAGCCACACAGGAAATGGACATGGAGACATCCAATTGGGACGACAAGTGAAATTGATTTTATTATGTGTAACAAAAAATTCGTCATCGAAGACTGCAGTGTGCTGAACAAGTTCAACACAGGTAGTGACCATAGATTGGTGAGATGTAAGATGCACCTCAACACTAAACTGGAACGTGGCAAGCTCATAAGACAAACAAAATGTATTGACATAACCAACCTTAAAAACATCATAATACTTTCAAGTTGGAACTGAAGAACAGATTCTCTGCTTTAGAAGGCCTAACATCGGAAGAAGTGGATATTTCGGAAGTTAACAGAAAAGTAACCAAAGCTCTTATGGAAACAGCAACAAAATTAGCTGGGTCTAAGAACAGGTTGCATGTAAACAAATTATCAGGAAAAACCAAAATGTTGATGCAAAAAAGAAGAGAGATGAGGACAACTAAAGAAGATGTGACTTCCAAAGTGGAATATATAGAGCTATGCAAGACAGCACGAAAAAGTATCACTGAAGACGTAAGGAAATTCAACTGTGAGCTAGTGAGGAAAGCAATTGAAAACAACCAAAGCCTAAAGATAGCAAAGGGACATCTCAGTAAGGGAAGAAAACAGATTATGGCTCTGAGAAAAGAAGATGGTTCTATAACAAGAAATAGAGGCGAAATTTTGACAAGAGTGAAAGATTTCTACTCCAAATTATATGAAAGGGATGATACATGTACTCCAGACATCATGAAAGGTACCAGAGTTCTTCCAGTCCTCCCAGCAGAAGTTGCTCGTGCAATCAAGAACATGAAGCGGGGGAAAGCTCCAGGAGAAGATGGAATTACTATAGACATCATACAAGAAGCAAGTGGAGAAATTGAAACAGTACTCGCTCAAATTTTCACTCGATGCCTTAATGAAGGGAAGATTCCTGAGGATTGGAACAATGCTACAATGATCCTGCTACATAAAAAAGGTGACATTGAGGATCTCAGGAACTACAGACCTATCAGCCTCCTATCAGTGGTTTATAAAATCTTCACTAAAGTTCTTTCACACCACTTGAAGGTAACACTGGACATGGCTCAACCGAGAGAACAAGCTGGATTCAGGAGTGGCTACAGCACAATAGATCATATCCACGTACTGAGAGAACTAATTGAAAGAGCGAGGGAATATGAACTTCCATTGTGCATGGCTTTTATCGATTATGAAAAAGCCTTTGATTCGGTGAAACCATCAGCAGTTACCACGGCTCTGAAATCCTGCGGTATTGAAGATGCATACATTAATATTATTAATAACATCTATGAAAATGCAAGTGCAAAGATTCGGCTGTTTGAAAATACAACACACATAAAAATTGGAAAGGGAGTGAGACAAGGTGACACCATATCTCCGAAGCTCTTTAATGCCACATTGGAAAATGTCTTTCAATCACTGAACTGGGAAAACAAAGGGATAAAGATTAATGGAGATTATCTAACCCACCTTCGTTTTGCTGATGACGTAGTCATTTTTGCAACTACCCCATCAGAGCTGCAGAGTATTATCCAGGAACTTGCTGACAAGAGTAAAGAAGTGGGATTAAAAATGAACTTTCAGAAGACAAAAGTGATGTTCAATGCTTTTACAAGAAATGAAGATTTATCGATTGATGGAGAAAAAACTGGAGATAACAGATACGTATGTTTATCTTGGACAGCAGATATCAAGTGAGGGTCACATTGATGAAGAAATTAATCGGCGTACAAAACTTGCCTATAGAGCTTTTGGAAGAAACAGCATAATTTTCAAGAGCAATATGCCATTATGTCTTAAAAGAAAAGTGTTTGATCAATGCATCCTTCCAGTGCTTACGTATGGTGCAGAGACGTGGACCTTAACTAAAAGAGACATACAAAGGCTGCAGACAACTCAAAGCAGCATGGAGAGGTGCATGCTTGGTATAACCAGGAGAGATAAGAAGAGGAACTCGTGGATCCGAAAAATGACGAGAGTGGAAGACATCATGATCAGAGTTAAATCCCTGAAATGGCAATGGGCTGGACATACTGCCAGAAGGACAGATCATCGATGGACAGCCGAAATTTTAGATTGGATTCCAAGGGACAGGAAAAGACCCAGAAGAAGACCACATGGGAGATGGGTGGATGAAATTTGAAAGTATGCAGGGGTGACATGGAGGAGACTGGCACAAGACAGACCGTTGTGGAGGAAACTTGGGGAGACCTTCGTCCAGCAGTGGATTGATAATGGTTGACAATGATGATGATGATGACATGCATAACGTTACATTAATTGTCATTTAGACTCTCTATCGTAGGGCTGTCAAGGTGTCCATTGATCTGTCTCTCGTCTTCAGTGCGTTTTTGTGTGACAACTTTAAATTTTATGCTTTCTTATTTGGGTTTATTTTGGTACACATTTATGGCCTCAGGAACCCCACAGCAGGTATTAACATTGTCTGCCTTTGCTGCTCCTTTTTTAAGTCCATACGTTTAGCTGGGTTGCTGCTGATGATGACAGCTAAATATTCTGCTATAATTTCTGGGTTTTCTCTACCTTTTTATTATTAAATTGACATTTACATAATATTTTTTTATTAACTAACAGAGGTCATTCAAATAGCACGTGTTCGTAGAGTAATTCTTTCTGTATACAAAGGTGCTACTCAACATAGTCTCCACCAAAAGTGATGCATTTACGCCGTCGCTCCCAACTCTCGAATCTTCTTTGAAAAACTAGAGGTGTGGACTGTTAAACTACTCTTCACATCACCTTTCACCTCATCTGTGTCATCATATGGTTCTCCCCGGAAACTGTCCTTCATTAGGCTGAACAGGTCGAAGTCGTTGCCTACCAAATCTGGGCTATACAGTAGATGGGGAACCACGGACCAGCATAATTTGCTAATAGCCTTCTTTGTTTACAAAGACGTGTTTAGTCTTGCATTGTCATGGTGAATGAGAATCCTTTTCAGACTCTTGTTCGGTTTCATCCTCCTTATGGCTACTCTGAGTTTCTTAAGTGTCTCAATGTACCGCTCGCTGATCACGGTACTATCACGTTACAGAAAATCAAGGAGAATTACACCATGTTATCCCAAAAAACAGTCACCGTGAAGTTCTATTTTGATCGATGGCTCTTGAAGTGCTTATGACTTGGTGAAGAGGTGTAGTAATATTCCATGGATTGATTCTTCGCTTCGGGGTCGCAAAGACACACCCAAGTTTTATCCCTGTAACCAGATCCGAAACCAAAGTGTCTTCATTGGTTTCAAACGCTTCCAGCATATCAGGGCAGACTTCCACCGTTCGCTCCTTCAAATCAGGTGTCAACTGCTGTTGTACTCAGGTTTCACACACTTTCTGATACCCTAAGTTTTCCACCATATTCTGAATGGCATTGTGACTACACAGTCCATTTGCGCAACAAGCTCATGCATTGTGACCACAGAGTCCATTTGCGCAACAAGCTCATGCATTGTGACTACACAGTCCATTTGCGCAACAAGCTCATGCATTGTGACTACACAGTCCATTTGCGCAACAAGCTCACGAATTGTGAGCGTTTCTTGGCGCGAATCAATTCATTCATTCGCTGTCGATTCGTGTCAGTGGTCGCAGATGATTGTCTCCCACTGCGTGGTTTGTCTTCAGCGCTGGGTTCCCATTTTTTAAACTTCTTCATCCATCGGTGTACATTGATCTTGTCAATGGTGTCCTCTTCGTAAACATTCTCAAGCTTTCTGCGTATGTCGGACTGCTTGCACATTCCCTTTTGGCACGTTGCTTCTGTTGACCGCACGTTGCATCTGCTTGGAATCAATTATTTACCTGCAATGAAGAAGAAGGATTACTATAGAAGAAAAGTTTCCCTACCAAGATGTGTAATTTGAAGGACCAGTGTCAGTTAATAAAAAAGTTATGCCCACTTTTTCATTGCTTTTGGTACAACCTTCGAATATTTATTATTAATATTTCCCGTTGCTGCGTTTGCACACGGTACCATTGCAAACATAAGAAACAAACTTTCTACTTTTCATATACCATCATTTGAAGATGCTGCTCTTAAAACCCTATCAACATGTGTTTTATATCCTCGGATATTTATGGAGGGGAGCAATGACTGTTCCGTGTATATGACACGAGGTGCACTCATGGAACAACTCATCCGCTAACGTTACAGCTTTTACACCACCATTAATGCGTGTACTATATACTTAAATAAAGATGTTTTGGTGCGATATTTTCGTGTGTCGGCCATTAGGTGCTGTAAATTACTGTCAGATAAGATGGCTGGTTGTAGATTAGTAAAGGAGACACAATGAGTGCTGTGCTTTGACAAAAAAACATCTGCGCCAATGATGATACAGATGTTTCGGGAAAAATCATGTAGCGAACCACTCGCAGCAAAAGTGTAGACGTGCGGTACCGTCCTTTTGTTGAGAGATCTTGTTTATCTTCTCGAGAAGGAAATGTTACTGGAAGTTCAAATGTAACTAAAATCTTGAACTCGAATGATATCTTTTAATGATGTTCTAACATGTTCGAGCGAATGAAGACGTAAGCCGATTTGTTTGAGAGAATCATTTCATTTTCATTAGGCATCTTTTCATGTGAATGAAAAAATGAAAAAACACAATTTTTGCATTTTCGGACCAAGGTAAATGCTAATACATGAGTACCCAGTTAAAAGTTCGTTTTGGTTCAGGGAAGATTAGGAACCGAAATATTCTTCTTTGGAGAATTCAACGGTACACGATTTTTTTGTATGAAGATGTGAAATGTCCTCATTCGCAATTCGATGTTGATATTGAAGCCTATTAACTGTTCCAGCAAGATGGCGCGCCGCTGCATTTTTTTCAAATACATCCTCAATTGAAACTGCAGCTGAAAATTTTATCGCCGGTGTGGATCTACTACTAATATTCCAACGCTATAGGACTTATTACCAGTGGATTTTTGAACATATATACAGGGTGCATAGGGAAGTCCCTTTAGCCTGGAATAACTTGCGTACCGAGAGAGGTATAGTTATACAAGTGAGATAACGGTATAGTAAAGCTACTACGCCCGATCGAATGCAACCAATAGCAGCGCCCCTACTGGCGAAATCCGGAAGTTAGCCAATGCAAATCGAAAACGAAAAGAGATAGAGCAAAATTTCCAATCACAAAGTTGTAGAACATCAATTATTGAGTGCAAAACGACATTTGTTTTACACGGATAAGATAAATGGTTGCCTGAATACCCTACAATGCCCGAAATCGATGCGCGACGATTCAAATCTGCATATACGCATTCCGCAAATGTAGCCATTTGCAAATGCAGATTGTGACGTTGTTCCGTACCTACGACACGAAAACCAGTAGCAGGATGTACCCCGACCAGAAGTTTAGGTCTACGTACGCTGTGTGAAAATGGTGAGCTTGGATTTCTGTGGTTACGTAAAAAGTCAGGTGTATGCAACAGCACCTACAAGTCTGCTGGGTCTACGTCGTCGTGTTTCAGATGCTTGCAATAGTTTCACACGTTCAATGCTGTTGAATGTGCATGCAGAGTTACTTTCATGAATACAAAATGTGTACCGTGGGCAATGGCTAACTCTTCGAACATACTCTACATTAACTTTTTATCACTGTGCGCCAGTTTGCTTTTTTGCTTTTGTTTTGTCTGACGTCATCAAACTGTATTGACATAAGCACGCATTTATGCAATAATTGTGTTTGAATAAATGGTGTGTCAATAATTGTGAGCAATAAATTGTATGCAATAAATTTTGTGTTCCCTTGAAATGTTCACACAAAAGGTCGTGCATCGATTTCGCACATTTTAGGGTATTCGAGCAACAATTTATCTTATCCGTGCAAAACAAATGTTGTTTTGTACTAATTCAGTGATGCTCTACAATTTGTATTGGGAAATGTTGCTCTATGTCTTTTCGGTTTCGATTTGAAATGGCTAACTTCCGCATTTCGTCACTAGGGGCGCTCCTATCGGTTGCATTCGATCGGGCGTAGTCGCTTTACTATACCGTTATCTCCCTTGCATAACTGTACCTCTCTTCGTTTGCAAGTTATTCTAGGCTAAAGGGACTTTCCTAAGCACCCTGTATACATATGTTAAGTACGTATATTGGCTACATGCATCCGATGTCAAACAGAGTTGCTGAGATTCAAACGTGTTTTAAAACCATGCTTCATGTAAATGAATATCTGCTGGACAGGATCTGAAAGAAACTGAATTAGCATTGTAATATATCCCGTGACCTTAAAGCTGCACATATTGAACACAGGTAAAATAAATATTAATGTTCGTCGGTATACTGTGTCCTTCAATTTCAAAAGGGAAGTATAATACGAGCCAAGCAAATTTGTAAATAAACTTCATTTTTTCTACTGTGGTTTTTCTACAGCTATCGTAAGGACGAAAATTTAAGACTAACTGTTAGTCGAAATCCATTTGCGAAAGGAATAATTACTTCCATTAATTCTGTAAAAATCAACAACCGAAGTTGACTGTTCACCATATCAACGATGACAGTTTTATAACTTTTTGTTCAACATATATATGAGTTTTATCCCATTTTCCTGAAAAAAAGACAAGATTATAGCTCCCATTCAGTTCTACTTCTTCAATTTAGAATTAAAGATCATGTTTTGGAAACGTTACTGTATGCAACGGATAAATGCTCTTTCGTCTCCTATTATTACATTGTACGTGTGTGAAAACCGATATTTAAACCGGGGAAAGACCTAAAATATTAAAATGAAGCTAAACAATTAAAATTAAAGTCGTTATAGGTAAACGACAAGAAATTTTGAATCAAATTTCTTGTAAATAAAGTAAGAAGTACTTTATTACGAACTTTTTGGTGAAACACCTCCACGAATCGAATAATACAATTATTTTTAAATTTGTAGGAAAGTTATTCATAGCAATGTGAAATTTTCGTGAAACAAAAATAATAATTTTTCAGAGAGGAGTAGGCAAGCGAAAGGTTTTTTAAGTACGTAATGTTCTGAAAGTAGAGAGCAACATCTCTTATGTAATATAAATTGAGATGGTCTTGCACCTTCCCAGTTGTAACATGAAATAATGAACTTTTGCCTAGCTGTCGTACAACAATTTGAGAACATTTGGGAAAGTACCCAGCAAAAGCACAAGTTTCGTGAAACTCTGGCCACCATGCCAGTGATGGGTCACTGCTGACTGAAATCTGCCGGACACGGCACTGTAGCGGTCATTTGGCGGTATCGCCATCAGTTGGCAGCCATTCACGGCTATGCAGCATCGCCTTGAATTACGAGCTTTCAAGCAAGTGCTACTAGTAACACGTAGGTGACAACCGAAGCAAATCTAATATGAGATGGAAGCAATGGGACTGCGCATGCCTAGCAGCAATGCATGTCGTGTCTCTTGTGGTACCAGTTAGTTCAAAACGACGTTATCGTCATCGTGTTATTTTATTGGATGTTAAGAAAAATAAAAGCCATATGTAGAAAAGCTATTTAATTTTTTAACCAAATGCCACGTCGACGAAGATTAATGCCAGAAGACATTTACATAAATCGTTATTAATAAATTGTAACAAATTGTCAGTTACTGTCATGTAGTTATAGAAACACATTTCAAAGTAAAGTTCCTACACTAACACACAAAGAATCGATAATACAGACTGCCATGAAACACTCCGACTGCATTCTCATGAATAACAAGAAATAATTTCTGTGTAATTTTTCGTTTTAACATAATCTTTAGTTCCAAACAAAAGTCCCGGAAAGACATAAAAAATAGTTATGTTGGAAAAAAATAAGAAATATACACGTACAAAATTTATGAATTATTTGATACATTTTGTTTATGTAGATATAATGGGCCTTCAAGCAAGAATAATTTTACTAATATGATGGATCCTGAAGCAAGTGGGATATTCATGGGTTGAATACAAATGATTGAAGGAATTCGCTACTAAAAAAAGCACATTCAATAAAATATCTTTTCCTTTTTAGAACAAATGTAGACAGGAACTGATAAATATATTGATTGAACAATCGCCTTTCAAGACCACAAGAAGAGCACAAATATTTGGAGAGCGTCTTTAAGTCGGTGCACTCGTCGAAACTGAGTGAATTACCCTTAAGGTTAAAAAGTTAAAAAAAAAAACAATTTTACGTTGAAAAAATAATTTTATGAATTATATCGAACGGACATTTTGAAAAATACCTAGAGATATTTTAAAGTTAGAAAGAGAACCATTCGTTTCACATTGCACAGGAAAGAGACGCCCTTCAAATCCCGGATCGTGGGTAGCAAGCCATTGTAGTGGCTAAAGATTCCGCTTTACACACAGAACGTCGTTGTTTCGCAGCCAGCCAGATCCAAACGGGCCGCCCCGGTGGCGCAGTGGTCTAAGGCGTTGGCCTCTGATCATTCGTCGGAAGGGGTCCGGGTTCGAATCCCGGTGAGGCATGGATGTTGTGTTTGTCTTACGGCACTGGCTCTCTCCCTTCCCTGGAACCAGTGACTCTAAATTAGGGACGGGCGACTGCTTATAGCCCATTGAGTTGCTCACGGTGGTCGTTAAATCTCAAAAAAAAAAAAAAAAAAAAAAGATTTAAACGGGCGTTTTTTAGAGTTGAGAAAATTTTCCCAGCGGTCTGCCGTAATGCAGAAGTTTTGTTAGAAGCAAAAAAGGTAGTTTTGCATTTGGGAAACTGCGGTTATCTTTTTTTTTTTTTTGGTTACTACAGGAAATTTGGCGGATCACATTAAGCTACCCATTATCTATGGCACGTGATTGCCGGACCGATTAAGGGCCGCATGTGGCTGCCACTGCCTCTGATGGATAATTGCTGGCCCTGTTCTGGCATATGACAACTGATGGGAGCTCGAACTGTTGGCCTTAACTGCTGTCGCGTATGCTGGCCGCCTAGACATTTTATTGACGGTTAGGCAGCGGCTGAACAATCAGAATTCTGAGACACTCCATAAATCAAAACAGGTCCAATAAAATTAGCCCATAAAATTAATTTTGTGTGGCACACTGTAGGTCCGATTCATACAATTTACTTTAAGACTTTTTTTAATGGAAATAACATTCTGTTAATGTTTTAAACATGATCGTTAATATTTTGATTTGAGCTAAAATATGAAGAAAAAACGCAGCGCTTTTTTTAAATTCCTGATAACATTTAAATCTGAACAGGCACTATAAGATCAAAGCTGGCATCATGGGGATTAAAATATTTTAATTTTAAAATATTAAAATTGAATTACATGTAAGTTACCTCAAAATTGTAAATATACAGTTAAGTTTTTAAATTGATGTAACTCTAAGATGTCACGAATAGCTTGGTAAAAATTTCCCTCAGATTCTTATTCCAAATGTATAGCATGGTACAAGTTCCCTACAGGTTGTACTGAAATCTGGAACAATTACCGAAGAATTTAACTTTTTTTAACTTCATTTTTGACCTGCAGATATGGCAGAAAACATTTGTTTGCTGAGTTGTCAAATGATTTTTATCTGTCAGTTTAATCTAAACTAAATAGTAGGAATAAGCTACACGACCGTATTTAGTATACGGTTAGTGTATCTCGTGCCACAGGCACGGATTTAACATAAGCGCCACAGCAGGTTTAATATTGTTTAAGAAATGGGAATGAATAACCAAACATTCGGAACAAACAATGTGAAATAGCACAAATTTATATATAAAGCAACAGCAGGAGCATAACTATTTTCAAAGATTTAGAAACAATCATTATCAATATATGGTCTTCACTTTTTTAAGACTTAATACCTACTCTGTCTTTTCATAATTTACTGTACATACATTCACCATTCAAATAACAAAATGGAGTAAAACAAACTGTATTCAACGGATGTACCTGGGTAAATCAGCAATACCTCAACCACGTAAAATCAACACCTCAACCATGTAAAATCAACACCTCAACCATATAAAATCAACAAAGTCCTCAACAATATGACATCAACACGTTTCTCAATCACGTATCACCAACTAGATCCTCAGCCTCACGTTCTTTCATACTTTTTTTAATTTGGCATAATCAAACGGCCACCTAATGTGTGAGCCTATGCAAAATTGTAGGTTTATATCTTCTAAATTTACGAAATTACAGGGGTTTCAACTTTTCGATTTCGACCAATTTTTTCACTATTTTCTTAATTTTAACATTCCGAATTTAGATAACCAAAACAACTTTAAAAATGATACGGTGTATTTGGAAAGGACTTGAAGAGATTTTTCAGATGAAACATTAGTTTCAGATGTATGAAAACAAAATTTAAGCTATTGCAATCAATTTTTTGGTAGCCAATTTATCACAAACAGGGATTTTAATGTTTTTGAAAAAGTATATGTTGTATAAATATTATCATAAACATTACTGCATTCAGTAATATATTCAAAAAATATATATATAACAAGAAAACCATTTATTTCTCTTAGATGGTTAGCTTCCTAAAGTGACCCTAAGCAGCGCTATTATAACATTCAAAATTTCATGTTAAGTATTGGTACAAAATGCAAAGAATTGCATGAAACTGTACAAAATTTGAAGATGAGATGGCAACGGAATGAAAATTTTATATTATATTCAGTGAAACAGGAAACCGCATTTATATTAATTTCACTATTCTACACATATCTTAACACGTTCTGACAGTTCTTGATCGCAGGCACGGAGTTTTTTAGTCGTAATTCAGCAAGTCTAGAGAATTCAATGGTAACTTCTGGATGATGAATTTTGAATAGCATGTAAGCCTCTGAAAATAACATAGTAAGAGTTGTTTTTGAACAAGACACTTTCTTCTGTTTACTCTCATTAAAACAAAGGCGTATTTCTGCTAACAATATCATCACAATTTAATTTTCTGATGATGTTCACATTATCTCATTTCCTATTTTCAGATCAGGTGACGATATAACACCTTTTTCTTTCACAAGCTTTCTTTCGTTTCTTCCTTCTATAGAAAAGAAAAACTACTTTTTAATTAGACAGTCAAAACCTGAAGGGTATAGATTTCCGCGAGAAGACACGTGCATAATTTGAAGAATGCTAGGAAAGTCAAGCGATTATCAAATTTTGAATGCAAGTTTCCTTCCTATCCACAAAAAACTTTGCTTGAAACATACGTTAGAGGTGTTTTATGTTTTGTACAGACTGCAGGGAAGAGAAGTGTATTTGACTCGCACACCAACGGAAAAAACTTCATGGGTTAATAATTTGCGTGTATGGCATCATTTTCAAACAAGGAAGTTATTTGTGCGACAGGACATTTTACTGCAAAGGTAGTTTTTTGAAGGCAAATATGTTAAGGGAAGAACAGAATAATAAACATTATGACAACGTCACAAAATTCCGACTAATTTGATAGATAAAAGTATAACAATTCCTGAACAATAATAAACGAAAATTTCATTGATATGGAGGAAATGACAAAGCGACTATTGCTGAAGAATGAAGAGGACCCACTGGATTGGTAACGTTTGTAATCATTCCCTCGATTGAATGTAACAAAACTAATGCCATTCGTTCTATCTTGGGAACTGAAAAATAATGCAGTAGTAAGGACGGACTACCACACTGTTTAACAGATGACTATAAGAAATGTGTTGCGGATATATCACTCACGAGAAATGGCAGAGAAACCGTCCGTTGAACAAATATGCAGAACAATTATCCTGAAGAAAATAAGTGAGCATGTTTACCCATGCGCGTAACAAAAGTAACATTATTCATCCAGCCATAGTGAAGGGGAATTTCGCGTATCATTTGATTGAAATGTGTTTCAGACCATTTGTTTAACGGACAGCTATAAGAACGAACGTTGTAAAAGGATGTAGCGATGACTTTCACTCTTTGACCAAGAGAATATCTTGATAACATCATTAAAACCAAATTTCTTGACCTGAAACAGAGGCATGTACGGTGAATAAATATTCAAATACTCAGTGAGGTGAAGGACCTACTCAAACTCTTATTATCACTATCTTTTGGATTTGGGAATTCAGCAGCTTTGAAGATAACCGCCAGGTAGACACAAGTAATGTACAAACATTTAACGAAATAAAAGACATGCTTAAAATATCACGGCCATAACTTAAAAACAAAATGTATAACTTAATTGTAATTTAAAAGCAACATGTATTACTTCTCTATGAAAGAATTTCCACCACAGACATTTCATTTAAATGTATAAGTATTGCCGCAGATCAAAACCGGAGTAGTACAATCCAGACCGCATGATTTCTTCGATATGATCTGTCCCTCAAAATGCGAAGAATATTTCTCCGTTAAAGTAGCTAATAACCGTGGGGTGAATGCATTTCTATGAGTGTTCACCTGAAACGCCAGGCGATTGGACAAATCAATCATCAGTTTCACCTAAGCAGTTGAAAGAAAAAACAATTAGCGAAGTGTTTAGTTAGAAATTTAGAGTCTCCTCATTCAGATTGTTTAGAAAACGCCTCCAGTGTAAGAAACCTACGTACTATAGCATTTCTCATTCTGAAACTGTAAGAAAGTGTTTGCTAATGTTCAGTACATATAAAACAATATTATTCTATATTACTGCGGTGTGTGCTGCATTAGTTAGATGTAGAAACACAACTAAATAAATAAATAATATATCGCAAAATTATATTTTGCGGACGAAACAAAATTCTTTTTCCAACGTGGCAATGTAGCAAAGAAGCGAAGGAGATTGTGAGTGCACATTCCTCAAGACAGTGTGGTGAAACCCAGATCTGAAACTAATTGAAGAAGAAAGATATAAATATTAAGGCAAAAGTAATGTATAATTAATTATATTAAACACTTCTTTCTCATTCCGATAAAGGCAGTTCATTTATAATTTACTTCAGTTATATATCTTGTGCGAGGTACTTGGGCAGCTGCGAAATTATTATCTTCTTAGTACGACGAGACTGAAGCAGGCTGGCTGTTAAAGTGTACACATACACCATATAAATCTCTTTGGATTAACCTTTTTGTGATTATTACAGTGTATTGAAGTAAGCGGAAACTATATTTTCATTAAAAAGAGGAATACAGTGACAAATTGGCGATGGAAAACCTTAGTTTTATCAGATTTTGTAAAATAATAACATCTCCGGAAACCTATTCGTTTACATTTATCCCTCAAATTCCAATATAACTGAAATTAAAAATACGGTCATAAATTATTTCACATGTCATTTTGTTCAAAAACGGAAATGATTATTTTGTTAGACCCAGACAGAGTGGATTTCCCGATATTTTCAAAAATGCAGATATGAACCAAAGAGCAGAAAATTGCAGAAAATAATCACAATTAATAGTAACTTGTTTATTTAGGTCATGAACATGAAATTGTTTAAGGTATTTGTCTACGTTAGAAGCATTTTTTTTTAATTAACACAAAATTAATTAAATACACACAATTCAAGTTAATATGCAATGTAAAACATGAAAAAAACATTATAATTTTGGCAAAATTTCTTTAAAATTTTCTGAAACCTATAATTGTGAGTTAGGGATAGCGAAATATGCCATTTTCAGATAACAGTGATTACCTGTTATTGCTACTGACCCAGTAACAGTTATTTAACCTGTTATTTTGAATACCAGTTCCTGGATAACAAAGAGTCGGTAACACTGTTCTGCACATTTGGAGAAAACGAATTTAATCCAGCACTCCATTTTCCATATCAATGATTTCAAAGCTTAAAAAACTATTTGTATGCACTTAAGTAATGAAAAAAGAAATTATATCTATTTAAGTAATGAAAAAAATTTCTTTTGCTACAAAAGTGACGCAAATTTATTTTCAAATGAAAATAAAAATAACTTACAAATTCAGGAGCTTAAGAGTTAAAATAGGAGTCATTGCTATTAATAAACAACAAGAACTTCACTTTCTATGTGGACAATCGAGAGCGTCTTTGGCTTAAAATCTGTCCTGCCTTTGAAAAATTCGTTCGCATGGAACGGAAGTCGCGGTCACTGCAAATTTTTGTTTGACTAATTCACTTAAGTTGGGATACAAATAGCAGTTTTTTTGCCACCACTGCATTGGATTTTTGTCTCTAGTAAATAAATCGTCGTCCAAATACCGTTGCACTTCAATAATTGCCTTGGACTCTCTTGTTCCTGATGGCTTGAATGCAGAAGCTTTTGCATCAAATAAACCAAACACAGAAAACTCACCATTCAAATTATTAGTTATTGGTGACGGAGATACATTTTTCTGCTCTTCAGCATTTATTGTACCAGCCACCATATTAATAGCCATTCGTTTAACATGTTGCTTAATATTTGATTCAAATATGATATCCTTGAATCGTGAATGCAAAAATGTGGCTATCAAAAGCGTATTACTTTTGGCTATATTGCCAAGTCGTTTGCCAATCTGCTCATTAATTTTTGATAGCACAGATTTAGTCTTGACGTGAAAATCTCTTTTCAATAGCTCACCATACACGCTTTCAAACCCTTTTGATACAATTATCACTAAAGATGATGTTACATATTTTTCGGCGCTTAAAGATTTCGTAATATTTTCAAATGGTTTCAAGATCTCTACCAATTATTTGCATATTTTCCATTCTTCTGTGGTGCGAGACGGAACATCAGTTCTAGCAGAGCAACAGATGTTTTCACAGCATTCTCCAATTCAGTGAACCTGTTCAGCATGGAAAAAGTTGAATTCTGCCTTGTGGCTTCACTTTGAATTAATTTCTTAGGAATGCTGCTCGTACCACTCTTTTACTGGCATTCTTTAAATTTCAATGCAGCTGTTGAACTTCTTTTAAAAATTGACACAATGCTTGTAATTCGTTCCAATAATTCATCAACTACTTTGAGGCTGTCTATAACAATCAAATTCAGCGTATGAGCAAAACAACTGAAATGTTTCCATTTCAAATTATTTGTGATCGCGCTTTTTATA
The DNA here is from genome assembly GCA_039090855.1 of Macrothele yani. Taxonomy (NCBI): domain Eukaryota; kingdom Metazoa; phylum Arthropoda; class Arachnida; order Araneae; family Macrothelidae; genus Macrothele; species Macrothele yani. The sequence goes on along the minus strand of CM077033.1, from coordinate 84,158,743 downwards.
TTGGCCCCATTGTCAGATACTGCTAATATAATTTTCTGGTCGGCACCCCACTCGGAAACTATACGTTTTAATGAACTGGCTAAATTTTCACTTGAGTGGCGGTCATCAAAAGAATCACATTCTAATAAAACAGATTTAACTTCACAAGTATCATCGATGTAGTGTACAGTAACGCTCAGAAAACTTTTGTTAGTAATCGATGTCCAGCAGTCTGTTGTTATTGTGACAGATTTCACACCTTGCAAGACAATTTCAACACGATTTTTTAATTTTTCATAAATTGATGGCAGCATTGATTTTGTTATGGTTTTTCTGTCTGGAAGAGCATACTCTGGGTTCAAAGTAAAAACAAATGACCTAAAACCAGCTTCCTCAACAATCGAAAATGGCTGAAAATCTTTAGTAAAAAGGTCCAATAAGGAATCGTCGATTCTTTTCTTGTTAACAGAGGTCATCTTTTTAGCAACATATGAATGCAATGTGTCTTGTTCTAATTTCTTACGTTTGATTTGTCCATGTCCACTGAATCCGCTTCCACTAGGTTGATCTTCATTCTGAAGATCATTATGAATGACGCATGCTTCTACTTCCGTGCAGTCTAACATAGGGTCAGCAACAATTCCTTGTTGTACATTCTGAGCAAGCACATTATCTTTCCTTTTATTCAGTTCAGGTTTCAAATTCACTAAAGGATGTTTACTTTGAATATGTTTTCTTAAGTTCGTAATTGACGATTTATAGGACAAAGTCTGATTGCATATATCACATGTAGATTTACACGTGTCAGCATTACTAACTTTAAAATACGTCCAAATATAAGAATATTTTCTTTCCATTTTAACAAGAGCTAAAAATCAAAAAGCAACACTTACGAAATTACCCTCTAAACTCTGAAGGAACCAGCGAGGAATAACGGCGAAAACTGCAAATCATCGTCAGCTTTAACTGTTATTGGTAACAGTGGGTCTCGAAGCACGAGTAACAGCTAACAATCACAGGTTCGGCAATAGCATCTAACAATAACAGGTTCGGCAATAGCATCTAACAATAACAGGCTCAGCAATAACAGCTATCAGTAACAGTAACAGGTCGGCGGTCACAATTCCGCAGCGCCACTCAGTGAAGCGGTGGCATACATGGCTCTTCCTGTTATTCAAAGTAAGAGGTATTCTTTCAGGCGAATAACAACCGGTGATTGCTATTCTGCAATAACAGTGACAGAATAACAGGTACTGTTATTGCTACCCATCCCTACTTACAAAGTGAGAGGTGTGTGGAAATATGAATTTCGGGATACTAGACACTGGAGCAATTTGTATTTCTACATCTTAAAATGGATATATGGGGTTGGTGTGAAAGAAATGCCCGGCGAAGGACCGGCACACGTAGATGGCGGGAACGGAAAAATAAGACAATTTGCCTAGGCAAAATTATCCCTCTCGTCATCGACACATAGTTGCCATCTTTCCGGCAAGTTCATGATCGCGGAACGAAAAAGAGTCTTGTGGCTGAGACCCGAAGTCATGAACTGCACGTTGAACCTCGTTGTCTGTTGTGAAATGTTTCCCGGACAGCAAGTGATCAAGGCTACGACCGATTAAGACCCTTCAAATCGAAACATGCAGGTAGCATTTCCTCAAATTTACAATAACGTTTTAGACTTCAGAAGGGATATTCAAGGCCCAGTATTTGCTAAGGATTATTCATGCGTATAGCTCTGTAGCAAAAGACACTAGAATAATATGTTATTGATATCAATTTTTAGCGAATTTCTTATTTTAGGAAAGGAAAGTGCCGGAGAACTAATGTATTCTGAGAAATTGGATTTATTTGAAACTGACATGAGCTCAATTTTTTCGTCCTCCTTAAAATCCTAATAAACACGTGTTACCAAGAAATTCAGTATTTCTAGTGCCACGTGCTGAATTCCTTTTCTGCATGATAAATCTTGAATTTTCTCTTTCCAGTAAAACAATTTAGAACCGACTGTGTAATAATCCTTAAAATTAATTGCAGAGAAATATCTTACAACTAAGCATGTCTTCGCCTTTTTGTAATCAACATTTGTTAACTATAATATCTTTGAGTCACTTGACCGTATCATCAAGAGTTAAAGTATCGCATACGTGTGAGTATTACAAAACTGTAGAAAGAAGTTCAGAAGAAAAAGCAAAAATCAATTAAATAAAAATAAAAAATAAAAATGGAAAGAAATAGCCAGCAGCTTTCTACGAGCCTTTTTATTTGCAAATCCTTTTTCGATCTCCCCTGTATCTAATGAGCCTATAGTTTCCCTTTCTACTATAGGCTATTGTTTCCCAACTACCTTTCCTGATTCATGGTAGACGGGAAATATGTTTTCATCAGCTTTAATTTGGAAAAAGTCACTTTTCCCGATAGCTGCTGTTAAAGGATGGGTTACAATAATTCTGAATAGAACGTGCGGATTAGGGAAGATTTCCTTAGAACCCTTTTCATATACGAGGCAATCCCAAAAATACTGTCGTTTTTTCAACGTGTGAAGAAAAGAAAGAAAAACGTACCTGGAACCGATGTTTTAATCCATATAATAAGTGTCCCCGGTAGTTACAACCTTCTCCCATCTATCGAGAAGGTTTTGAATCCCAGACTTGTGGAATTCCATGGGTTTCGATGCAAAAAAGGCAGAAAGGGTTCACCGTACCTCCTCCGCATTTCGAAGTGTAGCCCCAGCATGATGGTTTTTGAGGCTGCGAAAGAGGTGGTAGTCGGATGGGGCGATGTCAGGGAAATATTCTGGATTCGGAAGATTTTTCCATCCGAAGTCCTGCAACGTGGCACTGGTCATTTTCGCTGTGCGTGGTTTTGCGTTGTCCTGTTGCAGGAGCACGCCTTTACGATTCACGAGTGCTGGACGTTTATCCTGCAAAACAGTGCGTAGACGCTGCACGTGCTGACAGTAGACTTCCCTTGTAATTGATTTGTTGGGGGTCAATAGCTCGTAATGGATTATGCTTTCATATCCCAATGCACAGACATCAAAACATTCTGTGGGAAACGTCCTAGTTTCGCCACAGCTGCTGGCACATTTCCTTAGGGAAGCCACTGCCATTTACGCTTAATGCTGTGATAAATAATCCATTTTTCATCTCCCCTTACAATTCTGGGCAAAAACGTCTCCATTTTGTCACGGGGGAGCATAGAAGTGCAAATGTCCACACGCTGTTTTAGCTGTTGTGCAGAGAGATCATGGGGTACCCACTTATCCAGTTTCGTAACATAACCGAGGTCCTGCAGATGCCAGTGAACAGTGGAATGGATTGAATGAACAAGTGTGGCCAATTCCTCGACTGTTGCCTACGGATTTCTCTCAACAGCAGCTTTCAGCACGTCGTTATCCAGCTCAACAGGCCGTCCGGGTCGCTGCATATGCTTGAGGCTACAGTCCCTCCTTCAAAATTTCCAGAACCAGCGTTGACATTTCCTGACCTCCAGGGTACCCGGCTCATATAGGGCACTGATGTTTCGTGTTGCTACTGTCGATGAATGGCGATGGCGGAACTCATACAGCATAATGTGCCTAATGTGGTCTTCTGACACCGCTGTTTCCTATGCGGTTTAAGTACATACCGACTCCCCTAGAACTCCCCTTTGTGGTCTGAAATGAATTGAAGGTCTGCTCGTGTCATCCACCTTATATTCACCGTGGTCGATGTCATAGTCTGGGTACAAGGTGGCTCACTAATGCTGGGCTTGTGCAAAACGACATTATTTCTGGAATGACCTGATATAAGGTCTAACACCTCCTAATAATCTAGTTCCTGTTAGCACTTGATAGTAAGTATCTGAAAGATTGCAGATTTTTCAGGGAGAGGGAGATTGCATTTTATGTACTCCATTCATATTTTTAATCTGATTTTCAAAATACAAATTAGTGATGGAATACGAAAAATGTGTCACAGAAGAGAAACGCAGTACATTGTGTAAATGCAAAGAAAAAAAAACGTGTTACATAAACGAAAAACATTGGTACAACGAAAAAGGAGGAGCACAGAAGATATAGCACAATGATTTTTAAACATGTGACTTAACGTGCCTATGTCCTCAGAAAAAATAATGCATAAACGAAGAACACGAGCTCGTTTACGAACAAAGCAACGACACAAATACAAATTATGCACACAAGTTGCATGTTTATTACACGTTTTACACGAGCTGTATTTTGCCACAAAGCAGATAGCGGTTTGTAAATGTTTTGAAACATCAGAAAAATGGTTTTAAATTTAATTGGCGTGTTAAAGGGGGCGGATCAAAGTGGGCTGATTAAAGTGGGGCGTGTTTCCTTCTGAATAAAGCAACCTTCCATTTTGTAATTACAATAATATCGGAACCAAACCCGAAAGGTAAGCCAGAATAGGAAGGGATTTTCAATGATAAATCACTTCCCGCCTTTTCCTCCATGTTTATAACCATGCTTTGTGAAGCAAGCGTCAGTCATAGTACCATTTGTTCAAGCTGTTAGACTAAAGTTTTTCGCTTGACAAATTTTGCATTTCGATGCTAGCGTACTAATTGAATGAGCTTTCGACAGAGAACCGAAGCAACTCGAAGAAAACTTTAATCATGGAACCACGAAGAGAATTTCAATCATGGCAACTCGAAAGGAATGTGAACCATGGCAACTCGAAGAGAACTTGAACCATGGTTTCTCGAAGAGAACATTAAGCATGGCAATTCGAAGAGAACTTGAACCATGGCAACTGGAATAGAACTTGAACCATGGCAACTCGAAGAGAACTTGAACCATGGTTTCTCAAAGAGAACATTAAGCATTACAATTCGAAGAGAACTTGAACCATGGCAACTGGAAGAGAACTTCAACCATGGAAACTCGAAGAGAACTTGAACCATGGCAACTCGAAGAGAACTTGAACTATGGTTTCTCGAAAAGTGCATTAAGCATGACAATTCGAAGAGAACTTGAACCATGGCAGCGCGAAGAGAACTTTAACCATGGCAACTCAAAGACAACTTGAACCATGGCAACTCGAAGAAAACTTGAACCATGGCAACTCGAAGAGAACTTTAACCATGGTTTCTCAAAGAGAACATTAAGCATGACAATTCGAAGATAACGTGATCCATGGCAACTCGAAGAGAACTTGAACCATAGGAACTCAAACAGAACCGGAACCATGGCAACTTGAAAGAACTTGAACCATTGGAACTCAAAGAGAAATTGAACCATGGCAACTCGAAAATAATTTGAACCATAGGAACTAAAAGAGAACTTAAACCATGGTAACTCGAAGAGAACTTGAACCATGGTTTCTCGAAGAGAACATTCAGCATGACACTTCAAATAGAACTTGAACCATGGCAACTCAAAGAGAACTTGAACCATGATTTCTCGAACAGAACATTAAGCAAGTCAATTCGAAGAGAACTTGAACCATGACAACTGGAACAGAACTTGAACCATGGAAACTCGAAGAGAACTTTAACCATGGTTTCAAAAAGAGAACATTAAGCATGACAATTCGAAGAAAACTTGAACCATGGCAACTCGAAGTGAACTTGAACCATATGAACTCAAAGAGAACTGGAACCATGGCAACTCAAAGAGCACTGGAACCATAGGAACTCAAAGAGAACTTGAACCATGGTTTCTCGAAGAGAACATTAAGCAAGGCAATTCGGAGAGAACTTTAACCATGGCAACTGTAAGAGAACTTGAACCATGGAAACTCGAAGAGAACTTGAACCATGGAAACTTGAAGAGAACTTTAACCATGGTTTCAAAAAGAGATCTTTAACCATGGTTTCAAAAGAGAACATTAAGAATGACAATTCGTAGAAAACTTGAACCATGGCAACTCGAAACGAACTTGAACCATAGGAAATCAAAGATAACTTGAACCATTGGAACTCGAAGAGAACTTGCACCATAGGAACTCAAAGAGAACTGGAACCACGGCAACTCGAAGAGAACTTGAACCAGAGGAACTCAAAGAGAACTGAACCACGGCAACTCGAGGAGAACTTGAAGCATGGCAACTCGAAGAGAACTTGAACCATAGGAACTCAAAGAGAAATGGAACCATGGCAACTCTAAGAGAACTTGAACCACAGGAACTCAAAGAGAACTTGAACCATGGCAACTCAAAGAGAACTTGAACCATATGAACTCAAAAAGAACTAAACCATGGTAACTCAAAGAGAACTTAAACCATGGTTACTCGAAGAGAACATTAAGCATGACGATTCGAAGAGAACTTGAACCATGGCAACTGGAAGAGAACTTGAACCATAGCAACTAGAAGAGAACTTGAACAATGGCAACTCGAAGAGAACTATAACCTTTGCAACTGGAAGAGAACTTCAACCATCGCACCTCGGAGAGATCTGCGGCTACGCAGCAGTGTTTTCAACAGGGTTTGATAAACTGTGTGTCATGGCATATTATACCCCTATTGAGCATGCAGGTTATCGGCAAGTTGCGCGACGACAGTCCGTCTGTTGGTTCGGACTGTACAGAACAGCTTTCGCCCATGTCTAGCATAGATGAGGCGTGGTCGGATTCTACCTTGCCGGCGGTTCATGGTTTTCTGTACTCGTACCATTGCTTTGATGGCAATTACAAACAAATTAGATCGCTGTGGTATTGGAGAAGATAGGAAACATATGGGTTATTCACATTTTTTTGCACTGTTAAGAAATTTCAAAGCGAAATGATATTAACAAAATTTAGTAGGTTCTACGTAGGATATAAATAGCTACGCCCATAACAGGTGAAATATTTAGTTGTAAATTGAACGTTAGAACTACTGTTTCGTATGCATGCATCCTCACACTACTCAATCTGACGCATTAGATTTGTGATATTTTTTATTCAAAATTTGTTCTTTTTAATTATATTAAGAAAATATTCCTGCATGATTATTCTTTTATTAGCTGTGATATTACCTATAGTATAATTCGGAATACATAAGTTGTGTGTTTCTTTTCTTTTATGTTTCGTAACGTCTTTAAAATAATATACACTGCTTGCCACTCAAAATGAAATACCAAGAAGGAAGCATCCGATTGGCCTGAAATTCGCAGCATGCGTCGCCATCGAGGTTGGTTGGTTGGTTGTTGGATTTTATTGGCGCAAGGGCCAGGTTTGGCCAAAGAGCGCCAGACAAAGAACGATCAGCCACAGATTTTTAAAAACGTGGAAAATGATTAAGATCAGACAGGCTTGGTAAAAGTTGAAAAAGAGTATGAAGAAAGCAGTGAAGAAAAGGTAGTTAATGAAGTTTATTAAAAGTAATATATTTACTAATGGAAAAGGACGAACCGTCACTCTCCTCCCCCCCACACTCCTCTGCAATGCTGGCAGAGGGCGGGGACGAACTGTCACTCTCCTCCCCCCATGTTCCTCTGCAATGCTGGTAGAGGCTGGGGACGAACTGTCACTCTCCTCCCCCCGTGTTCTTCTATAATGGTGGGTGAGGGTGGGGACCTCGCTGAGGCCGAGACAGTTTGATGGACACCGCACACCTTTGCGGATTGAGGGCCGGGTCTTCCGCACGTGCAGGCTGTCTGCTGGGAACCGGAAGAGGCGGGCGTCTTCAAAAGAGAAGGCGAAGACGCAGCTGGTCGAATAAGCTGGAGCTCGGTGAAATCAACCTGTGTCGCTTGTTCAGCTGTAGATCGCTTGGCAAGTGCGGCGAGAGCTACAGGGCGCGGAACAAAAGGCTGCACGGGTTGTGGCTGAGACTGAACAACTGCGGCAAAAGTACGCTGTCGGTTGTTGGGAATACCCAACTTGGCCTTGGCAGCAGGGTACGAGAGGCCCTCCAGGGTCTTGAGGCGCTGGATCGCCTTCTCGTCGTTCCACTTCGAACAGGACCTGGCATAAGCAGCGTGGGAGTCACCACAGTTTACACAGCAGGGCTCTGAAGTGCATCCAGTCCCTTCGTGGTCGCGGGAACCACAATTGGCGCACCTCGCAACACTGTTACAGGACCGCTGGGAATGTCCATACCTCTGGCACTTAAAACAGCGTAGAGGATTTGGTATATAAGGACGAACTGCACATAACAAGTAACCAGCCTTTATTTCAGTAGGTACCTTCGGGCTGTTAAAAGTCAAAATAACATTTCGTGATTTGATCAGCGCGCCGTCGCGCCTGAAAGTCATGCGTCGGGCAGCTATGACACCCTGATCAGCAAGTTCACACACAAGTTCATCTTCATCGCAGACCAACAAGTCGGGCTCAGAAATGACTCCCTTGGAGGTGTTGAGATACGGATGTGCCGTCACTTGAACTGGAATATCCTGAAGTCTGGTCAACTGCAGAAGAGATTTGCTCTGAGAGAGAGTGCAAGTTTCCACAAGCAGGTCACCAGAGCGTAGCTTCTTCACTGACTTCAAAGAGCCAGCAACACCCGCAAGTGCCTTCGAGATGAAAAAAGGAGACTTTGAGGAAAGTTTCAACATCTGGTCAGTAGAAGAAATGACGAGAAAAGTAGCTTGAGGTATCGAATCTGCAAGTGTAATGCGACGTTTCTGAGCTGACGGCTCAACACCTGGATCTAAAGATACGTCGCGGTGATGTCGTGTTTCAACGAAAGTTCTCTTCAGTGTGTTATGTGTGGGAGGTGGTTGAGGCAAATTTGGCCCCTGATCAATCACCATATCCTGTTGTTTTTTAAATTTTGAGGAGGGTTTATGTTTCCCCATGGGAGTAAGAAAAATTCATCAGCAACGTACTCCGCCCACAATCGAGCCCAACAGGGAGAACTGGAGGTCCGCAAGCCAAACACATGACGCAAGACACAGTTCTAGAGCTTAGTTGCAAATATAGTCCGTTGGCTGTGATCACACGCACTCGGCGGACACTTCGGCCTCCGGGTACCGTCATGCCAACGCCTTTGGCATGATCCCACAGCCCCCGGGCTCACCCTGCCGTGCAATACGACAAAAGCCGCTAAAGCCCTGCACACAACTTGGTACAAGACTTCTGACCAGAGGTGGGTTAGGCTCTAGCCTCCCGTTTACAGCGAAGCCGGGGTCGAAGAGGAGTGTTGGTACACAGGAGGCACTTAACCGGTCTCCTGCGACCTCAGCCGCCAGACATCCCATTTCCGCCTCACGGGTCTCCGCACGCGGCAAACATGCAGGTAGGTCTAGCACCCAATCCAGCTAAAAGGAAAAAAAAAAAGAAATCCAAAGAAGACAAATCCTGGCAGGGAACCTAAACGGAATCTCAGCAACCTACGAACTGAGCGGTTAATATAAATCAGTTAGTGGTGGAGGGTAACAAAACCACAAGACCGGGGTGTTAGTACATAACGTGGTAGCGATTAGGTAGAGAATACAACACGGGCAACTAGCCAGTGGAGAAAATAAATAAAAACGAAAAAGCGAGACACAAGACCAGCTCGGGAACGTGGGGCCGCGACTCCCCAACAGCTGGATGAACAGCCGTCCCTGCAAACACCAACAGCACCAAAATAAGAAAAAAACAAGCTGTGGCATGACATCAGATGTTGACCAGTCACAAGGTCAGGTCGCCATCGAGAGGACATGCAAACGATTAGCATTGCACGGCATATGCAAATATTGTGCGCCAGGCACGCCACTGAGAAGCACTATCAGAAGGGTGCACAGAAGGCGTAGTGTAAGTAGTGGAAGTGTAATGTGCTACCGGACCTGTGAGTGGAAGCTTTCTGATTCCCCGTCGAGGAATACGGCAGTCATTCCACCACGTTTCGGAGTTCGACAGAGAGGAATAGTGGCTTATAGCTACAGCGTTTTACAGCTCCAGATGGCAAATGTTTTGATTGAAATTTCTAAATTTCAGTTTATAAGGCGTAAAGGTTTATTTCTGCTTTTTAATTATTTGCAACAAAATCTAAGATTTTGAAAACTGGATTGAAAAGGTTCTTTCGTGCACCGATACCGATCAACTTGGAAAAAAATTTCAAAATACTTTCTTGTTTGAATTATGAATAATTTTGCCGCAAGGACGCACTGACATACATTATATTTTTGTCGACATATCTGCTTCTAAGCTTGTGATTTGAACAGTCCTTTCTTTGTTGGAGAAAGTTTCCTTTGAGAAAGTCTCCTCATAAACTTGTGCTTTAAGAACATTTCTGATTTTTGGTAAAGCACAAGTTTGCGACTCGATGGCGAAAGGTCTCGTGTCCGTTCGTAGCAGCAGGACAATTTTTTTAAATTTTGACGGAGCTTTCGGGCCATCTGGATGAGTGTTCCGTTTTTTGTCAAAGTAAATATTCCGCTACTGCTATTGCCTGGCACGACGTAGATCTCAGACGTTGGATTTTGACTGGGCTGTCGTGCCGTAGTTATGAGTTCTCCTTTTTTAGTTGGAGTAAACATTATAAATTTTCGGTTCTAAGATAAAGCAAACATTGTGCTGCTGTTATTTTATGGACTGCCTTGTATCTTATGCGTTGTATTCTACAGGGCGTTCTTGCCACAGCAACGTACGTTTTGATATTAAACCTGTTTAAAGGCTTACTTTCTAAATTGATATAATAGCAGCGGATTATAAACGTAAATAATATTCTACGTATGTCTCTTTTTTTTAAATAATATACTCATCTGCTCATGATGTCATCCAGTTCTCTCGTTATCTTTGTCCCTTTTTCTTTTTTTTTTCCTGGTTACAACAAGCATGCAACTTTCAGAAGTCTTTGTATGTCTTTTCATTTTAGTTAAGTTCTACGTCTCTGCTTAGTACGTGTGCATTTGAAGGATGCGCTGATTAAACACTTTTACTTTAAGGCATAATGGTATCATGCTTTTAAAAACTGTATCGTTTCTTTTAAGAGCTTTCCAACCAAGTTTATGCGCCGATAAATTTCTTCATCAATGTGACCTTTGCTTGATATCTGCAGTCCTAATTCAATGTAGATATCGGTTATCTCCAGCCTTTCCTCACCAATCCATAAATCTTAATTATTTGTAAAATCATTGTACAGCACTTTTCTCTTTTGAAACTCAATTTTTAATCCCATTCTTTACTCTTGTCGGCAAGTTCCTGAATCATACTCTGCAGTCATGAAGGGGTATTTGGAAAAATTACTAAGTCATTCGCAAAACGAATGTGAGTTAAATAAACTCCGTTAACCTTGATCCCTTTGTTTTCCTAATTCAGTGATTGAAAGATGTTTTGCAATATGAGATTTATGAGTTTGGGAGATATGGTGTCACCTTGTCTCACATCCTTTCCAATTTCATTGGAATAATATCTTCAAATAGCCGAACCTTTGCGTGGTCCGCTAGTTTACCGCATGATGAATATTATTAATAATACTGATGTATGCATCTTCAATACCGCAGGATTTCAAAGTCATTGTAACTGCTGATAGTTTCACGGAATCAAAGGCCTTTTCGTGATCAGTAAAAGCTATTCATAGAATCAAGTCTTTGCGACTAGGTTTTCAAAGGCATAAGTAGTATATAGGGGGTACTATGGCACACCCCAAAATCACATAAAAACCTCAAAATCAGGCATTTTTTTATTTTTCAGACCTCAATAATCACGAACATTTTAAGGCTTTTTATGATCAAAAACACCATATTTTCATTAAAAAGCATTGATTTTTGGGCATAAAATAGTCAAAAACATCAGATTTATGAAAATTGAAGTTTTTACTCTGTTTTTTCATAAAAACAGACATCATAAAAACACGCATTTTTGATGATATTTGACGACTTTTTTGAACAATTGCAATCATTTTGAGCTTTGAATAGCTTTGAAAGTGATGAAATGATGGATTTAGTGATCAATAGAAAAGTTGTAAAACAAACTACTTTGCAAAGTCCTTTTTAAAAATGCATTAAAAAAAGAGGTACCCAAAATGGATACCCCTTATAGGAAGATTAAAAATTTAGGAAGATTAAACAAATTCAAGATTTAATTAAAAATATTACAAAGATTTAAACGAATTCAATAATATAAGGTTTCGTTATGTAGTACTTCATTTCTCTTTAAAGATATGTCCTATTTTATTTTCTGTTTCGGTAATTCTTCTTTTGAACCTCTCTCGATCAACTGCATATGTTTCCCATATACCTTTTCATTTCCTACATATATGACAACAACATTAGGATCGAAGTGAACTTTCATTTTAATAGAATTCGTTTTTTTAAGTTTTTACTAATTCATAATCATAATATAGATCATCAATTTTACCTCTGAATCTGAATATATAATTACCTTTATTAATTTTTTTAATTGCACTGTCAGATAGTTTTCCGTGACATTTTCTAAGATAATATTCTTTTTCTTCATCATTGACTTCTATTTTTGCAATAGTTGTATCTCCGAATTTCGTTTGGATTTTTTTCAGTGACATCAATTTATAATCTCCAGGATTCAAATCTTTTAATTTCTGTGTTTCTGTAAATAATCTGATGCTATTGAACTCATCCATTTATAAGGTTTTATTTTTTTAAAGGCTTTTGAATACATGTGATGAGAACTGTAAATTACAATAACTTACAAACTCATTTAAAATTTCTAATCCTTTGTTTTTAATTTCCTCGTTTTTTTCTTTTTTTCAATTATTCTTTTTATCTTTTTTAAATATTTATAAACTATAGTTAGAATATCTGAAAACTTGTAATTATCTCTATACATATGAATCAAGTCATCACAAAAATGAGCGAATTGAGATATTTCGTTACTATATTTTTTATCTGAAGAACAGTATAGAGCTCTAAGGTCACCCATTAAATCCATTTATAAGTTTTCATTTTTTGAAATATAATTCTTATAATGCATACATCTATACATAGAGCATCCGGGGCCTAAAACTCTTGGACATTTAGGTATATCTAAATCAACAGATGGAATATCTTCAAGCATCTCTTTTTCCATTACTCCTCCTTTATATGCAAATGTACCACCATAAATATGGTACAGGTTTTTAATATAGTTCTTTACCTCACAATTATTAATCCATAGTTCTTTGCTATTTGGATATCTTTTAAATCTCAGTCCATGCACATCTAAAACACACTTACGTACGATATTCAATTCTTGTTCATCTAATTTGCAGTCAGGTGTGAACACTGATATTGTTTCACCAATATTCAGTTTTGAGTGTACCCAACTTATCTCTCTTGCTATCTTACGATTTGGGAGTACAAATCCTTGAATATTTATAATCACAATTATATCATTCATTGTTTATATTTACTCACTTTTTTTAAATACATATCCAAAAGGTACAGTATTCAAATCATCTAGAATTCTTCTTTTATCAAATCCAAACATGTATTTCTTGTTCAGTGTATCTACAGCTATATTTCTATCTTTTTGTATCTTAAACTGATTATTTGATATTTCTAAGTAATCTGTTTCACCTGTTATTACTTTCATTCTATCATTGAAATTCAAAATATTTTCATTCTCATAGCTCATTTTAAATCCTTTAACTTTACCTTTTACAGTTCCATCATTTAGTATGTATCCATAGTCTTTTGGTGCACCAGCTATCCAGGATTTCATATATTTGTCCTCTCCCAATTCATCTGTCCATTCTCCTAACATGCATCCTGTTTTGATTTTATTAGTTCCATCATCTATATACACAACACTATCTGTGTCTTTATAAATCACTTTTTCACGTAATTTATCAAGCATTTTATATAATCTAATTCTAGCAGAACTAGTGGTGAAAGCTGCTATATAAACGTTAGTATTGAAGTTATTTTTAACATATTCATCTTTCATTTTATAAGTCATTTCTACACAGTCATCATTCATAAATATCATATTTAATTCTTTGAGATTATCATCTAATATAATTTTATAAAATTCATCTAAATCCATTACGTATTTAGTCTGTTTCATATTTTTTCTCTGTCCAAACTTACCCCATAATGAGTTCAAACATATCTTACTTATAAATCTCATTCCTGGATTTTTTTCTATTTTTTCTAATTTTATATCTAATTTCTTGTAAACTGTCTTCTTATATTCTTTTTCACTTTTAAAGTTTTCAGACCATTTATCATCTGTTTCTAATTTGATTTTCAAAAACATTTTAACGTAATCTCTAAATAGTTCATCAGTTTTATTTTCAAAATTCCAAACCTCATATATTCTTAAAATTTTATATCTTTTTTTAATTGCTAAATTCATTTCATCAGTAGTCCATGTACTAGTGAAACATCTTTCGTCTCTTTTATGATTACACTCCTTATTTCTAATTTCAAAGCATTCTTTACATTTCTTTTTATCTACAACAGTTTTAAAGTGATTACATTTGATAGTTTTAGAACATGATTTACAAAGAGCAAACATCAATTTTTCATCTTTAATTGGCAACACTGGATGATATAAATTTCTAGGTGGTAAGACCTTACATTTGATGAAACCATACCATTCTTTATCAAATTTTTCAGGATTAAATATCTTAACAGGATGACCAATTGGATAATTATCAAAGTAATTTACAGTTGGATACAGTGAACATACATCAATATATCTACCTTTTTCATTATTTTTAAATTCATATTTCAATTTAGTAGGCTCACACCTACCCCCATAAAATGCATCTCTAGGATTTAAAGGTTCCACGAAATCTCTATTCCATTCATTTTTTATATATTTTTTAATTTCTTTATTATTATTAAAATCACATTCCCATATAACAATTAATTCATATCCAGCTTTTAAAATCTTCTTTTGAATCCTCTTAGTTCTTTTATATAAGTCTTTCATACATATCTGATTCTGTTCATTTATAGTTGATTCTCTATAACATCTATTACATCCATGCCAGTGACATCCATGAAATTGAAACACTGTGTTTTCATAAAATCCATCTACTTTATAAATTTTCTTACCTAATTTTAATTTTTTCTCTCCACCATTTAATGCATGTTGAATATTGATATTATTCTTTTTAGACAGATAATCTAACCAAGCAATTGATTTTTTACTATATTTGTCTTTTTGAATTGTATCATCATCTATGGCAATTGTACCTTTTTTTAAGAATTTATCTCTATAAATACTCATGCATACACCTGCTAGAGTTACATATTTAAATGGATCGATATTTGCGATTTCTAAGAATAATCTTCTCAATTCTAAACATCCTCTTCTTAAAATATCTACATCTGATCTACAGTATTTAACAAATTCTTTTTGAAAATCAAACGTATCGTTTTTAACAGTTTCATACCATTTTAAGAATTCATTTCTCTCTTCAGATTTCATAGAATCACATCCATAGTAATGTTTTTCAGGGTATTTACCTATATAATTTTGATTACATTCTTTATTAAAATATGAGGAAAATAACCTTTTGCCATCTCTTCTAACCCAAATGTTTTTTGGAAAATCTCTTAATGGAATCATAGTAAAATTGATTGAATCTATGAATCTTATATTATATCCAGATGCCTGCATATAATTGAGTTTATTTCCATTATATATAGTAAACACTTCTATTTTGTTTTTAAAACAGTATTTAGCTAAGAATTGAAAATCAAAGCCTTTACCATAATGAGCTAGTACAGTATATCCAAAATGTTTTTGTTGAAATAACCAATTACAAAAATCATTTTCATTTTCAAATATCTTTTCACTACCATCATACATTTGACATACAACTAGATTAACTTCATGAGTTCCTGTTTCTTGTTTAGTTTCAACATCAAAGAATATATATTTCTCAGTATATTCATATCTACATTTTTCACACCAATCTTTTCGATTTCTTGTTAACTTAGGACAATCATTTTCACATTTACCACCTTTAGCATCTTTACGTTTCATATAGCATTTATGATCATGTAATACATATTTCCAACAATT
Organism: Macrothele yani; assembly: GCA_039090855.1. Lineage (NCBI taxonomy): Eukaryota > Metazoa > Arthropoda > Arachnida > Araneae > Macrothelidae > Macrothele > Macrothele yani. The sequence goes on along the minus strand of CM077033.1, from coordinate 84,142,908 downwards.
TTTACATCTCTTTTCACCACATACATGCTCTTTGGGTTTTCTCTCATATCGATTAATAATTCTTTTACATTTTAAACATTTCCATAGACATTTACATACACTAACACCTTTCTTATTTTTTCTTTTGTGGTTATCAAAACACTCCTCACCTTTAAATAATCGATTACATTTTTTACAAAATATCTCTTCACCATTACAGTTACTATCTGTTTTAAAACATCTATCACATTTGAGAGGACATCTGTGTTGATCTGATCTTTTATAGCTTATTTGACAATAATCACAGTAATTCTCTTTTCCTAAAAATCCTTTAACAGAAGTAATTACATCGAAATGATTTCTATTTTTCAATATGTAAATACATGTAGATTTATATTTACCACTATATATACGTTCATTAAAATTCTCTCTGCAAAATATATTTATCTGAATATCTAAGAATTCTTCAAATATTTTAACCTCTTCTAAGCAACATATTTCTAATGGAATATTGCATAGTTCATGTAATTTTACAGCTAATGATTTTTGTAAAACTCTACCCATTTTGATGTATCTAATATCATTTTTTGATAATTCATTATGATTCAATTTATCACATAATAGCTTAGGATTTTGAATAGATAGAGCAGTTACAATTGATCTAGCTAAACATATGTTATCATCATTTTTTATCTGACAGATACTTCTTTTATTTTCTATTGTTTCATCATTAATTATCTTTATATGTTTACCTCCTGAAGGTAATTCAATTACATTAAAATCAAATATACAATCAGTTATTTCTAATTCCTTATATTCAATTTGATCAGATAATTTATAAATATATAGCTCATAGGCATCCTTAGTATACATCATTTTATCATGAAATGGTTTATTCAGTTTAGGATTATATACAATTATATCTACTTTACCTTGAATTTTACCAATTGCTTTTCTAAATATATGTTGTAAAATATTGAAATATTGTTCAGGTTTAATGTTTACTCCAGCTACTCTATAATTCTTTCTATGTACCATATATTTTTTAATATATTTTCCTTTTGTTTCAATAATTTCATAATCAGGTTTAAATAATTTTTCAAGATTTACATCTGTTTTAATTTTCTTTTCTTTTCTTGGTTTCAGTTTGTTATCTTTGAATTTTAAGTTAAAAGAATCAAATAATTTTTTAATTCTATTTCTTCTCTCTGGATGATTAATAAATATTTTTCTTTTTCTATCTAAATATTCTGATGTATCTAATCCAAGGATATCTACTAAAACAGACTTATAATCACCTGTATTTCTAATATATTTTATCAACGATTTAATTAAATCATCTTTTTTACATTTCGTTTTTTGATATTTAATCTTTTTAAAGCATTTCTAAGTTTCTGAACACTAATAGCATTCAGAGCACTTTTAAGATGCACAATAACAGGCTTCAAAGCTTTATCCATTTATTAGGGAGTAAATTTATAAAGGGATTTTCGAAATCAAAAAGTGATAAAAGCTAAACGACGTTTGTGCAATTCACTTCTTAAATGTCTTTGTTTATGAGTATAAGTATATTGTTTACCACAATCACAATTTATTTTTCTATTCAAAATTATACACTGACAAGATTTGCAAAAATGCTGTCTATCAACTTTACCATAACGATGTAGAACATAAAATTCATCAATAGGTTTTGTTTGTTTACAACTTTTGCATGTTTTGTTCTCCATTTATTAGGAAACAAATTTTATAAATACTTTGCTTTAAGCTGAAAAGCTTGCTGCTTTAAAGTCTTCCCAGATCTTTTCATTTTTTGGATTTATATTAATTTTAATATCATTTGATATATTATAATAGTCACAAATTTTTTTAATAAAATATACATATTTTAAATTTTTCTCATAGTACATAAAATCCAATAATTTTAAAAATAAATCTTCTGCTTCCTTATTAAATTTAAGGTCACTTTTTCTTTTAAACTGATTAAAATATCTTATTCTACTAACATATCTACTTTTTAAATATTTATTATAATCTATATAATAACAGTCTTCCTCTTCATCATATTTCATTCTTTTTATTTGTTTCATTACTTTTTTAAAATTTTCAGGAATTTCAATTTGTTCTTCTTCTGAAGATGAATAAGAAAAAGTAATTCGCTTCTTCAATATCATTATCCATTTATTAGATATCATTTTATTAAAAACTTTTTAGAACTTAGTTATTCTTTTAATAGCCTCTTTTAAATTATCAATAGTATGATCATTAACAATATTAAGATGATTAAATTTAGTTTCTATGTATGATATATTTTCTTTAACTCTGTTAAATAAATTAATAGAATTAGGATTATATTTTATTTCATATACTGTATTTAAATCTGGATACTTTATTTTTAAATTACCAATAGTTTTATTCATTTTATCTCTTTGACATCTGATTACATAATAAGGATAATCAGAGTTTTCTTTATTTTTCTGTATGATAGTAAACATATGAAGCTTTTTAGAATTAGCAGTTTTAGGTGTTATATCCTCTTCTACTTCTTTATATTTTTCATTTTCAAGTTTTAATTTTTCCATTTTCTTTTTTATCTTATTTAGTTTCTTATTTAATTTTTCATTATCATTCTTGTATTTATCATTGAATTTTTTAATGTAATAGTCTTTAACAATCTTGTTAACTTTATCATAAAAATCGTTTGAAACCCAACAAGATATATTTAAAATTAATTCCTGCTTAACATATGTTCCATTAATAATATTCTTACCTGTTCCTTCTCTTATTTCATACATTTGATCATTTTTATGGCGGCCCGAATTCGGGCCACCACAATTTTTATAATATTTTATTAATTCTTGAGATTGTTTATTCTCTAACCATTTTTTAAATTTTTTACCACCTTGTTTGCATAATTTTGTAGCATTAAAGTATCCAGTATTTTTATCTATTATAATTTTAAAATCTCCAAATAGACCATACCAGTAATTATCTTTGATTTGTTCATAACATACATCTTTTAATGAAGCCATTTATTAGATATCATGTTATTAAATACTTTTTCACGTATATCTTATTTTAAATCGTTAATAATTCCTACCTAAGAAATTATATCTTTAAATACTGAAATACAGTTTTTTCTTTCACATATAGATGGTAGCACAAGCAATTAAATCTCTTTCTTGCTTAGATGTAGTCATTACTGATAAGCTGCGAGCGAAAATGTTTACATAACCAGAGTTGAACAGCTGCCAACATACTCTCCACGGCGCGCGAATATGTCCTCGGAAAGAAGCAGTTCTTCGTTACGTAACAACTTTGGATCATCGCCAAGTTTCTCTTGCTTGAAACGTAAATATATGTTTCAAGCAAGAATTTATCGGCCTGTGTTGGTCGATTGGTAGCGAGTCAGGCATGCATGCAAAAGGTCTCAGGTTCGAATCTCGGTACGGTAGAATAGCTCCCTGTCCTAAACTTTGAAATCAGAGTTTGGGTTCACGGTAGAGCGTGTGCGTGAATAACATCTGATGGTAGAGAGTGTGTGCGGTGGAGGGTCGAAAGAGTTAACGCCCACCTGGCTGGCCAGGTACAAATAAATAAAAAAAAATGAAGCATAGACCCTCCACCGAAAGGGCGTTTTGCAAAAATTTTTCAAATTACAGCGTCAACCCAACTGTTAAATTCATCAGGATATCCCAACCATTTAACTAAGTATTTATTTCCTTTCTTTCTAATAATTTTTTCAATCTTATAAACCTCATCTTTCTTATCATATTTAACCAGTTCCTTTTCATAAAATGTTCCTGTAATTTCTTCATTATTTAAATCTTTTATTTTATATGTCGGAGGATCTGTGTTCAATATATCGGAAATTATAAATATTTCTTCTGTAAATGTTGGAAGATAACCTTTCTTAAATTCTCTTTTATATTTTGAAATTCTTATTTTATCTCCTTTTTGATATTTTGGTTTATTTTTCTCTTTTTCCTTATACAAATTATTATAAACTTTTAATTCATTTTCTTCCTTACTTGCTTCTATAGGTGTCATTTTAATGGATCTATGATAAGAATTATTATAATTCTTAATTAATTTATCTAGTACATTTAACCACTTTCTAGTATTATTTGCTGTGAAATACTTCCACATTTTAGTCTTTAAAGTTCTATTGAATCTTTCAATAACAGCACATTTAATCTCAATATTCTCAGTTGTAAACCAGTGAATATTTTCATCCTTGAATAACTTTTGAGTTTGTTTATTTATAAACTCTGTACCCTTATCTGTTTGAAGTTTTTCTGGTTTTCTTTCTTTAAATATTTTTTTAAATGCTCTAGTTACCTCTTCACCTGTTTTTCTTTTAATCGGAATTGTCCAAGCATATTTACTGAATATATCAATCACTGATAAAATATAATTTGTGTCATTATTAAAGGATTTAAATTCTTGCATATCTATAAGGTCAGCTTGAAATTGGTCATTGACATGAGAAACATAAATTCTTCTTCTTTTAAATCTATGAATAAGTGGTTTATGTTTTGTATATACATCTTGTTGATGTAAAAACTCTTCTATATCTTTCCTGGGTAATTTAGTTTTTCTTTGTAATTCATTAATACCACAATAACCAGTTTCTGGTGTATAATAAATATTTTTAAGGTGTTTCACGACGTCTTTAAAAAAACACTCTTTTTAGATCCACAAACTTTACACTTTCCTTTTGCCATGGGTCTACCATTTTTAGCTACTGTTTCTTGAATATCTTTAGTTTCAGTTTTCTGTTTGCACTTTAAGCAATACATATTTATATAGGATGAAATTCCTAAACCAAATGTTTTCTTTGCTTTTATAATTGGTTTTATAACAGCTCTAGCTTGTTTCTCTCCTAATGGATAGAATCCACTTGTAGTATTTTCAATTGAATCTAAATCGTTTAAGAGTTCTTGATCAGCAATATGTCTCTGTTTAGTATCTTTAGTTTTACTATAAGCTACGTCATGTTTTTTACAAGCTTTATCAACTCTGTTAATTCCTGGATCACCTCTTTTTAATCTCTTTTCCAATTTTGTAAATGGGCCACAATACTGGTACCCTGGTATATGCATTTCAGGTGGATTTAATTTATCTTGTAACCATCCTACTATATCACCTCCTGTTATTATATAACCAGTACCTTTAATTTCTTTGAATATATGAATCATTTATTTATCTGTAAATCTATTTTTTAACTACGTATCTATAACCATTTAGCTGTGTTTGTTTTACATATTTTTCTAAAGGAAAATACTTAATATTTTTATAAAATCTTCTTCTCTAATGTAAGCATCCTGTTCTGAAACTGAATTAGCGTTTATTAAATTTAATATCTGTTTATAAAATTTGTAAGCTTGTTTATATTCTTCTTTTCTTTCTGAAATATTTAGAGTTTTATCAACACCTTCAATGACTCCTGCTCCTAAAGAAAGAGCTGCTAAAGGAATATATGCAAAAGCTGATAAACCTGAAGCACTAAATATAAATTTGCCTACTGATAGTGATATACTAATTTTATTATAGTAATTAAAACTTTTTCTGTATACATACATTTTCTTTTCTAAATATTCTTCCATTTATATAGGATCAAAGTTATGTCTGTATCTCATATGAGGATTTTTCAAATCTAACATGAAGAAATCATAAGGTTTTTTAATACTTTTTTGATAAGGATCTATATTAAAATCACCATCAATTTCTCTAATAATTTGTTTAATTTCTCTGTGCTGAAGTTTAAAAATATAAAGTAATCACAGTTTTTTCTTATATCAATAGGTGTTGAATAATAGGTCTGTGATAAATAAATAATGGATGCATTTTTCTTCCTTCCTCTTATAAAAAATTTTTCAATTTCGTTTTGATCTTTTTCTTTTACACAGTCATCAAAAATAACTAGATTTTTTAATGAAGGATCTAAGTCATCTACAGTAATAAATTCATTTATGTCTGAACTAAATAATGTTTCTTTCTTAAACTTTTTAAATAATTTTAATAACTTATTTTTATTCTTTCCCTTTATTTTTAAAATGTCTTCCTCTTCTATATCATCAAACATTGAGTAATTTTCTTTTAATTTAGAGTATTTAGGTTCGTTAATATCTTTTGCACATATGAATAATGCATCAAAATTTAAATGATCATATATTAAATTTAATAGTAAATTTGTTTTTCCACATCCTGAAGATCCTGTTATTAAAAGTTTAAAAGGATGAATAGGTAACATTGGATTTTGATTTGGATCTATAAATTCTTCTGGTTCGGAATAATCTTTTATTTTAATGCTGCAAGGCTTAATCATATTTATTTAATAGAAATTCAGCATCTTCAATAAACATTTCAGCTTCAAATAATAAGTCTTCAGCTGGTATTCCTTGAGATAAATAACATTCAGCTAGATATAATGCCATTTCAGCAAAAGATAAATATTCTTCAATTTGTTCAAAATCTTCCATTTATATAAGTAAAATAATTTACTTGGAAGTAAAATAATTTGCTTGGAAGTAAAATAATTTGCTTGGAAGTAAAATAATTTGCTTGGAAGCAAATTTTCAGTTAAATAAATGAGTAAAGTGATACAAGATTTATTAAAATTAGCAAAAGTAAATGCTGAACTAAGAAAACGAAATAAGGAAAAGCAATTAGAAGATTTAGGATATGAAGAGGCAATCACAAAATTTCATAAACCTATAGTTGAAAAATTAGAATATCAAGATGTATCTAGAAAAGAAAATTTAAAAGCTATTCAAGATGCAATTGAAGAACTTTCATTTCAACCAATTGCAGAATCTTCAAGATTTCCTGCCTTAGAAGATGTTGAAGAACCTATTTCAGATGCTAAAGAAATGTATGAGAGAGAAGCAGGAATTCATAAAATTAACTTAAACAAAAACTTGAATGTATCAGTTATTAAAAAAAGTTAGGATTTGATTTACCTTCAGAATTAGTTAATAAATCTGATGAAGAGATTGATGAAAAAATAAAACAAGCAAATGAAAAAATCAGTGAAATCGGACGTCTAAAAGGTCCTCAAGTAAAAGCACTTAATAATGCTAAAGATGAAGAAAAAAGAAAAAATTACAGAAAAAAATTGATCGTTTCGATTATAAAATGGTTGAGGTGCGAAAATATATTAGAGCATTAGAAGCTCTCAAAATGGGGAATTACTATATGGGTGAGGGTCTTAATATTTTAGATAAATTAACAGATAAAATATGTAAGGGAACTAAAAATAAGAAAGTATATAACCAAGTAGTTCAAATACTAGATTTATTATTGAAAGAGGGTAAAATGACTAATGAGCAAGTAAAACAATATTATTCAAAGTTTCTATCTTAATAAATGAGTAATTATATTGTATCAAGAATTTATTTGAGTGAAGGTCAGAAAAACAAATTAAAATCAGCAGTTAAGAAAGGTGAAGAAATTACATTGCAAATTGATAAAACTAAAAGTGCTAATCATGATATGTATTTAACAAAAACTCAAATTACTCAAATTAAAAATGGTAAACGAATAACTATAAGTAAGACACAATTAAAGAAAAACGGAGGTATTTTACCCTTTTTGATCCCTATCTTAGCTGCTCTTGGTACTGGTGCTTTATCTGGTGCTGCTAGTTTTGGTGTGAATAAAGCTTTAAGTAAAGTAACTGGATCAGGTTGTAAACCGAAAGGTTCACACCTTAAAAAAACATTCTGGAAAGGGAGTTCTTCAGAATTACGAGGTATATCCAATAAAACGATAGAACAAAATATGAAAGATGTAAAAGGATTCAGAGGTGTATTTACATCAGATTTATTACCTAAAAAGATTAAGAAATTTGAAAGTGGAATTATTAATTTAGATATATCTACAGGACCTGGGACTCATTGGGTCTGTTATTATAATGATCCTAAATATAATTTTGTGGAATATTTTGATCCATTTGGAGAATATAAATATAAAGACATTAAATTGAATAACATTTTCATACCTAAAAATATTGTAAAATATCTTGAAACATCTAATAAAGGAATTAGATATAATTCGAGTTTTTTACAAGAACCAACATCTGTTAAATGTGGTTTTTATTGTATGAAATACATAACTCAAAGGAATAAAGGTAAATCACCTGTTGAAGTTTTATATTCTTTTACCCAAGAACCAAGTGGTTATAATGAAGATTTTGTGCTTAATAAATGTTAATTTTAGATTCAAAAAATTTTGAGAAATCAGAAGATTTTACAATTGAATATGTCCCACCTATTCCTGTTAATGAAAATTCAAAAATAGCTTTAAAATCTATGTCTATGTGGGTTTCATGGAACAATATTGATGAAGAAAATAATACATTTAAGTATTTTGATGGTAGTTTATGGCATGAAATAACTTTAGATAATGGAAATTACACATTAAGGGAATTAAATAACTTTTTAATAAAACGATTTGGAGATGAACCACCAATTAAATTTAAAGCTAATTTCGCTACACAGCGCTTTATAATTGAATTAAAAGATGAATATAAAATTGATCTTAGAGAGAGTAAATTACATGAAATTTTAGGATTTGAATCAGAAATATATGAAGATAATCATCAAGAAGGAAAATATATGGCAAACATTTCTAGAGGAGTTGATGACATACACATTCATTGTGATGTAATTATAGGGACTCTATATAATAATATTAATTCAGATATTTTGTATTCCTTTACGCCATCTAATCCTCCTGGCAGTTTAATAAAAATTGATGAAATAAATCCTTTATTTTTACCCATTAATAGACGAAATTATATTCATAGAATTCGAATGTATATCACGAATCAAGATAATGAACTGATAGACTTGAATAATATGAGAGTTTTATATAGATTAATTTTAGCTTAATAAATGAATTATAACAAACATAGATTATATGCAAAACGATATGGTGGTAATATCTTCACTGAAGGAATTAAAACTTTTGGAAAAAAAAATATTAGAAGTTTTAGGTAAATCAGCAAAAACAGCAATTGAAGATAAAGCTAAAAAAGTTATTCAAAATAAACTTAAAAATATATTATCTAAACCTCCTGTAACTGTTAATGATATATTAGCTAAAACGAAAATACAGGATGGATCTGGTTTGAAACGGTATAAATGAGTTTTTTATCCTAATAAATGGAAAAACTTTGGGACTTAAAAGCTATTCCAGATTATTACAGTAATAAAATTGCTAAGTATGAATATATAAAACATAATGAAGATAGTACTAATGTAAAAGAATCTGATCAATATAAGTTTACTATTAAAGATACAAATTCACCTATATTATATAGTAATATGCTTAGAAAGTAAAATAGTAAAAAATAATAATGATACTATAGGAACTGATAATGTTACATTTGTAAATGGTGGGAATCTGTTTAGATCCGCTTCATTAACTATAGGAAAAGAACAAACTGATTCTAATATTGAATGTGCTTCATTAATTCATCAAATTAATGGACTTATAAATTTCACAAAAGATTATTCCACTTCAGAGGCTACAAATATGATGTATTATGTTGATACATCAGAATCAGCTGATAAAGATAAAATAGTAATAGATGATCCTAATAAAGATGTAAAGAAAGGATCAGATATCAAATTAAAAGAAAATGCCTCTTATAATAAAGGATTTAGACAGAGATGGCTTTTAACAAAAAACAGTAATGTAATAAAATTTTGGATTCCTTTAAGACAACTGTTTGGGTTCCTCAACGATTTTAGAAGATTAATTTCTGATGTAAAAGTTACATTTAAATTTCAAAGAAATAGTCATAATGATATGTTATACACAGATGTTGCAAATCCTAATTATAAAGTTATTATATCTGATTTTCAATTATGGTTACCTTATGTAGAGTTGTACCCATCCATTGAGGCAGAATTTAAAAGTATAGCTTTGAATTCTACACCTATTGAAATTACTTGGTGTTCTGCTTCAATTGAGAAAAGTAATCAGCAAACAACATCAAGTGGTGCATGTCATATAAGAACTACATCTGATGAGGTGTTAAGTGTTCTTGTCATTCCACAGTATGTAGAAAAAGAAAGCAATCAAAATCAGAACAATATGGTTTTTGATAATTTAGATCTCCTTGAATGCTGGATATTATGTAATAATAAAAAAGTTCCAGAAGAAATTTATAAAACGAATTTTAAAGATGGGCAGTTAGATTATAATAGATGTTATTCTGAATTATTAGCAGCTGGATTAAATACTCATAATACTGAAAGTGGATGTCTTATAAGTTATGTAAATTATGCGAGATTGGATCCAATCTTTTATTTTAATTTATCTAATCATCCAGAGTATACTAATATTTCGAATTTAAGACTAGAATTTAACTGGAGATTAGGATCAAATCAAGGTAAACCATATAGATTTTATTTCATCGTGAATGAAACAAAAAGAGGATCACTTAATATGGCTAATAAGGAATTTAAAACTTTGAAAACTTTAGATTAAATAAATGAATTGGTACCCTTTTGGTTCGTCTTATGAAGAATTTGGAATTGGACCATCTGGACCTCCTGGAAATGGATTTAAATTAACAGATGATGGTAATTATGATATGGAAGAAAAAAATTTAAAAAATTGTAAAGAACCTATAGATGAACATGATGTTACTACAAGAGAATATGTTTTAAAACAAATGAGAGAGAATAATCTGGAAGTTAAAAGTGAAATAGAAAAAAATATTAATGGTAGTTTTTCAGATTTTGTTCAAGAAACTGCTGTAAGAATAAGAGATTTAGATGCTGTACTTAAAGGTGAATTAAGTAATTTGGATCAAAAATATTTACATATTCAAGATGGGAATGTAATTAATGCAAAAGGTAAAAGAATAGGAAATGTTGCTGATCCTACAGCAGATAAGAATGCAGTGAATAAGAGGTATTTAGAAAACAATGTTTTAATTTTAAAAGATGAAAAGTTTGATGTTCAAAATAAAAGACTAGTGAATATTCCATCTCCTCAGGATATGTATGACGCAGTTAATAAAAATTACGTGGATAATCAAAAATGTTATGCAACAATTCAAGAAGATAAAAAAGCATATATTACTCTTGGTGCTATGCGTTACTGGGAAACAGTCGTTTTTATGAAATTTAGTAGCAATCTCCTTGACAGAAATATGAAACTGAGTGAAAATATGGATATGAAAATTACATTTTATTTACGTCCTAATTATACTAACGGGAAATCAGAAGTTTTAATTACACTTGGGGAGAATATATTATTTAATGGTGATGCCTACACAGATAAACCTTTAATACTCTTTGCATCAGGAAAAAAGAATGATGAATTAAGCATACAAGTCATGTCTTATTTAGAATTAAACATTTTTAAACCTTACTTAGAAATTGAAAAAATAACATTCCATTTATAAAAATTCATTCTATATAAATGGATAGGTTAATTAGGAACAATATTAATTGGGATTCATTTTCTAAAGATAATGAACTTTCAGAAGATATAATTAGAAGTGTAAAAGATGCAGTAAATTGGGATTTAATATCAGAATATCAAAAATTATCTGAAGATTTTATTTCAGAATTTCATGATAAAGTGAACTGGGATAAAATTTCTCAATATCAGATTCTTTCTGAATATTTTATGAATAACAATAAATTAAACTGGTCTTTGATTTCTCAATATCAAACACTTTCTGAGAGTTTTATATTAATGAATATTGATAAATTAGATATGAGAAGAATTTCTATGTATCAAAAATTAAGTAATGATTTTATAAAAGAAAACTTTCGATTCTTAGACATGTCAATAATTCCAATAAAACAAAAATTAAGTGAAGAAACTATAGATTTTCTTAGTGATTTTATTGATTGGAAAGAAGTTACAAGAAACCAAGAATTAACAGAAGATTTCATTATGAAATATAAAGATAAAATTAACTGGTGTGATATTGTTATCAACAGAAAATTCTCTGATGATTTTATAAATGTAAACTATAAAAAACTTGTTGTGTATTTACTTGCAAAGATATGTCATAAAATTTAAATATTTTTTAATCTTCCTAAATTTTTAATCTTCCTTTAAGGGGTATCCATTTTGGGTACCTCTTTTTTTAATGCATTTTTAAAAAGGACTTTGCAAAGTAGTTTGTTTTACAACTTTTCTATTGATCACTAAATCCATCATTTCATCACTTTCAAAGCTATTCAAAGCTCAAAATGATTGCAATTGTTCAAAAAAGTCGTCAAATATCATCAAAAATGCGTGTTTTTATGATGTCTGTTTTTATGAAAAAACAGAGTAAAAACTTCAATGTTCATAAATCTGATGTTTTTGACTATTTTATGCCCAAAAATCAATGCTTTTTAATGAAAATATGGTGTTTTTGATCATAAAAAGCCTTAAAATGTTCGTGATTATTGAGGTCTGAAAAATCAAAAAATGCCTGATTTTGAGGTTTTTATGTGATTTTGGGGTGTGCCATAGTACCCCCTATATACTACTACTGGCATAGCGTTAAAAATTCAGCTTTTAATCTATGTTTCGCCATCATGCGCTTAACATTTTTTCTAACACTCACCCAGCAAAAATAGTGTTGCTGCGCCTGCACTCAAGCCACCACTGGCAGTCAGAATTGACCCAGCAACATTTTGTCGCTAACCAACCGTCAATAAAATGTCCTGGCGGGAACAACATGGGCCAATTGTTGCTTACGAAAGTTTCTACATTACAGCGCGGTGTTGGGGAAATTTTCTCAACAGGTCCTGAATCTCGCTGGAAACGAACCTACGCCTGTCTGCTTGGAAAGCGTGTACGCTAGCAACTAGACTGATTTTGCCACTCACGAGTCTTCCGTAGCAGCTGAGTCTCTTTCCTGCGAGATGTGAAACGAATGGTTCCCTTTTAAATTTTACAATATTGCGATATATTTCTCATAAATGTCTGTTTCATATAGTTCAAAAAACTTCATTTTTCGGAATAACGATTGTTTTTATTTGCCTCAAGGGAACTTCACTCATTTTTAATGACTGTATAAACTTAAAGGCGCTTTCAAATGTTTTGTGCTATCCTTGTGGTCATCGAACGAGATTGTTTAATTAATATATTTACCAGTTCACGTCGCAATATGTTACATTTTTAACGTTGTATCTTTCCTTTCGGCGGTCCGAAGCTACATTTTTTTAAAGAGGAAAAATAGTTTATTTTACTTCACGTTATTTTTTGCAGCGAATTTTCTCAGTCTTGTGTATTCAACCCATGGGTGAGCACATTATGTCCACATTTATTTCATGGCTGTCTGTATTCTCGATTCTTTGTGTCTTAGTACAGGAATTTTCCTACGAAACACGTTTCTACAGATACGCGAGAGTACTTGATTATTTCTAAAAGTTCATTATAATTTTTTAAATATTTTTCTTCCGACGGTAGTTGTTGTCGACGTGGCATTTGATTAGGAAATTAATTCGCCTCTCTCCATATGGATTTTTTTCTGAACATCCACCCAAATAACACGATTGTCTACAACTAGCTGGTACAATGAGAGGCACACCACGTGATGCTTTTGCGTGGTGTGTCTCTGACGGTACCAGCTAGTTGAAGACAACACAGTCCCGTTACTCCCACCCCTTGTTGGCGTTGCTTCGGTTGCCATCACTGCCAGCTGGTGGCCAGCAGTTTCCCAACACTTGTGTTTTTGCTGGGCAACAACTGGAAAAATTCGGCAACCTTTAAAACATAGTACTTTTCAAGAGAATGTCCTTAAGAATGTTTTAAATGTACCGATTCTGAAATGCATGTATAGCTACAAGAGATCCCCACCCCCGCACGACCTGTACTGTCACTATATTTAAATGTTTCAAACAATTCTGAAAGGGTATGACCGGTAAAATGCATGCAAGTTTTTGTATCTCTAAATTCGACAAGAAATTAAACATACTTTGCATTAACTACAATAATTAAATTTATACTAAAAATACTTGAGTTTTTACATATTTCTTTGTAAGAACTAAAATTTAGTAGCACTTTTAGAAACCCCATTTAATGCTCACACATACAGACACAAAGCAAATGCCTTTCGTTGCATGAGCGACATACAGCGTCATATATAATTCTTAATAAAACTCAAGAAAATCCAGTTTTAGTTTGAACTGAGAAAACAAAATCCAGTGCATTGTCTGATGGCGACACCACTAATGAAATTTTTTAGTATGTTTGAAAATTGAACTAGGATATTTCTGCAGAATTGGAATTATTGTAAGAACACTTCAAACCTAAATTGAAGTGGAAAGTTGCTCATATTTCTAGCTCTGGATCTTCTGGATATATCTGAAAATATATTACGTTTTTACCCAAACCTTCAAACAATTACATCTCATACTTTAATAAAAATGAAAATCTAAGGAACACACAAGAATGAGGATTTTTTTTTATGATACAACAGGTGCACAATTTGTCTTTCGCCTCATGCGTTATAGTTTTATAACACATATAACAGGATTAAGATCCAACCTATTAGATTAAATACAAAAGGCTTATATAATTCAGAGAAATACCTGCGTAAACTTCTTTTTTTGACAGATTTGATTGTTTACCAATATGACTGATTAATAATACATATTCATTAATTGGTGCAATGATTTTGAGGCAAAGTCGTTGAGAAGGCACGCGTACCTACGAAATCTGCTTTTGTTGCAAATTATTTTAAGTCAAATACCATATTTTATTCACCTTTACAGTTCTGATCGTGTTTAAACCAATGGTCATTCATTACCGCAACGCCTTCTGGTGAATATATATCAGACTTCTGTAGTCCGTTCATGACTGTGGCTCAACGTTATGTACGTTGTTTGTGTTGTTCGTAAGTCTAATTCCCGTATCGTTTTAGAATTAAAATTTGTCTTTTACTTTTTGTGTCGGGAGCAAAACTTTCCTTCTGTCGAAGCTTACCTCACATTTTAGATCTTTTACTTATCCCAATTTCTTTGTGTGTGAATGAGTATATGGTTTTTAATGTCCATGTGTTTGCTTAATTTTCAGTCTAGGTTATATCTTTCCCAAAATTCGGAAGAAAAATATGGTTTCAACTGCAATATTTTAATTTTTTTGTGCAACGTTTGTTTTCGGCCGAAACTACACGTCTCTAGCACGGTTGTAATTATGAGTCATTTTCTTGTTGGACTTCCGTCCACAGTGAGTAGATTTTAGGTCCTAGCCACCTACAGCGAGTTCGCCTTTTGGGCAGGACACAGAAACGGAAGGAGTGAGAGCAAGTTTAGCGACTTTGACAGAACAGCTTGTAGTGAGATTAGAGTACAGTAGATGGCGCCACCGTACAAGTACGACGTTGCACATAGAAGGGTAATAGAATTTCAAGGGCGGGGGCATAGGAAAGGATACCCATTTAACCAGTGGGTACAACCTGGGGGCCGTCACTTAAAGTGCTCGTCCGATGCACGGTGAATATTTAGTGATTGCTAGCAATTCACACCACCTCCGCAAGATCAGCCGAGGATCGAACCTGACACCCTCGCATTGATAGTCTGAACTGCTAACCACTGAGCCATTCGCGGCTCATCTCTAGCACGGTTTTGGTGGAATCCTTTATTAAGAAAGAGTTATCACAGCACTGTGTGCATTAGACACGCCATTAGACTAAGAATTCGGGAAATTATACAATGAAAGTTTAGACTGGAAAATGTCATGCACTCCGGAGAATCCACAAATATTTCCATATTTCCTGTTAGAGTATATTTACTGTACGCGTAAATTCATACCTAATGGTTTTTATCGTAAAAATAATGATTTATAAAGACCAAAACTAGAAGTAAAATTATATAAAATATCACTTTTTTTAATTTTATTGGAAAAAATAATTATTTAAATTTAAACTGCAGCTGTGTTTTAATAATGTTTCGGATTTTTTTATTTAAAACATCTAATGACTTATGTTGTTGGGTTATTCAATTCCATAGGCTTTCCCTGGTCTGAAATTGGCTTCCTCAAGATGTGTTTGCGAGACGTCTTTAACAGAGGACAACCAAAGTGGTTTCTACGGGGTGTGTTGTCGAAATGCCTGCAGCAGGTCGATGGAGTCTAGTAACTGCTTTCAAAACGCACGACAGTATCAACCTTGGCAGGAACACCAACGGATATGACAAAATATCTTAAATTCTGACAGAGTAACTTAGTTATGTTCTGGTGTGCCGTACAGCTTTTAAAAGATGAAACAGATATGCACTGTAATGTCAGTGGCACACCCACGGTGGGGCTTAAACTCTCCCAAATCAGAGCAATATACGCTTGGCATCTTCCAAAAGACGTCACAAAAACGTGTGTCAATAGTTTCTAAATGTTGAATTTAGCCTTCTAAAGTCTTTTGCTGACAATTTCCAGAGAAATTTTAATACAGATTTTAATGTATGTCACTTGATGTGAAATGGTAACGGGGATGTAAACTCATGCTGCGACGAGCTTACCCCCAGCAACACCGCAACGTCTGCCGAAAAGATGATCTTAGGGCAATTGTTTATTTTTATTTAGAAGTTGCAGACCATAGATATAGGACCACTCAAGAGACTGATCTTTTGTCGATTTTTTAACTCAGATGTTTCCGAACAAGTTCATGGCTGTGGCGGCGGGTGACCGGAGAAACAGGTGAAATGTAACAAAATGAGAGTTCGGGAAACAAAGACATTTGTTTTTTTATAGAAAACTCAGTTCTTCTATCCTTCAAAAAAGAATAGCGGTCAGTGATGTCATCTTAAAACGGCTGTTTAAGTACAATTTCTGAAAGGGAGATACGTTATTTTTGTAAAGCGATGTTAGATAACGACGATGGTCTTTGCAGTGAAATACTCTTCCTCGGGAATTTGTTTTTGTTTCTTTCAGAAAAACCTGATGCTACTGGCACAGTGCCTGAGAATACCGTAAGAAATAGAGAAAACGACTTATACACTTCTTGAAATGCATCAATATGCACGTTATATGTCTGCAAGAAGATGCACATTGAATCTATTTCAGGTTCACTTTTTTCTAACAAAAGCATGAGAATCAGCACAAAATTCGATGCTTTCACTAAGAGAAATTATATTGTAGGTGTAAATTCTCTTCTACTCGTACTTATAATAAAAATCATGTTTAAAAAGCCTTGTGTTTTTGTTATTTACGCATTCCAACGGTACGTTGAAGAAGCGTATATGCTCCGGCTTTGTCCGTCCATCTGACCGTCCGCACCATAATTCACGTGAAAATGGTTCGATTTCGACGAAATTTTAGTATGTGGTAAGGGACCACTGGGGACGAACCCTATTGAAAAAGGGCGAAGCAAGGTCAAAGGTCAGGACATAGAAGCGGAATCCATTCCATTGCTCTTATGCGTCATAACTTACGTAAAAATTGTTCGATTTCGATTAAAGTTTAGTATGTAGTACGGAACCACCTGGGAACGATCACTATTGTAAATCGGTGAAATTGGGTCGAAGGTCAGGACATAGGAGCGGGATGCATTCCATTGCCTTTATGCGTCATAACGTGCGTAAAAATGGTTCGATTTCGATGAAAATTTAGTATGTGGTAGGGAAACACCTAGACACAAGCCCTATTGAAAATGGGCGGAATGGGGTCAAAGGTCAGGACATAAAAGCGGGATCCATTCCATTGCCTTTATGCGTCATAACATGCGTAAATATGGTTTGATGTCGATGAAATTCTAGTATGTGATAGGGAACTACCTGGGGACAAACGCTATTGAAAATGGGTTAAATAGAGTCAAAGGTCAGGACATAGGAGCTGGATCCATTCCATTGCTTTTATGCTTATTGCTTGCGTAAAATTGTGTCGATTTCGATGAAATTTTAGTATGTGGTAGGGAACCACCTAGGCACAAGCCCTATCGAAAATGGGCGGAATGGGGTCAAAAGTCAGGACATAAGATCGGGATTTATTCCACTGCCCTTATGCGACATAACTTGCGTAAAAATGGTTCGATTTCGATGAAATTTTAGTATGTGGTAGGGAGCCACTGGAGACAAACTCTATTGAAAATGGGCGAAATGAGTCAAAGGTTAGGACACTGGAGTGGGATCCATTCCGTTGCCCTTGTGCACCCTAATTTACCTAAAATGCTTGGATTGCGACAAAAGTTTATCAGGTTGTTCCGGCGGTATAGTCAACCGGTTCTGTTGAATATCAACGAAATGGGGTCAAAGGTCATTGCACAAAAGCCAGATTTATTCCACAGCCAATATTCTCATAACTTGCGTAAAACTCCTTCTATTGCAACAAAACTTTAGCATGTTGTTTCGGATTTATAGTGAAACGGTTCTGTTGAATATCTTCGAAATGGGATCAAAGGTCAGGACACAGGAGCGAGATTTATTCCACAGCCATTATCCAACTAACTTGAGTAATTAATTCTGGTATGTTAGAAAGCGTATCATAATCAATGCATTTTATGATTTTACTAACTTGTTGCAGTTGATACCATTTTAAACGTATACTGAACACGTCTAATGATTACGGTTGTTTCAGTGATGACTTCTACAGTTTTCCGTTGCTTAAGATCAGGGGTTACTTCATGTTTGGGAGATATCAACCTGCTGCTCGATCATAAAAGTGACATATTAAGTTAACTGGGTTAGTTGTTTATTGTAATACAATGAATCAATACAGATTTCTTCAAAGCACGAATTGCAAAGCTTTTCGGAGCCATTTAAAATGTAGCAGTTTTTTTGTAAATAAGAAGACATGAGGTCGAAATCCGGAATTACTGTTGAATTTTGCGCTGTATCTCTTCAAAGTGCTTGCATTTAGTAGTAGCTGCCTACTTTTTTTCTTCCAGAAGTCGAAGGAATGTGCAGAAAGATCTCTTCTGCATTTGGATCTGTTCAAGTGGTTTTGAGTGTTGGCGTTAGTAGAACCGTGGTGTCTGCTTTGGGGTAGGAGTGAAACACCAGTTGAACCGATCACATTGTTTTACATGAGATGAAAGAAAAGAAGTGTGTTTGTGTTTCCCAGAAAAAAATATAAGCTGGAGGAGAGACAGTCGTTGGGAAGAACTTTATGATGTCCCTTTTAAACTTTAATTGCGGGTTTCATACGAAGACAAGAAAATATGGTATGCTTTTTGTTCGGTTTGGGCAGGTTTGGCTATCCATTGCTTTCTGCGTGACGTTTTATGGAAATATCTAAAAGTGTCCGAACAATACATTTTAGGGTTATGCACATCGGTGGGAAATATCGGTTTTTGGCATAAGGTGATATTGGACTCACTCCCGAAACAGAATAACTAATAACATTTGTTCAAATGTTCGATGTATTGATGGAAACCATAACTTACTTCGATGCATGTTAAATTAGATGTTTTGCTGATAAACTGACAAATTCGCACTTCTGTATCTGCAGCATTGAATGGGCAACCGTTTGTAAAATTTCTATTCAATGCAACAGTAATACTCATCAATTGAACATCCAGTAGCATAATGCTTGTTAAAACGCTCTATGTATCCGTGCAAATCTTGATGTTTTGCTAATCAGCCAAAGTCTTCACTGCCGCCCCGGTGGCGCAGTGGTCTAAGGCGTTGGCCTCTGATCATTCGTCCGAAAGGGGTCCGGGTTCGAATCCCGGTGAGGCATGGATGTTGTGTTTGTCTTACGGCACTGGCTCTCTCCCTTCCCTGGAACCAGTTACCCTAAATTAGGGACGGGCGACTGCTTATAGCCCATTGAGTTGCTCACGGTGGTCGTTAAACCTCCAATCAAAAAAAAAAAAAAAAAAAAGTCTTCACTCTTCTTCTTTTGCAGAAGTACATGGGAACATCGATGGGTAAAATGTCTGTTCAATGGAATAGCGATTGCTGAAGAACTAAACTAATAATATTTGTTAAAACCCTAGCCTTTTTTCTATGTATCGGCCCCCGTACTTTATTAGCTAGGGGAAATAGTGTGTCGTGCCCATTTACATGCCTCTCACGGTTTTGCAACCAATCATCATGAACGTTAGAGGGCGCTGGCATCGGAAGTTACGTTACGATTTGTTATACCACTCATGAGTGAGATATTTGCTTTACAGATTTTTCGTAGTTCTTGTTTAAAGATTTTTCGTTGCGATTTTTTAACGTCTTGAAGCATCAATGACATGTAGTAAAATAAAAAATGCGATCTTTTTCGTAAATGAATAGAGAGAAAAAGGGCAATGGAATAACAAGAATTCATTTCCAAGGAGACCGTGATTTCAGAATTATATTTCTTCTGTGAAACCACTGGCATGATCAGATATTCTTATTCGAATGCAGAAGTAGTAACTTAGCTGAAGTAAAACCTAAAAAGTGACAAAGAATAAGACTGTTTAGTAACTAATGCACAGCATAATACCAAATCAAAAGAAATGTTACATATTTCTGTCTGGAAAGCGTAGAAAGAAGGAAATTGAATAACAGTGCTACCTATAAAACTATAGCAATGTTTCACACACACTCAGGAATCCCGAAAATTGTGGGGATGATAAAGAAGTTTCCAATCCAGTTTTTTACAAATACACTGCTGGCCACTCAAAATGCAACACCAAGAAGGAAGCATCCGATTCGCCTGAAATTCGTAGATTGCGTCGCCCGCGAGACGACATGCAAACGATTAACATTATAGGGCATATGCAAATAATGTGCGCCTGGCACGCCACCGAGAAGCACTATAAGAAGGGTGCATAGAAGGCGGAGTGTAAGTAGTGGAAGTGTGTTGTGCTGCCGGACCTGTGCTTGGGAGGCTTCCTGATGCCTCGTCGGAGAATACGGCAGTCAGTCCAGAACGTTTCGGAGTCCGACAGAGGACGAATAATGGCTTATCGCGACTGCGGTTTATCGTACCGATACATCGGCACCCGTGTGGGACGACATCCAACCACAATGAGGTGAGTATGGATACGTGGGTGCAGGAGGGACGAACGGACCAACGTGAGCGATTGCCGCAACCGCGGCACACCACCAAACAAGAGGACCTGCATGTTGTGCGGCGGGCATTAACGGCTCGCAACGCTCCATCACGAACGTTAGCGCAGGTATTAGGATGTGTTGCGCAACAACCTGTGTCAGCACGTACTGTTTGTCGTCAGCTGCAGTAGCGGGGACTTGTCGCACGGCGCCCATTGCTCTGATTACCATTGACGTTACACCAGCTGTGACTGCGTCGGCAGTGGGCCGTTGAACGCCGCACCTGCACTACGGAATGACACGACACATTCTTCTCCGACGAATTCCGCTTCTGCCTACAACACCACGATGGTCGGATCCGTGTGTGGCGGTACAGCGGCGAGAAACAGTATGACCCCAGTATTATGCTTCGCCATACCGGTGCATCGCCTGGCATTTTGGTTTGGGGTGCAATTGGATATGACACCCGCACTCCTCTATTACGCATCACCGGTACACTCAACAGCCACCGCTACATCTCCGACGTTTTGGAGCCTGTAGAACTATCTTACACGCAGGACCTGCCAGCGGCAACGTTTCAACCGGACAATGCGCGCCCGCACGTGGCTCGCATCGTGCAACAATTCTTCACGGCCCACCAGGTGTCACTGCTGCCGTGGCCCACCTGGTCTCCCAATTTTTCGCCCATCAGACACGTCTGGTCGCTGATCGGCACCCGAGTTGCCCGGCAAGCACCACCCGCTGCTACGCCTGATGAACTGTGGCAACGTGTGGAAGCAGCCATGACCGACA
Organism: Macrothele yani; assembly: GCA_039090855.1. Classification (NCBI taxonomy): domain Eukaryota; kingdom Metazoa; phylum Arthropoda; class Arachnida; order Araneae; family Macrothelidae; genus Macrothele; species Macrothele yani. The sequence continues at coordinate 84,121,207 of CM077033.1, read as the reverse complement.
TAGCCCAAGCCCAAAATCAAAGTCTGTTTCATGCGATGCCGTGGCATGTAGCGGCCGTTATTGCCAACCATGGGGGCCACACGAACTATTGGTGTCTGCGTGTTCTGCAAGTCGCACGGGCCTGTAACCTCAATCGTTTCATCTTTGTATCTGTTGTTATGTGTCCAGTAAATCTGACTTTGCTATCTCGTGTCTTTCTTAGCGTTGCATTTCAGGTGGCCAGCAGTGTAGATAGTATCACATTCATTTTCAAAGAACAATTTACGAAATTGGGACTATGCAGAAACTGGAGTATAAAAAATTCGTACTTTGCCTTAATCTTGTTTTAAAAAATTTAAGTCTCATGGAGAAAGGTTAATACGCAATTCTTTTCTTTGTCATAAAAAGCAGATATACATAGGTATACTCTATTTTGACGATGTTTCTTTGACTGGAAATTAAATGTTTTGTTGTATACCTTTTAGTAACTTGAATGAAACTAAATATTATATTATAAATTATATTATTATATTATAATATATTATATTATATTACATATTAAGTAATTTGCTGTTTTAAGCAAGTTAAATTATTTAATATTTTTTCTGTGAACTGAGTACATGTAAATAAGTGTCTGGAAACGTCTTTCTTAAAATGTTATAAGAAAGAGTAGGCAATGGGAACATTTCTGAGAATGTCCAACTATGTGAGTGAGCAAGGTTTTGAATATTGTTGTTCATAAAACGTAATCGTTCACAAAGAATGTTCATAATCAGTCCGGACCTCTGGTACATATCGCTACTAATCCTATCGCATACAGTGGAAAAGTCCGTATCCTCCATATCCTAACCTTTCATGTCTATAAGTATTTCTGTGTTTCCGTTCTAGCTGTTTCTGTAGTCAAAACCTTCTAACCTCCTACTTCTCAGGAAGTCAGGCACTCTCGACCGAAATATCCTTCATTTGCTAGTTAAAAGCTTTGTGTGTATCAAAGTTTTCAGTTCCCGTATATCTTTGTTCCAGTGAATAACCAACATCATATTTTACTGATTTATGCTGACTGTATGAAATTGTTTTCAGCATAATCATTATTGTCTAATTTGTTGAGACTGTTGACGCAGACTGCTACCGATTTAGGACAGCAACATCATGTAGAAATATTTCAGATCAGATATTATTTGTTGTAGCTTTTAAACTATCTGTAACTTTAACAACACATAAAAAGTTTTTCGAGATTAAAATGAAATTGCATTATTTCGAGGCGATCAGTATATAAGGTGCTGGAGGATGAACTTTTTAATAGTTAATATCCTTCACGTTACATTTTGTGTTTTAAAAACTGAAGAAAAATCCGTCAAAGAGAACTTTCCATTGTGTTTGTAAACAAAAAATCTCGCGAAACACACACGCGAAGCATTATGGCAACAACCAACGATAACACATCTTGTGTTTGAAAGGCACTTTGAAGTTTATCACAATAAACATTACCTGTTTGAAAATTACATTAATATGTAAAAAGCAAGCATTTGTCGCTCTCACAAGAGTACAATATCTACCAACAAGTAATTGAACACCTGTGATAGCAAAGGAAAACAAAGTTTATTCACCTTCAATAGTAGGTGGAGCCTCCACGAGCGGCGATTACAACTGCGACCCTTTGGGGCATACTGCCAAACAGGCGTTGTACGACGTCTAGCGGTATTTTCTTCCACTCGGCTTGGAGAAGACACGTCAGTTCTTTCACCAATTTCGGACAGTGGGGGCACCCCTTAAGTCGACGCTCCAACACTTCCGAGAGGTGCTCGATAAGGTTAGGGTCATGTCTCCGCGCAGGCCAGTCCATTTGATTAACCCCATTGTCACCATACCAAGCCATGGTGGCCCTCGCAACATGACAGGTGGCATTGTCATCCTGAATGTAACATGGGTCCACCCCGTAAAACTGCCACAACGTAGGAAGCGCATGGTCATCCAAAATGCTGCAGTAGGTCTCGGCATTGAGTCTACCAGGAATTACGACCAAGGGTCCCGTGCCGTACCAGGAGAAGTACCCCCATAGGGTAATTCCATCGCCGCCGAACTTTACACTTGGCAAAATACATTCCGGCTGGAGGTGTTCTCCAGGCAGACGCCAAACCCAGACCCTGCCATCCGAACGGTAGAGAGTGAAACTTGATTCGTCGCTAAAGAGAAACTGTTTCCACTGTTCAACGGTCCACTGTCGACGTTCTTTGCACCACGTTAACCGAGCAGCGCTATTGGACTTGGTGATCAAAGGCTTGAGGGCGGCAGCACGTCCATGAGCACCAAGCAGATGGGCTTCCTTACGGATAGTATTCTTCGAAAGAAAGAACACTCCCATATGCCTGTTGAAACCCCTAACGGATGTGGCCCATCGATTTGGTGCGGTTCTTCCGAATGTCTCTGGACAGCACCCGTCGGTCTCTAACTACCAGTTTTGTGGGTCTGCCGGGTCGGGGAAAATTCCGACAGTCACCTCTGATCTTCCACTTGCCAATCACGTAGGCCACTGTCGATTTTGGGTTCTTCAACTCGCTGGATATGTCACGTATGGATCGGACATTTCAGTGATACCCGACGATTACACCTTTCTTGTAATCAGAGAGCTCCGAACTGCGTGGCACCTTGCATGCGACTGGTTGCGTTGTTTTTACCCACACGATATTTAACGGCGGCGGCCGTGACGTGTATCAGAACCGCAGATATTTTCGACTGCAGTGGTGTCAAATTACTTGTTGGCAGATAGTTTAGTTGAATGTAGCAAAAAAAAAAAATTCTGTTAGGCTCCTTCCATCCTATTTGTGTTTTCACCAGAAATAAAATGGCGCCAACTTTCATCTGTGGGAAGATAACGATGTCACATGAACTTACCTGAGGTACATACTGATGATTTGTGCAAGTACTTGGGAAGCGTATTTTTTATTATTTTGTGATATATTTGCAAGTACAGACGATGGCTGACTCAATAGCAGAAGCTTTTCGTAAGGCGAACTTCACGTTTGCCATATTGATAATCGAGCTTATTCATGTAGCACTAACAACAAAACTTAAACTAAGTTTTCACTGTCTGAATAAAAAAAATAAAATCAGAAAAGCAACTGCTCAGTAACATCATAATTCTGTGTCATGAAACACTAGAGCAGATTTTACAGATCTCCGTATGAAGAATATGATTGAGACTTCAAATTCCAAAACCTCTTATTTCTTTTCTTATCCGATTAATAAATTTGCAACTCGCAGAAGGAACATTGATATAGTCATTTATAACTGGAACCACAAGAATGGTTTAAGGTCATATATTTATTTTATTATCGGAAATATTTTCTTAAATGGATTTCAGTGCCGACACTTCATTATAGCTACAAAGATCTAAACACCATTTTGTGTCACATCTTTCGATTTATCATTAACGACCACGTTTCAGCGACGTCGTGTTTGTTTCTCAACACTGGCTCTCTCCCTTCACTTGAACCAATTGCCGTAAATTAAAAATAGGCGACTGCTTACAGTCTACTAAGTTCAACCTTTAAACAAAAAAGGAAAAACATCATAACAAACAAAAAATGAGTAAGTGATACTGAGACTAGCAATAAGAACTAAAAGGAAAATTTTGTTATTGAACCTGTTGCAGCTATCTCTAAAATTCATTAGTCTGGTGCACAGAAGAGCGCCAGCAGGCCTTGATTTCGTTTTTCAGCACTAGCAACAATTGCTAGTGTTCTTATTCCTTAGTAGAAAATTGCATTGACTATTAGCGAAAGGTTAATAATATTCAGAATAAATTTTAACATGTCCCCCTCTATTAATCAATCATGACAAATTTTGATTTCACACCTGTAACTGTCACATTTTAATGCTAAAAAGTTTGTAAATATTTATATATAACTCATCTTTTCATAACCTGACAGATTATTCTAACAATTTAATTCGAATGTGATTATTTAAAAAAATATTTTTTTTATTTACCTTAATTGACGAAATTGAAGAACACAATTCAAAATCTCAAGTTATTTTCCGTATGGATTACGATCCGTGTTTCGGGTCTTTTCTTCATGCCTCGTAAAAAACGCCGGCCTGTGGTCAAACTTGTCTTCGGATGGAAATTCAACGTCAATACTCATGAGAGCATTCAATGTTTGTAAGTTTAAAAAGTCCCTCCAATCACCCAGGATTTTCTTCATGAAACTGTACCCAACCTCAAAAGCAGAAGTAGATAAAGGAAAGTATACTGAATATTCCTACTGGTGCCAAAACATTTTTATAATGCTTGTACTTTTCAAGAAACATTCGTTTCCAGAAAGCAGTTTTTCCTTTTTATATGTGTTTAAATATTCCACGCCCGCATTAAAGTGGCACGATATATTTCATATTAAAACTTTTAAACATTTTCCACTAGCAATGTTTGTTCGAACCACTTTTTATCACAACCAAAATGTAAATGCATGCTAGCAATTTGCTACTAACTACTTGTCAAAATCGAGCCCTAAGTGCCAGATACGAACATGCTCGTATTTACGATTAAAAAAGGACCGTACTCTGACATAAGGCAAGTGCGCCATGACTAAACAGGCTTACATGAGGAAGTCTAATACCATGTAAAAGAGAAAGCAGATGATGAGGTGCTTTATCATTTGACTTCATGACTTCGTGTTATATATTATCATTTGTACCGTATTTAATAATTTTTTGTAAGATATTTTGCAATGGTATCTTTTTTTTTTAAAGTTAGTTAAATTAGGAAACTGGTTTTATTTCATAAGACTGACTATCAGCTACTTACACGGAATCCTGTAGTGTCAATATTATATTCTGTTTTTTAATTATAAGAACTAATAGAAAACTGGCTACATAAATATCAAGTTTCTGTTGCCTTCAATCATGGTTGTTCCTTGTCATGTGATTGACAGCCTAGGACGAATGTAAGGTCGCCATGAAAGGCGGAACAAGAACGACTTCTCAATATTAGTTTTACAACTGACGTTGCACCTCAAGCTATGGTTACCTTCGTTTCACTGATTGCGCATGATATTGCCTTAAAGCCAAAGCGGTTTCCACGCAGATCACGCAGCATTCCTTGGGTTCGAATGACGGCTTTTTCACAAAATTTTACATCTTCTTGTTAACAAAAATTCTTGTACCGAAATAATGCTTGGCGCCATTCCATTTTTCTTAAACTTTGCACTTTTACCAGCAAATTGAATTTTTTTCAAAATTTTGAAATTCTTGTTCCAGAAACGTTGCTTTTAGCAATTATTTATCACAGTAATTGGACATTACACAAAAGTTAAATCAGAATCTGCGCGAGTATATTTGAAAATGTTTATTGTACATAAATAAAGTGATACAGTTTTGAGCCTCATTTATTAATTTTTGGAAGTGATATATAAATATAAGAAAATATTTTTTTATTTCAATAAAAGCTTATCAAAGCACAGGACAGCGTTAGTAAATTCATTGGTAGAGTGAAAACACAAAAATGTAGTCTGAATTCATTTTCTCATTCACACATATATAAATCACCAATTCTTATTAAAATAAAAATGGGAGGAATACTTTTTATGCGCTCAAGCTTCCTACAAAATATCCTAAACCAAGAAAACATTTCTTACAATCTATAGAGCTATTTTGGCCAATACATGCAGCTGAAGTTTTGCTACATACACTGTTGAAAACTGTGTAATCTGTCTAACACTTTCAGCATGAAAACGTCTTCTATTTTCCAACAAATTTTTCACAGAGGAAATTGTGATACATTTTACATTTACCATGGAAAGAATGACATTTTCTATGTCTAAGATACTGTCTTCGAAATATCGAGGTCGATTCATATGTGAAATTTCGGCTTCTCGATTAATCTCCAAAATTTTGTAAAAGCTTTCTATCCCGTTATCACTCACTTTTCCATCATAGAGACCAAGGAATATAATATTCCTATCTCGAAGTGAGTAATATTTATAAAGAATATTCTCTATTACTCTCAGGATAGAGCTAATGTGATTCAGATATTACTCTCAGGAAGAGAGTTTGTCTGATACAGATATTAGTCTCAGGAAATGAGTCATACTGATTCAGAAAATAATCGCAACAACAAAATCAATTCAATACAGATATTTATCTCAGGAAGGGAGACAATCTGTTACAGATATTACTCTCAGGAAAAGGGTAATATATGTAAAGAACAAAAGCGCACGTTTATAAACATAAATATTCTAGTGGAATATGCATTACACAATTAAATGTAGCTTTTCCTTGATTTGTATCTTTCGACGTTTTTTTTTTTTTTTTTGGAGGGGGAAGTTATTCTTGATGAGTAGGAAAAGAAGTGTTCTTAAGATTCACTGCAACCAGCAATACAACCAAAAAATCTTACAAAGGAGTTAAATTATGAACTATTTGTCATTGAAGTTGATGGAACTCCGTTCAGAGAAGGTTCTCTAAGCGCGTTAAACGGTGGGAAGCCAATGTACAGATTTGTTGGAAGCACCTGTATTGTAGTAGATGTTTTTTCTCTTAAAATATTCATTTGATAATTTAGAAGAAATATTTTTGTTAAACATGCACCGAATCTAAGCTACACAGTTTTTTATTAACACTATCTCTACAATCCGAGCTGTTATGGCTTTCTGAATTTTCTTGAGGTCATATTTTTGATATCAGCAAAAAAAATTATTCTAAGGGCAGCGCCGGATTTCCAGTTCATTACACGAATTCTGTGAATACGAGCTATAATATTTAAAACAAAAAAAAAATTATTATTCCTTTAGTTATGGGTCATGTAGTTTTTTGGAAATATCAAGTAATACCTTATACATGTCGTGTAAACTTTGCTCTATTCTGTGAAAGGTAAAGAATGTTTATTACACGTTATCCAGTAATATATAGGAAAAACAAATTATTTTCTTCATATAAATTCTTAAGGAATTTAATTTGGACCGCGCGTGGCTTCGTGGGAAAAGCTCGTGGCTGCCACGGAAATTACCTCAGTTTTGATATCAGGCAGGTACGAACGCTCGATCCACTAAATATCCGCTGTGCGTTGTCCTCCAGTAATAAATAAGGGCGTCTTCTTCCCCCTTTTACTTCGCTTCCGTGTCACTTTCCTATTGGGCACACTAGCCCAAATCTCCTAGCTTCCTATTTCTAAGGCTTATTGAAGACCTGGGGTCAGACACTCCCTTCCTAAAATCCTCTACATCTGATCATATCAATAAATTAAATTTCTTGATTTTAATGGAAAATCTAAAGTGTTTCGAACGGTACGTTGGAAAAAAATGAAGTTCAATGATTTAACTTCGGCATTGCATGGTTTCATATTTTGTAGTCCATAAGCCCACAGAGAAGGAGCAACAGATATCCAAATCTCGTGTTCAGGACAGCGCCTCACTGGTAGGACATCAACCTACTATAGCGTCTGTCACGCGATACCGTAACGAGGGCTATATGAATAGCACAGCGGAAAAAGTTGTAAACTCTTTAAAAATCGAACACAGACGGTTACAGGTCGAAGGTTTAGTTCCATGTACATCCACTGGCGCGCTGTTCTATTGGGATATTCGGGGCCAAATTGTTACCATGTGTCTCCATGGAAGATTAACCTCTGAGTCCATTGCTCTGTGGATGAGACCAAAGTCTCGAGCCAGTCGGTAACGATAAAACTTGCAGTCCCTATAATCGTTATCTCACTGGGTAGCTCTAGAGTGACGCTGACGAATTAGATAACGATTTGGTTTATTAATTTAAAATGCCTGTCAAACGTGTGATGTAGAACTGTGATGATAAAAGCGTGGGACCAGTTTAACAGATGTACGAATCTAGCAGCTCTTCAATACTGTTTTAGCACGTCTTTTGTGAAAAAAAATACGTGCTTATGTTACCGGTTTGTCCGTCCGTCCGCCTTTATCCACGATATCTCTGCAACTATTAGTCCGATTTAAAAAATATTTTTTGCATTGGCAATCTTGAAATAAGCGAATGATGATCCTTCAATTCGTTTTCTTTTTTTATGGTATACAATTTCTCCTCTAGAAGGCGTAATGGCAGATGATGTCGAATTCAAAAATACGTTTTATAACACATATTTGCTTCTAAACATTCGACTGAAAAAAATATTTTATCTTTCGATTCCATTTAGGTCGAATTGTATTTTCGAAATAGTTACTTCTTCAAATTACGCATAGAGTTTCCGCTAATGGGCACAAAAGTAAAGTAAATTTTTCCCCATAACTCTTCTTCTAAAACTCCGATTTGATTTTTTTCTTCAGCGGATACAACTCCAGATGGAAAATCTTTTGCATATTATTTCAAATTTTTGGTATAGAATATTTAGGCCACCAGGGGGCGTAAGTGTTAATTTTTGCTTCTGATGTATTTGCCAAAACATCTGAGCTACTAAAATATCGATTAAAACTATTATTTCGTTTACTGATGCCACTCACATTGATAAACCTTTTCCCATATTTTCTTCTTAAAACATTTCCCAGTTTCTCCGCCACGGGGCGTAGATGTATATCTAATTTGTTTTAATATCTCTACTTCTAGAACTCCGATTTGAAAAATTCCTGCTTTGTTGGATAGTGTTTTCAGTGTGACGTGGTTTTCATATAATTTCAAAATCTTCAAGTAATTCAGACTTTCCGCTAGGAGGCGTAGAACTAAACTATGTTTCACCGTACATCTCTGCTTCTAAATCTCCGTGGAAAAACTCTTTCTGCACCGGATAGAGCTCCTGATGGGAAATCGTTTGCACACAATTTCTAATTTTTGTAAAAAAACGGTTTGGCCACCAGGGGGCGTAAACCTTAATTTCCGCTTCTGATATATTTGTAGCAAAATATGAGCTTCGAAATTCTCGATGAAAAAAAACGTCGTTTGCAGTGCAGACCGATACTATTCATGTCAACAACCCTTTTAGAAACACTTTCCTCTTAAAATAATACATGGTTTCTACGCCAGAGGGCGTACAGGTATCCCTTACTTTTGTCAATATCTGTACTTCTAGTTGTCGGATTTGAAAAAATCCTGCTTTGTTGGACAGTGTTTCCAGTGTGACATGTTTATCATATAATTTCAAAGTATTCAAGTAATTTATAAATGTAAAGTGAATTAAAGTGAGAAGTAAAGTGTAAAGTGAGACGTAAAGTGAATTTCCCCTATGTATCTGCTTCTAAATCTCCGATCAGAATTTTTTTTTCTGCACCGGATACAGCTTCTGGTGGGGAATCCTTTGGACTGATTTCTAATTTTTGTAAAAATTATTAGGCCACCAGGTGGCGTAAGCCTTAATTTCCGTTTCTGATGTATTTGCAGCAAAATATGAGCTTCTAAAATCTCGATTGCAAAAAAATTCAATTGTAGACCGACACTACTAATGTCGACAAAAATTTTAGAAACATATTTTTCTTAAAATAATGCATGGTCTCTAAGCCAGGGAGCGTAGATGTATATCTTACTTTTTTTAAATTTCTCTACTTCTAGGAGTACGATTTGAAAAACTACTTGACATGTTTTTCTTTTTTTTCAAATTGTTCAAGTAATTCATAGACTTTTTGCTAGGGGGCGAAAGGTAAATTGCTTTTCCCCTATATCTTTGCTTCCAAATCTCGGATTTGAAGAATTCTTTCTGCACCGGATACAGTTCCTGGTGGGAAATCCTTTGCACGTAATTTCGAATTTTTGTAAGAAATGGTTCGGCCATCATGTGGCGTAAACTTAATTTCGTTTCTGATGTATTTGCAGAAAAATATGAGCTTCCAAATTCTCGATTAAAAAAAAACGTCGTTTGTAAACCGATACTATTCATGTCGACAACCTTTTAGAAACATTTTATTCTTAAGATAATGCACGGTTTTTTCGCCAGGGGGCGTAAAATAAAGTGTTTTTCCTTCTATAAATCTGCTCCTAAATCTCCGATCTGATTTTTTTCTGCACTGGCTAAATGGGAAATGCTTTGCGCGTGATTTATAATTTTGGTAAAAATGGTTGGCCACCAGGTGGCGTAAGCCTTAATTTCCGCTTCTGATGTATTTGCAGCAAAATATGAGATTCTAAATTCTCGTTGGCAAAAAAATTCATTTGTACACCGACACTACTAATGTCGACAGAACTTTTAGAAACATTTTGTTTTAAAATAATGCAAGGTTTCTACACCAGGGGGCGTAGCATTATGTCCCTTTTATGTCAATACCTCTTATTCTGGGAGTCCGATTTGAAAAAGTTCTTCTTTGTTGGATAGTGTTTCCAGAGTGACATATTTTTCCTATAATTTCAAAATGTTCATGTAATTCATAGACTTTCCGCTAGGGGCGTAAAGGTAAATTGTTTTCCCCCATATATATCTGCTTCTGAATGTCGGATTTTAAAAATTATTTCTGCGCCGGATACAGCTTCTGATGGGAAATCCTTTGCACATAATTTCCAATATTTGTAAAAAAATGGTTTGGCCATCAGGAGGCGTAAACCTTAATTTCCGCTTCTGAAATATTTGCAACAAAATATGAGCTTCGAAATTTTCGATTAAAAAAAACGTCATTTATTGACAGATACTATTCATGTCGACAACCCTTTTAGGAACACCTTCCTCTTAAAATAATGCATGGTTTCTAAGTCAGGGGAGGGAGGGAGATGTATATATTACTTTTGTCAATATCTCTACTTCTAGGATTTCGATTTAAAAAATTCCTGCTTTGTTGGATAGTGTTTCCAGTGCGACATGTTTTTCACATAATTTCAAAATTTTCAAGTAATTCAAAGACTTCCCGCTAGGGTGTGCAAAAGTAAAGTGATTTTCCACGAATATATATCTGCTCCTAAATCTCCGAACTGAAAAAAATATTCTGCACCGATACAGCTTCTGATGGGAACTGCTTTGCACGTGGTTTCTAATGTTTGTAAAAATGGTTTGGCCACGAGCTGGCGTAAGACTTAATTTCCGTTTCTGATGTATTTGTAGCAAAATTTGAGCTTCTAAAATCTCGATTACCAAAAAAATTCATTTGTAGACTGACACTACTCATGTCGACAAAACTTTTTGAAACATTTTCTTTTTAAAATATCGCAAAGTTTCTAGATCAGGGGACTTAGATTTACATCTTATTTTGGTCAATATCTCTACTTCCAGGAGTCCGTTTTGAAAAAGTCCTTCTTTGTTAGATAGTGTTTCCAGTGTGACATGTTTTTGCTATAATTTCAAAATGTTCAAGTAATTCATAGAATTTCCGCTAGCGGGCTTAAAGGTAAATTGCTTTCCCACCAAAATCTCTGCTTCTAAATCTCAGATATGAAAAATTGTTCCTGCACCGGATACAGCTTCTGACGGAAAATCCTTTGCACGTAATTTCTAATTTTTGTAGAAAGTGGTTCGGCCACCAGGTGGCGTAAAATTTAATTTCCGCGTCTGATGTATTTGCAGCAAAAAATGAGCTTCTAAATTCTATATGAAAACAAATTGTCGTTTGTAGACCGATACTATTGATGTTGACAACCCTTTCAGAAACACTTTCTTCTTAAAATAATGCACGGTTTCTTCGCCAGGGGTCGTAGACGTATATCTTACTTTTGTCAATATCTCTTCTTCTAGGAGTCCGATTTGAAAAATTCCTTCTTTGTTGGATAGTGTTTCCAGTGTGACATGTTTTTCCTATAATTTCAAAATGTTCAAGTAATCATAGGCTTTCCGCTAGGGTGCGTAATGGTAAAATCCTTTGCACTCTATATATCTGCTTCTAAATCTCAGATTTGAAAAATTCTTTCTGTCCCGGATATAGCTCCTGATGGGAAATCCTTTGCACGTAATTTCAAATTTTTGTAAAAAATGGTTTGGCAACCAGGTGGCGTAAATCTTGAATTACCGCTTCTGCTGTATTTATAGCAAAATATGAGCTTCTAAAATATCGATTGCAAAAAAATCATTTGTTGATCGATGCTACTCATGTCTACAAACTTTTAAGATCATTTTCTTCTTGAACTAGTGTATGGTTTCTACGGCAGGGGCGTAGATGTATATCTTATTTTTGCCAATATCTCTACTTTTAGGAGTTCGATTTGAAAATTTCCTTGTTTGTTGGATAGTGTTTCCGATGCGAAATGTTTTTCTTATAAATTCAAGATTTCCGAGTAAATCATAATCTTTACGCAAAGTTAAATTGCTTTTTTTGCTTTATTTCTGCTTCTGAAACTCCGATTTGAAAAATTCTTCCTGCATCGCCCTCAAGACCTAATGTAAATTATTTTTAACATAATTTCTAATGTTTGACGAAATTGATATATCCGAATTAATTGGTTATCCGTCAAAATTTTCTAAACTGTAAATAAGGAATGGAAATCGAACTGACATTAAATTTCATAATGCGCATGACATTTATATTCTGTATATCTAAACAAACTTCGTGTGACTTATGATGCTGAAAGGCTTTGGCAGATGTATTTTCTTTTAAGGAATAATTTTATGTCTGTTCTTTGTATATCGATTTTCATTTTCAGTTATTTATTCCTGAAATAATCTATAATTATGAGATTAAAAATGATAAGCAGTTATATATATTATAGGAGATTTGTGAACGCTTCTTAGTAATTAAATGGTAAGAAGTAGAGTTTCAAAAAAATAATGTAGTTGCGAAGGGTAATCATATTGAACAACCCGCCATTCGTAACTTAAATAAACTAATGTTAAAAAAAGTTGTTAGATATTCATAGAATTGTTGTGATGATTCGATAAACCAAATATATGCTGAGTAAGTAGCCGTAGATAATGTGAGGGTTCTGAAAAATGATTGCGGGAAGGGTTTAATTTGTGCTAGTCATTTCGTTATTTAACAATAAAAAGTGCAAAGTTATTCATGTAACCATTCTACCTATTGGGTAAGTATTGGTATTAAGTACGTTTGCACTGGGTTTAAAATTTGTTAAAGCGGTATAATATCACAGAATGCATTTTACTCGACATGAAGAAGATATGGGTGAAAACTTTATGTTACATTTTACCGGGCCTGTAAAACAGATTTATTCGAAATGTGACATAGCAAACAATTAGGGGCGAGTGTTCGAAAATATTCTTGAAATATTCTTCTTTTCTTGCTTGTTGTCACTGAAACTTTTTTCTCAGATCTCGGCTTTTTTGATGGCTTCGCTATCATACCTTTTTAAATGGACATGTTCAGCATTTGGTCGATGTTTCAACTCGTAGTTTCAAGGCACTTCAAATATTTCTAACAATTGGATAAATTCGGTGTTATTTAGTCGTTACTAAGATACTCTAACCCTGAAAAATAAGAATGTTTTCCTTTGATCGAAAAACCTTTGTAGAATATGTCGACAGATATCCATCAATATGGAGATTTGCCTTTGCACCATGAATATGGCGCAGAAGCAAAACTCAATCTCTGGAGTTGTAACTACTCTTTCGATGTTAGCTAAAACTATTTTTAAAACTTACAACATATTTTTGTGCGTTCACAAAGCAGGTTCAAGAACAGTATTTGTATGTCATTGTTAAGTGAAAATCTGTATATCAATGATCTCTCTCTCTATCAATGATCCCTTATTGATAGCGTCTCTCTCGAGTTGCCACGCATTTATAATACATTATTCATATAATGCTGTGTTTTCTACAACAGTACCGCGCGTCCAACCAACGTGATCTCTTTTTTCGGATGACTGATCCCATTTGCGCCTATTCATTTATTGCCTAGTCAAGTCACCACGTTCATATAGTTGAAGTGTTCCATTATACAGTTTGCAGTTAGCTGTCTACTTTCCTTGAAAAAGTCATATGGTTGATGTGCGATAGCTTGCAAACTTTTATTTATATTCTACGCCAAGAAATTTGGATCACGAGTACTGTTTTAGGTTCCTGATTCATACTCTGCATGTTTGATTGTTACTTGCAAAAAATGATTTTGTCATGGACAAAACGAAGGTGAGTTAAGTAATCATCATTACCCTTATTCTCCTGGCATCCCAGTTGAAAGATGTTCTGCTATTTGAAACTAAAGAGTTAGGAAGGTGCGGGGACACTTTCTGTCAATCCTCTTACAAATATTTATTTGTATTGTGTTCTCAAACAGCCGAGAATACAGCACAGATAATTTTTTACCTTTACCCTTGATATTTAATTACCATGTGTTTAGCCGACATTTCTCTCTGAGGAGGGAGACGATACTCTTCCAACCCCGCCCGATAGTTGCATACGACCACCCAACGAGCTAGCAGAGTAACTTACCATATATATATCATTAATAAAACACTGCTCGTTTAGGTTTTCATGATTGGTGATGAGTCTTGTCCTATCGGACGCCCTTACTAAGTCAGTATGGTTCTGTATCCTGGTCCATTTGTTTTTCTTGAGGTGTGAGCATCTTACTACGGTCCTCTTCGATGGCACATCTTTGAGGGATAAAATTTCCTACTTAGTGATATTTCCATCTTTCTGTGCTCTCAGAGGGAGCTTCTCTAAGAAAATGTTGCAAGGAAGCTCCTGCTTGATATTTTTCCATGTTATTTGAGTACTTCTGGTCTTTTAGGATCTTGCTAGTCTTCAGCTTCTGGTGAGGATCCTGTTTCAGTGAATATTGTGTAACTGATACTTGTACTTTGTACTTTTCAATGGGAGATAAACTGTTCTTTGAGTGGACCTTTGATCTGACCGGCTCTAATTTCAAACGCAACCGGGAAAGAGGTTTCAGATTTCAAGAACGTTTCACGTCATTCCATATATCATGGCACCCCTTTCCCAATTGAAATGAATACCCTGAAGATACGGATTTTACGCTTTATTAGAAATGGTGTTGAGGATAACCTATTTTCATTGGGTATTGGCATTTTAGATTAAAGCTTCCACAAATATCTTTTCTGGGTGATCCTCTGCTTGTTCATATTACTTTTGGGTCCATCAATATATGGTGCAACCAAATAATTTAATGTTGATTCGATTTCTAGTTTTAAGGTTTGAAAATTTTTCATCAAGTGCGACCAGGATTTGATGAAGTAAGGGCACTTTTTCAATGTGTTTGAAGTTAAAATGATCATACACACTGTCACTTTTAATAGATAAGCAGTATTTTATTTAGAAAATGTATTGATTCTTAAATGTATAAAGTGAAAAAATTGTTCAAACGGTCGATATAACCTTTGTTAGTTTTTCGGTCTTTTTAGAACTAATTCTCTGAAACCCAATTCGTCAATCACGATGGTGGACCTAACATGTGTGAACGTTGAGATAGCTGAAATTGTACATTTTGATCTACAACTTTAAAAATGAAGTCTTGTTTTTGCGAAAATTAAAAAAACCCGCTTTATTCGTTACTGCCAATCTTCCGTATTTTTTTTTTAATTTCTCAGAAAAAACGCATTTTCATTCGACTTATGTTTTAGCGAGTAAAATATCGTGCAATACAACTTGAAAAGTTGTTGACCAAATGCAAAAACTCAAAGTATGACCTTACCTTATCGGCTAAGCTTCCAAAAAGTGGCCCGCTCGTAGATATCGCCACGATTGCACTTCACCTCTCCTCCGCTCTTCTCGTTTCATGTGAAATGCGTTATAGCTACTTACCTTACTTATTTCTCCGTCTGTGCGCCTGTGTTACGTAAGTTTTTTTTTCGATCTATGCTCCTGTGATAACTATCCTTGCTCCGGTAAACCTTTTCCGGGCCACATTTCGAAGGTTATTTTTCTTATTATAAAAACACATTATTGAAACGTTCAATTCAGGGTTAGAAACACAATCACACAATTTCGCAGGGTATTATTGTAAGTAAAAAATGGGTTTTCACCAATGACAAAATAAAGTACAGGAAGAAAGAAGGGACACATCATACAAAGAACTCCGATAGGTAATTTTTTTTTATTTTCCATTTCAGTGAATATTCAATGATATTAATACGAAAAAACTATCAGAGTATTTCTTTTGTGATCGACAAATTTTATAAAAATGTCAATACAAGTAACCGCATACTGCTCACCAGAGCAAAAAGTTTTCGTCTAGAATTGGCCCTCGAGTATCAAAACCCTACTTCCCAATATTGGGACGCTTCTCTGAGTGACCATGCTACTACCTCAGTTCAACTTCGAAAACTCCTAGAATTGGCACTCCAGTATCAAAACACGTCTTCCCATTATGGGAAGGCTCCTCTGAGCGTCCACGCTACCTCATTTCACCACCGAAAACTCCTAAAATAGGCACACGAGTATCAAAACCCGACTTCCCATTATGAGAAGGCTTCTCGAAGAGTCCATGCCACCTCAGTTCACCGTCGAAAAGGACTATAATTGGCACTCTCTTATCAAATCTCCGCATCCCATTATTGGAAGGCTTCTCTGAGCGTCCGTGCTACCTCAGTTCACCGTCGAAAATGCCTTTAATTAGCTCTCGAGTATAAAAACCCAACATTCCATTATTGGAAGGCAATCGTCTGTTGCGATGAAACTAGTTTTAATTCTAATCATGAGAACAGAAGGTTATGTGTGCGCCGTTTTCCTGTAGAACTGATGGCACCAGGTTGCACCGTGAAGATAAAAGTAGCCTATAGACGAAATGTAATACTTAGGGTAATGTTCGGCTCGAATAACCTGGGTTCACCCATTCATGTGATAGTTAATACAACATCTAGCACCTACTTAATTGTCATTGGAGACAAGGACTTCTTTCACGAAAATAATGCGCTCTACTGCACTGCAGAATTATTCTAAATTCGCTTGCGCAACATGTGGAAGTGTTTTAAATATTTCCCCCGCCTTCTTATTTTCCAGGTGACAATCCAACGGTGCATCTGTGGTTTCGGTTGAAACTGCAAATCCGATATGTGGCGACTCAAGCACGTAACTTACAAGAATTAAAGATTATCCTGGTAAAGTGTTGGAACCAGTTACTACAGACACATTTTTAAATCTTGTAGATGTAAGAACTGTTTGGTCGCATGTGGTCGTCGAGCATCACATTTATCAGGTGGTCATAATATTCAGAACTTCGGTGTACATTTGTCGCATACAAAAGAATTGATTTTTTTTAATGCAATTATGATAAACTTGTACATTATATAGTTGTTTTTGAAACTCTTCGTGCTTTAATATTTTTAAATAATATGTGACATTTCCTATGTTCCACAGGATGTAGATGAGTTTCCTTGGCAGCTGCTTTGTTAAAGTCTATTGTACAGTAAATTATTGAAGAAAGGAATTAAATATATGATAATCATAGATACTATTTGTCTACTATAGCATATCGAAACGTTTAAAACATTGTCAAATTCACTTCCAGGTTTGAGTGAATGAATTATCAATGTCGGGATTCGCAATATGCATAATTTTTCCATGAAACCGCAGTGAAGACCAACACCTGGTCACGCAGACATTCGTTGGTATGGTACATGATCATTTCTCCATGTGTTTTTACAATATCAAAGCTGTATTTCACATTCGTGGTGAGCAGTACTTCCAGTAGGGATATTTCATTCATAGTTGCGGTCCTTCCGTAAGTTGTATAACGCAGATGGTTTTTATGTATTTATGCATTGTGGCAGTGTAGAATGGGCCTGAAATAGAAGCAGCACGTCATTTATCGCACAACAGAAAGACCAAATGTTCGGAAATTGCTTACCACAGTTTAACAGGAAGTAAAGTATTTTATACAACCTTCGCTTCCTGAAATACGAGGGGAAAGGTAAAAGGTAAATTGAAAGTGAAAATATGCAAGAAGAATATCTTAACATTTTCATGGTGAGAGTTCTATTTGAGTGTTTTAAAATCATACTTTTTCTGCTTATTTGCTCTCAAAAGGGAATTGAATTGGAAGTAACGAATAAGCTATTATTCGATTTAATCAAAATGTATGAAAGAACTGTGAAAATGAATTTCTGAAGTTCCTGATCATGAAGACTGGGGTTAGAGTTGTAGCACCCGCCTGCTGGAAATGGCGATATTATAGTAACAAAGTGAAAAAATATTTTTTAACAATTATTGACTTGAAGTGCAGTTTCAAGATACTACTGGACCTAATACAAATATTTTTTTTTATTTTTAATATTCAACACAGGTCCATTATTATTTTACCCTTCGTAATTTGGCTGAATATTTAGAACTAAAATTTTCCGTGAACTAAGATATCCGGCTATAGAAAAAAGAATAGATTCCCTCATTCATAGTCCGTTGACTTATATTTTTGCTTTTACAATGATACAGTAGATTAATTCATGAACTGAAAAGATAGAAATCGAAGTGATCAAGGTACCCCGATTTTTATGTTTGAAATGCTACGGAATTCAAAACATTTCCCATCTGATTCCTTAAAATAGACAACTGATATGTGAAAGGAAGTCGGCCAGACTCAGAGCTTCCTGGGTGATGCCTTTTCAGCGTCCAATAGCAAGTAGTATCCAAAACCCTCAACTTTATCAAGTGCAAACCCAGCCTTCAAGCTCAGGCACTTCTTTGAAATACAAATTATGTTTTTGCTGTTTGCTAAAACCTTCCGTCAGGGGCAGCAACACAATGTGTTTCAAATAAATTTGTCGAAACACATCTACGGATGTATATGATCATCAGCTTGAATATATAGCGTGAAAATGGGTCTGTCTTGTTCGCTGGAGTCAACGAAAGTGCTTTTAATATCACGTGACTGCCATGCCAATCATGACCCGGCACTGCTGTTATTCAAAATTAATACTTTAGTAAAAGCGAAAAAACCAATTCGAACTTATAAAACAATCATTTTGCGAAAATATTTGCAGTTAATGTCATTCGTAAAAGTAGTTTTGCAATAGAGTAAAAGTTAAAAAGCTTTTATTACTGAAATTCTGGTCTTCCAATCATGTTTTCGAAAAACCAAAAACAGTACGCTATTAAATTGGTATTTTGATCGTAGCTTTTTCACACTTGTTTGATCTCGATACAGGGTTGGATGCAACTCTTTGTAAAATATTCTATCTGCACTCACGGACAACGAAATTTGCAAGCCTAGAAGAAAACATTCCACAACCGCGAAACCTTGCAAATAGCAAGGGTGCGTGCTAGAATGCAAATATACTACCTTTGGTGTACATGCGCATGACCGCACACTCTTTGGGGAATCTGCAAGCACGAACCGACAAATATATACACCGGCGTGTAGTCGATGCCCTATGAAACGGAAAAGCACCGGACGCCGTAAGAAAAAGTGCAGCGTGACAGGAAGGCCGGGTAGCCGCCAGAGAATTCGATTTATGCAACTTACAAACTTTGAGAGGGGCCTGATCATCGGGCTAAAAACCGTAGAGTGGTCAGCGGGCCGTATAGCCCGACACGTGGATCGTTCGGACCATACTGTCCGATTGTGTTGGGAGCAGTGGACACTGGACGGCAGCGCCACACGGCGGAGCGGCTCCGGACGGGCCGGGAGACACCACCAGTAAAGCGGATCGACGGATAGTGTTCCAGACACGAACGAATCTTTCAATATAGCCCATCCAAATCTCCAATTCAATTCTCAACAGTAGTGAAACTGTGTGCAAATTTGATGGTTTGTTTAAACAGATTCCTAGTCTAATGTTTCTTCCAGTACAGAATTTATATATATATATATATCATCATCATCATCATCATTGTCAACCATTATCAATCCACTGCTGGACGAAGGTCTCCCCAAGTTTCCTCCACAACGGTCTGTCTTGTGCCAGTCTCCTCCATGTCACTCCCGCATATTTACGAATTTCATCCACCCATCTCCCATGTGGTCTTTTTCTGGGTCTTTTCCTGTCCCTTGGAATCCAATCTAAAATTTCGGCTGTCCATCTATGGTCTGTCCTTCTGGCAGTATGTCCAGCCCATTGCCATTTCAGGGATTTAACTCTGATCATGATGTCTTCCACTCTCGTCATTTTTCGGATCCACGAGTTCCTCTTCTTATCTCTCCTGGTTATAGCAAGCATGCACCTCTCCATGCTTCTTTGAGTTGTCTGCAGCTTTTGTATGTCTCTTTTAGTTAAGGTCCATGTCTCTGCACCATACGTAAGCACTGGAAGGATGCATTGATCAAACACTTTTCTTTTAAGACATAATGGCATATTGCTCTTGAAAATTATGCTGTTTCTTCCAAAAGCTCTCCAGGAAAGTTTTGTACGCCGATTAATTTCTTCATCAATGTGACCCTCACTTGATATCTGCTGTCCAAGATAAACATACGTATCTGTTATCTCCAGTTTTTCTCCATCAATCGATAAATCTTCATTTCTTGTAAAAGCATTGAACATCACTTTTGTTTTCTGAAAGTTCATTTTTAATCCCACTTCTTTACTCTTGTCAGCAAGTTCCTGGATCATACTCTGCAGCTCTGATGGGGTAGTTGCAAAAATGACTACGTCATCAGCAAAACGAAGATGGGTTAGATAATCTCCATTAATCTTTATCCCTTTGTTTTCCCAGTTCAGTGATTGAAAGACATTTTCCAATGTGGCATTAAAGAGCTTCGGAGATATGGTGTCACCTTGTCTCACTCCCTTTCCAATTTTTATGTGTGTTGTATTTTCAAACAGCCGAATCTTTGCACTTGCATTTTCATAGATGTTATTAATAATATTAATGTATGCATCTTCAATACCGCAGGATTTCAGAGCCGTGGTAACTGCTGATGGTTTCACCGAATCAAAGGCTTTTTCATAATCGATAAAAGCCATTCACAATGGAAGTTCATATTCCCTCGCTCTTTCAATCAGTTCTCTCAGTACGTGGATATGATCTATTGTGCTGTAGCCACTCCTGAATCCAGCTTGTTCTCTCGGTTGAGCCATGTCCAGTGTTACCTTCAAGCGGTGTGAAAGAACTTTAGTGAAGATTTTATAAACCACTGATAGGAGGCTGATAGGTCTGTAGTTCCTGAGATCCTCAATGTCACCTTTTTTATGTAGCAGGATCATTGTAGCATTGTTCCAATCCTCAGGAATCTTCCCTTCATTAAGGCATCGAGTGAAAATTTGGGCGAGTACTGTTTCAATTTCTCCACTTGCTTCTTGTATGATGTCTATAGTAATTCCATCTTCTCCTGGAGCTTTCCCTCGCTTCATGTTCTTGATTGCATGAGCAACTTCTGCTGGGAGGATTGGAAGAACTCTGGTACCTTTCATGATGTCTGGAGTACATGTATCATCCCTTTCATATAATTTGGAGTAGAAATCTTTCACTCTTGTCAAAATTTCGCCTCTATTTCTTGTTATAGAACCATCTTCTTTTCTCAGAGCCATAATCTGTTTTCTTCCCTTACTGAGATGTCCCTTTGCTATCTTAAGGCTTTGGTTGTTTTCAATTGCTTTCCTCACTAGCTCACAGTTGAATTTCCTTACGTCTTCAGTGATACTTTTTCGTGTTGTCTTGCATAGCTCTATATATTCCACTTTGGAAGTCACATCTACTTTAGTTGTCCTCATCTCTCTTCTTTTTTGCATCAACATTTTGGTTTTTCCTGATAATTTGTTCACATGCAACTTGTTCTTAGACCCAGCTAATTTTGTCGCTGTTTCCATTAGAGCTTTGGTTACTTTTCTGTTAACTTCCGAAATATCCACTTCTTCCGATGTTAGGCCTTCTAAAGCAGAGAATCTGTTCTTCAGTTCCAACTTGAAAGTATTATGGTGTTTTTTAAGGTTGGTTATGTCAATACATTTTGTTTGTCTTATGAGCTTGCCACGTTCCAGTTTAGTGTTGAGGTGCATCTTACATCTCACCAATCTATGGTCACTACCTGTGTTGAACTTGTTCAGCACACTGCAGTCTTCGATGACGAATTTTTTGTTACACATAATAAAATCAATTTCACTTGTCGTCCCAATTGGATGTCTCCATGTCCATTTCCTGTGTGGCTTTTTCTTGAAAAAGGAGTTCAAGATGAAAAATCCTTCTGCCTCTGCAAACTCAACGAGAGTATTTCCACGCTGGTTTCTGTTGCCGTGACCGAATTTACCTACTGAAGTTTCATTCTGTTGCCGTTGCCCTATTTTTGCATTGAAATCTCCCATAATTATCTTCAAGTGCTGCTTACCTTTATTATTTAGATGACGAATTTCCTCATAAAATTCTTCAATTTCTTCTTCAGGATGACTTGTGGTGGGTGCATAAGTTTGAATAATCTGAGCCTGGTATCTTCTCGATAGTTGGATAACGAGTCGTGCAGCTCTGTCAGAGGAACTTTCAACTTCTACCACTTTATCCTTCAGTTTCTTGTTTATTATAAATCCAACACCACTAGTTCTGCCAGTATCTGTCCCACGATAATAGAAGAGATGTCCACTTTTCAGTTCAATGAGATCTTCTCCTTTTCTCCTTACCTCACTTAGCCCGACGATGTCCCACTTGATCCTTTGTAGTTCCTCTTCCAATTCAAGAAGCCTTGAATCAGAAGATAGGGAGCGTCCGTTATAGGTAGCCAAGGTCAGCATCAAATGGCAGCCTAGTCCGGTCCTCCGGGGATTCTTAGCACCCTCTGCCTTCATGTCGCACTGGCCGCTGCCTTGGCCAGGTACATTCCAGCTCCCGGAGACTGAGGGCCAAGATTTAAGTTGTTGAGTCATTTTGGAGGTGTTTGGCCATAACTCACCACGCTGGCCAAGCGGGTTGGTGAGTGTGGGATAGCATTTCCTCTGATCCCGATGGTATAGTTATACCGCTATTGGCGGTCGTCAGAGCCCCTTTAGTGGGAACAGGATGCACCACGAGAAGGCGGGGTTGACATTTGTCAAGGAGAGGCTGTGATGTTACGCATCACCTGACCTTACATATATGTATATATATATATATATATATATATATATATATATATATATATATCATCATCATCATTGTCAACCATTATCAATCCACTGCTGGACGAAGGTCTCCCCAAGTTTCCTCCACAACGGTCTGTCTTGTGCCAGTCTCCTCCATGTCACCCCTGCATACTTTCGAATTTCATCCACCCATCTCCCATGTGGTCTTCTTCGGGGTCTTTTCCTGTCCCTTGGAATCTAATCTAAAATTTCGGCTGTCCATCGATGATCTGTCCTTCTGGCAGTATGTCCAGCCCATTGCCATTTCAGGGATTTAACTCTGATCATGATGTCTTTCACTCTTGTCATTTTTCGGATCCACGAGTTCCTCTTCTTATCTCTCCTGGTTACACGAAGCATGCACCTCTTCATGCTTCTTTGAGTTGTCTGCAGTCTTCGTATATCTCTTTTAGTTAAGATCCACGTCTCTGCACCATACGTAAGCAATAGAAGGATGCATTGATCAAACACTTTTCTTTTAAGACATAATGGCATATTGCTCTTGAAAATTATGCTGTTTCTTCCAAAAGCTCTCCAGGCAAGTTTTGTACGCCGATTAATTTCTTCATCAATGTGACCCTCACTTGATATCTGCTGTCCAAGATAAACGTACGTGTCTGTTATCTCCAGCTTTTCTCCATCAATCAATAAATCTTCATTTCTTGTAAAAGCATTGAACATCACTTTTGTCTTCTGAAAGTTCATTTTTAATCCCACTTCTTTACTCTTGTCAGCAAGTTCCTGGATCATACTCTGCAGCTCTGATGGAGTAGTTGCAAAAATGACTACGTCATCAGCAAAACGAAGGTGGGTTAGATAATCTCCATTAATCTTTATCCCTTTGTTTTCCCAGCTCAGCGACGGAAAAACACCCTCCATATATATATATATATATATATATATATATATATATATATTATGAAGGGATGTAAGGTCAGGTGATGCGTAACATCACAGCCTCTCCTTGACAAATGTCAACCCCGCCTTCTCGTGGTGCATCCTGTTCCCACTAAAGGGGCTCTGACGACCTCCATTAGCGGTATAACTATACCATCGGGATTAGAGGAAATGCTATCCCACACTCACCAACCCGATTGGCCAGCGTGGTGAGTTATGGCCAAACACCTCCAAAATGACTCCACAAATTAAATCTTGGCCCTCAGTCTCCGGCAGCTGGAATGTACCTGGCCAAGGCAGCGGCCAGTGCGACATGAAGGCAGAGGGTGCTAAGAATCCCCGGAGGACCGGACTAGGCTACTATCTGATGCTGACCTTGGCTACGTACAACGGACGCTTCCTATCTTCTGATTCAAGGCTTCTTGAATTGGAAGAGGAACTACGAAGGATCAAGTGGGACATCGTGGGGCTAAGTGAGGTAAGGAGAAAAGGAGAAGATCTCATCGAACTGAAAAGTGGACATCTCTTCTACTATCGTGGGACAGATACTGGCAGAACTAGTGGTGTTGGATTTATAATAAACAAGAAACTGAAGGATAAAGTTGTAGAAGTTGAAAGTTTCTCTGACAGAGCTGCACGGCTTGTTATCCAACTCTCGAAAAGATACCAGGCTCAGATTATTCAAACTTATGCACCCACCACAAGTCATCCTGAAGAAGAAATTGAAGAATTTTATGAGGAAATTTGTCATCTAAATAATAAAGGTAAGCAATACTTGAAAATAATTATGGGAGATTTCAATGCAAAAATAGGGCAACGGCAACAGAATGAAACTTCAGTAGGTAAATTCGGTCACGGCAACAGAAACCAGCGTGAAAATACTCTCGTTGAGTTTGCAGAGGCAGAAGGGTTTTTCATCTAGAACTCCTTCTTCAAGAAAAAGCCACACAGGAAATGGACATGGAGACATCCAAATGGGACGACAAGTGAAATTGATTTTATTATGTGTAACAAAAAATTCGTCATAGAAGACTGCAGTGTGCTAAACAAGTTCAACACAGGTAGTGACCATAGATTGGTGAGATGTAAGATGCACCTCAACACTAAACTTGAACGTGGCAAGCTCATAAGACATAAAATCTATTGACATAACCAACCTTAAAAAACACCATAATACCTTCAAGTTGGAACTGAAGAACAGGTTCTCTGCTTTAGAAGGCCTAACATCGGAAGAAGTGGACATCTCTGAAGTTAACAGAAAAGTAACCAAAGCTCTTATGGAAACAGCAACAAAATTAGCTGGGTCTAAGAACAAGTTGCATGTAAATAAATTATCAGGAAAAACGAAAACGTTGATGCAAAAAAGAAGAGAGATGAGGACAACTAAAGAAGATGTGACTTCTAAAGTGGAATATATAGAGCTATGCAAGACAGTACGAAAAAGCATCACTGAAGACGTAAGAAAATTCAACTGTGAACTAGTGAGGAAAGCAATTGAAAACAACCAAAGCCTAAAGATATCAAAGGGACATCTCAGTAAGGGAAGAAAACAGATTATGGCACTGAGAAAAGAAGATGGTTCTGTAACAAGAAATAGAGGTGAAATTTTGACAAGAGTGAAAGATTTCTACTCCAAATTATATGAAAGGGATGATACATGCACTCCAGACATCATGAAAGATACCAGTACCAGAGTTCCTCCAGTCCTTCCAGCAGAAGTTGCACATGCTATCAAGAACATGAAGCGGGGAAAAGCTCCAGGAAAAGATGGAATTATTGTAGACATCTTACAAGAAGCAAGTGGAGAAATCGAAACAGTACTCGCCCAAATTTTCACTCGATGCCTTAATGAAAGAAAGATTCCTGAGGATTGGAACACCGCTACAATGATCCTGCTACATAAGAAAGGTGACATTGAGGATCTCGGAAACTACAGACCTATCAGCCTCCTATCCGTAGTTTATAAAATCTTCACTAAAGTTCTTTCACACCTCTTGAAGGTAACACTGGACATGGCTCAACCGAGAGAACACGCTGGATTCAGGAGTGGCTACAGCACAATAGATCATATCCATGTGCTGAGAGAACTAATTGAAAGAGCGATGGAATATGAACTTCCATTGTGCATGGCTTTTATCGATTATGAAAAAGCCTTTGATTCGATGAAACCATCAGCAGTTACTATGGCTCTGAAAACCTGCGGTATTGAAGATGCATACATTAATATTATTAATAACATCTATGAAAATGCAAGTGCAAAGATTAGGCTGTTTGAAAATACAACACACATAAAAATTGGAAAGGGAGTGAGACGAGGTGACACCATATGTCCGACGCTCCTTAATGCCACATTGGAAGGTGTTTTTCAGTCACTGAGCTGGGAAAACAAGGGGATAAAGATTAATGGAGATTATATAACCCACCTTCGTTTTGCTGATGACGTAGTCATTTTTGCAACTAGCCCATCAGAGCTGCAGAGTATGATCCAGGAACTTGCTGACAAGAGTAAAGAAGTGGGATTAAAAATGAACTTTCAGAAGACAAAATTGATGTTCAATGCTTTTACAAGAAATGAAGATTTATCGATTGATGGAGAAAAGCTGGAGATAACAGACAGGTACGTTTATCTTGGACAGCAGATATCAAGTGAGGGTCACATTGATGAAGAAATTAATCGGCGTACAAAACTTTCCTGGAGAGCTTTTGGAAGAAACAGCATAATTTTCAAGAGCAATATGCCATTATGTCTTTAAAGAAAAGTGTTTGATCAATGCATCCTTCCAGTGCTTACGTATGGTGCAAGGACGTGGACCTTAACTAAAAGAGACATACAAAGGCTGCAGACAACTCAAAGAAGCATGGAGAGGTGCATACTTGCTGTAACCAGGAGAGATAAGAAGAGGAACTCGTGGATCCGAAAAATGACAAGAGTGGAAGACATCATGATCAGAGTTAAATCCCTGAAATGGCAATGGGCTGGACATACTGCCAGAAGGACAGATCATCGATGGACAGCCGAAATTTTAGATTGGATTCCAAGGGACAGGAAGAGACCCAGAAGAAGACCACATGGGAGATGGGTGGATGAAATTCGAAAGTATGCAGGGGTGACATGGAGGAGACTGGCACAAGACAGACCGTTGTGGAGGAAACTTGGGGAGACCTTCGTCCAGCAGTGGATTGATAGTGGTTGACAATGATGATGATGTATTATGAAATATGTTTACCATCTTATATTTTGGGTTTCAGTAGTTTCAAATACTCATTTTAAATAAATGATATTGATAATATTCTCTTAGTTTGAAGCTCTCTGTATTTTCTTCATATAATTTAATATTTTAATGTAGTATTGCTAAATATTTCAAGGGTGTTTTAGAATCCAATTGTGTTTAAATGAGCAAAAGTTCACGTGTACGAATTTATGACATGATTCCGAATCACAGAAATTAATAGTCAGAATCCATTCATTCGCACAATATCCAGTTTTAATTTATGTTTTGATACCTAAGGTAAATTTTGCGCTTTGGCTTGAAAGAATTTCCATTATTTTAATGTATTTCTTTCATTCCGAATAAGTCAATGTTCTGAGGGTGAAACATAAGATACAGTGATGAGTTTTAGATGTATAATCTCTCTGTATATAAAAGAGACTGCGTGTGTGTCTGTCGGTCGGATTCCACATAGAACTAGGCGTCCAAGAGCCACGGAATTTGTTATGAAGGTACCTGTAGAAATCTTCTGGGGCAGCTCGAAGCGATTTTTTTTTTAATTTGAATTTAATTTTTAGTTATTTAATGTTAGGCGTTTCTACCAGATCTGAGTGTGTCTTTCAACATTGTTGACAATAACCTTATCACACTGAACGTTAAGGCGTGCAGAAAAGTAGTTCACCATAAATTTTAGGCGTTGCTTTTTTAGAATTCCGTTATGACTGTTTTCATTCGTAAATACATTATTACGCCCTTTTTTGTAAGCGTTGTTTGCCGATTGTATTATGACCTTGAGGGCGGAGAAGAAAAAAAAAAGAAAATAGAACGTAGTTTTTCAATCTGCGTTATTAATTCAAAAGTGCCAAACGTCAGAAGGTCATCATACTATGCCTCAACCTCCCAGAAAGAAACAATGTGTAAGAAGAACACAAAAAATGGATAAAGAAAATCGAAGAAGGAGAAGGTAGTAATAAACTGCAGAAAAACAAGAAAGAAGGCTAGAACAAGATAAGATTTTCCCAAGGAGTTTCGGATTGCACACGAAGATGTCTGCAGGTACCTTCATAACAAATTTCGTCGCTCTATGTCGCCTAATTCTATGTGAAATCCGACCGACAGAGGATTTTGTTTGGATGGACAGTATACACTCGACCGACTGCATCACTGGGCCTGATTCCTGGGTGGTCATGTTCATCATCTCTATGTACGTATATCCTATCTTTAAGCCACACCGGAAAGTGGGAATGAGGAAGTCTTCGTTACAAGAATAATGTACTTTTCATCTCAATCAATTTCGTTGCATAAGCCTTCTGCTTTTAAATATTTCAATTATTTACATTGGACGTGACAACTACTAAATAATTCAAATACATTTTTTTATCCTAATATTCTATTCCGGGAAGTTGTACTATAAATTCGTATAAACCTTGATTTGCCAGTCTTAATTTAATTGCCGATATAGCTTTTACTTTATACTACCACTAGCCCGTCAACAACGGGTACAACAGGCTAGTGAAAACTAAATGTGAATGAGTCTCTTAAAGAACTGGTTCCTTTAAGGAAAACTCAGTTCCCAAATCACTCACTTTGCTCATTCATCTATTTATATGAATGGTTCACGAACGTCTCAACTCTAGACAGCATAACATAGCAACAAATAACAGAACGGAAAAGTGGAATTTTAACAGCGCAACCACTCCGACATATAACTTACCATGCACACGCTTAATGGATCTGACAGAGAAAGTGGAATTTCACAAAACTAAAGCCATAAGGCCTCTAACTATCGTTGTATGGTAAATGTAAATGATGTCCCTCAAGTGTCAAACAAATTTCTGTTGGTTTCGCACTCGAGTGAAATACTTTTCGTTTCAAGTTCACTAAATTGAAACCCATGCTTTTCCATTCGTTTCAGAGTGATTTCATTCTTAAACGCAGTAGAAAGGAAAAGGTGTTGCCTTGTCTGTTGTTCCATTGTAGGTTTTTGAATTTAAATTCCTAATTTTATTTTTATTTCACATTACTACACGCACTGGTTAAATTTGAGTATTGGCTTTAAAATCAAAATATACAGAATAAGCGGAACAGGAAATGTATTATTCACTGCTACAAACGTAGAGCGTTGAGTTTTTCTAATAGCATCTTTTTAATCCTCGTTGAAATATAAATACACTTAATTTAAATACATGACTTACGTCCACTAGACTGCAATATACTTAATGCAAACACGTACAATATTTTTGGGAAACGGACTAATTTCCGTTGACATGTGTCACAAAAAACAGCCCAAAAAACATCGTGTCTTTACTAAGGAGGTTTCTTCTTTCTAGGTTACATATTACTTCAGCCAGAATGTCGGGACGTGTACGCAGAAAGACGAAATTTCGCCTGTCACATTTCCACAACGAGAGATCAGGTCTTTCACCAAATTAAAAAAAATTACATCATTTGGGTATGTGAGAGGTATGAGGGTACTCGGTGCTATTGCGACGCTCTTGTAAAGAGATTGTGTTAAAATGTAAACTCCTGCGCAGAGAGGCTCGCATTGAATGGTTGACCATGGGTGTGACTGTCGGAGAACAACTGTGACTCGGTCGTATCCTATTTTTTTACTTTTTTCGAAAGATAAACATGAGTTCCAATTTTTATCCAAACTGCGCCTCTTCTAACGGTGTACAACACTACTGAGTATGCACTGAAAGAATGTCACAAAAATATAACGATGGCTGATGAAATTAATTCGAAGTAATCTCCTGTTATTTTTTAAAGCATACTAAAAGCGACGCAAAAATTTTCACTTTGTGTAGTTTTTATTAACTGGTTGATATTCGGGAAAAGTTCTAGATAAAGCATATGTGTTCATGAAATTGCTGCAAACACATGTGGTGGTGTATAATTCCAATGTTGTTATCTGTTTGAATTCCTTCGCTAGTACCTGTAGTAATGGTCATAGAACTTATTAAACAAAGTTACTCAAATGATTCGTCTGATTCCAAAAGAGAATAATCCAATGCCTATCAAACATGTATGACCTTGACATGCACCACATGAAAGAAGAAATCTCAAGTTTCAGAATGTAACGGAGAGAGGGCTCCACTGTCGCTGTGGCGCCACCTCATAGTCATTGTGCTGTTCGCCGTTACTTCAAAGAAGTGTTTCTCCACTATTATTGTCCGTTGTGGGCCACATGACTTGGTGCTTTACAAATGGCCGTTTATGTCACAGGAAAATACAACGTGTGACCCCCTCTTTTGGTGGTACGTTAGGGATACCGTGTCCTTGAACCATTTCCAAAAACCCTGAATGAGCTAAAAAAATAGGATTGTAGCTGCGGTGGAAACTGTGACAGTGGATATACTGGAGTGAATACAGGAGGAAATAGCCTATCGTCTTATCGTTGCTCATGTAACTAAGAGAAGTCACCTACAGCACTTATAAGGTGAGAGACAAAACTCAGTTTTGGTTTTTGTTGATGTATCTTTTCTCACTGTGTGCTGTAAACGTTGAAAATATAGTCATTTGAAATCGGACGAGTCATCTTGAATTACTCTGTAGTTTCCCAATCGCCTTTTATTAATGCAACCGTGGAAAGAAATATCTTATCCCTTCTACTTCATTAATCCAAGGAGAGAAGTTTCCTTTGTTTGCTATTGCTCATTCAATACCTTTGAAACGGTCCGAATAAATGCTTGACTGAAGAATTTACCTCCTTTTCCAACCGATATTGTTGCTCATCATGGAGCCCAGATGAGTGTATTAAAAATTTTATACCATTGAAATATTTTCAACAAATGGAAGTTCAAAATTGGTTATATTTTTAAAAATATTATTTCTGCTTTTGTTTTATTATTTTAAACAGACTTGCTGCTTCCCTCTTTTGCACTATTCTATGTATTGTTGCTCCTCATTGCACAAAATTACCGTAGAAATTGAATAAAAAACATTAATTTTCTTTTAGGGAATGCGTTAGATATCTTTTTATCTGTAAAATATATAAAAAGGTGATAAAAAAAAGAAATATGATTTTTTGTTCCTCATTACTTTAACTACAGCATACTGATCATGATGAACATTTTTAATTTAAAACCTTATTCGCTGGTTGATCCAGGATAAAGCGATTTATCTTCCTGTGAGATAAGTTTAATCTTCCATAAAAATGTTTGAACAAAATATGATGACGTAAAAGCCTACCGCCCAAACAGCCCGGCTTTCATTGATGTTCAGCAAATTTTGAAGTATGGCAGAGAATAATAAAAATATTAACGGATAGTGGCTCCTGTTGTAGTCATGCATTAAACTGGATGAATATTTTATATGTGACAAAGGTTATCCGCTTCGCTTGTAGTATTAATAAATTATCCAGGACCAATAATAATATGCACATACGTCTCTGAATTCGCCATAACTTTGTGAATAGAAATGTAGGAAGCATTTAAAAATATTTTGACTAAACGCTTACTTCTAAACACATGGTGTCCAAGCTGTTCCATGGATGAAGTTTCTTCCGATGAAACCAACGTAGGAGTGGAGTACACGTTTGGACTGAAAAATTCTTATTTGAAGCCCTGTAGTAAAACTCAGTGCCAGTTTTACAGGGAAAGAAGTCATAGAATCAATTTTTCCTAGTTGGGGAACTATTTCTACAAAAAACATTTGCTTGCTCCATCTAATGCTGATTATTCAAAGTTTGCTTCATATTTCCTCTTGATACTTCAATCCAGGCAATGGATTTTTTTCTAATTTTAGGGTCTGTGTCAAATTCCATTTAGCAGAGACTAGGATGGACGCTATGATATGAATTAATTATGCCAATACAGAGCCGATCAGCCTTTAGAAGACTGCGATAGGTTCAGTAAGTGGCATAGGCGAGCACCTATATGATAACTTGTAGAATAATAAAGTTACAGTAAGGCTAATGAGCAAGTTTCGCCTTATTTGCTTTTACGCCTTATTTGCTTGACAAGTTTCGCCTTATTTGCTTGATTAGCTATAAACGACGAAGTTAAAGTTTATGTTTTCCTATGCCTGCAGAGAATCATTCATACCCAACTGTACAACAACGTGTAGATGAAAACTAATGCAATCATTCTTCGGAACCAGAAAAAGTAGCTTTCTCATGGGGAAAATAAGTACATAGTTTGTGAAACTTCTTTTTAGTGACGAAGTAAATATTTGGTTACAGAATGGACAAAAAAAGTCTTAAATGCATTGACGCTGTACGCCCTGTAAATGCATTAGTAGTTTATAATTATGTGCAATAATACACGTCTACAGGCAAAGAAAAAAATAACACCGAGAGAAAAGGAACCTTGTGTTGGTCTCGTTAAAAGAGCGATGAAATTGTAATGCAAAAGATTAGGATAATATGGCTGAACGAAAGAGCCTAATTTACTAAGATATATGCGACAGGGGAGTCAACTTGAACCATGATGACTTTCTGATGCACTATTGTCTAACAAATACCAACAGTAATATAAATGATTTGTTTCGGTTTATAATCTAAAAAATAATTTATTTAAAAATTAAATATAATTGTCTGTTATAAGGTAATGCACTAAATTTTCCTTTTTTCACGCCTTTGAATAGGTTTTGATCCTGAAGATAAAAATATGTAAAGAAACGTAAAGCAAGATTGTTATTTATCTTCATACTATCTCTTCCCCTTTAAGTAGATGAAAAATAAGGATGAAATCCATCATGACTACCTTACCCATGAATTCCTCGTGTGATTTTAAATTAAGATACAAATCAAAAAGAAGTGATACGTAATTGGATACAAAGAAAGGAAAAAAATGCTTCATTTCCGTAAGTCCAATATTATGGTTCTGTTATTTATTTCTTTCTTTCTTTTGTGTCTGTCCCGTTCAAACATCCAGTCAGGAACGTTTCGTGTAAAGAAGAGTGACGAACCGTGCATATGTTTCACAACTTATACGAAAACGTTTTATCAAAGAGGACTGCTACGAATATCATGTTTAGTTTAGATTTTTAAATAAAAGAACTGAATTTTATGCGACCGTAATATGAAATTTCACATCTCCTGCTCTGGTGAAATTCCTTTCGAATGCTCGTATTCCAAGCAGAAGCCACTCTCGAAGGTATTTCTTGCGCCACGTTCATACATTATTGTTTTGTTTTGCTCAGCGTGTTCCGCATACTCAGAAAAAAAAAAAAAAAAAAACTCGAAATCTTCTAGTTCTGCACGTAGTCGCTCATTAGCAATGCTTCAATTTGCGATTCTTTTGTATATATATATATGTACGGGGAGAAATTAGTAGTATGTTTGTTTAAATAGAATATGGATCCCCGGTATTTAAAAATCTCACCGAGAATTCTAGGAAACATGTAAAATAAACGTAATAACACTATACGAATTATCTTAACCTGCTGCAAATGACCTGAGTAGGGTATGAAAAAAACAATTGTGAAATAATTTCACTCAGGACATATTTTCTGGACTGTGTTTCTCAGAGAAAGTCTTACTTCCTAAACTTTACAGCTGCAAGTTTACACAAGTTTGGCAAACTAAATATGCTTTTTATCAGAGTTTATTAATATTTATCGAAGGAGGTACGGATAGTGAATTTATTGATGTTATTAAAATTTTCTTCATCATCAATTTCGAGAAAATTCAATATAACGAAACGAATTCTCATTTTCCTCAAATACCGTAGAAGTAGGATCAACTGCATTCAGCTCGGGGTCAAGCACCCATAAGTTAAGTTCATTTTTGTTTTGTATTTTTCGCTTTGTTTATTGTTATGGGATGTAGATGGCGCCTAAAAGCACGTAATTATTTTTCTAGTGTTGTATAGATGTTTCCAAGTTTTGGTTTGCATTCCGAAATATAAAAATGTCATATGTTTTAAACCAAATTTTTTTACCTCTGCCATCTCCAGCGTGTTAATGGTTAAATTTAACAAGAGCGCAGTGGTTTTTGTTGAAAATATGTTTATTCCATTTCATGCCAATGAGCCTCAAATTATTCTAAAGTTAAAAGCCTCTGTTTTCTTAATTCTTCCGTTACTCAGTTCTATTAAGAAATAAGTAAATAAATGTTGCCCACAATTGAAATATAGCATAATCTCTTTAGATTTCACAATTTGTGAACCATATCTGCTTGGAACATATGCTAATCTCTGACTCCATGAAGAATAAGTCTGCTAAAACCAGTTCCATGTACTTTCTAAAAAAAAACACGAGTCTCTAAAAACGTGCAACAAGCTCTTTTTTTTTTTTTGATTGAAGGTTTAACGACCTCCATGAGCAACTCAATGGGAGTCTCCCTTCCTTAATTTAGTGCTTCTGGTTCCAGGGAAGGGAGAGAGCCTGTGCTGTAAGGCAAATACAACATCAATGCCTTACGGGATTCAAACCCGCACCCTTCACAGACAAATGGTCATGAGCCACCGTACGGCACGACAAGTTCTAATTGAGTGTAACTGTCTAATGCAAGAAACGATAATACGGTGAAATCTTCATTAATGGACACCTCCAATAAACGGTAAGTTTTGGTTGGTACAGAAGGGTTTTTTAGGACCTACATTAACGATAATATCCGAATATTAAGAGCGGTCAACGGATACTCAATCAGCCTCGAAGGAGATCTAACGAACACCCTATCTCTTGGAAATTACAAAGTTCCTTCTGTACTTCGGCAAGTGGGATAAGATAGGGACAAATAACATATATTGCTAAAGGCATAATGCTTTGAATTCCGGCAGATACAGTGGTATTCTAAACCCTAAAATTTTTATTTTGACGGAAAAGTTTTAATAAATCAGTTGATTACATAAATTTAAAACCAATTGGTTACC
The DNA here is from genome assembly GCA_039090855.1 of Macrothele yani. Classification (NCBI taxonomy): domain Eukaryota; kingdom Metazoa; phylum Arthropoda; class Arachnida; order Araneae; family Macrothelidae; genus Macrothele; species Macrothele yani. Next base: position 84,086,523 of record CM077033.1, on the reverse strand, counting down.
TACCATGAAAGAACTGTCTGATGATGCGCATCAACATTTCCAAGCAGTGTCCTGAGCAGAGGCTAAATTAGGGCTGGATAGGCGGGGCTGCAATCGAACGTGTAGCCCAGGAGAGGACGCAAAAATCGTTGCTTGGGATCTTCTTAAAATTGGAATTCAAACTTTAACAGCAGTTTCTCGTACACATCAAGTTTTGCATTTCTTCCTCAAAATGTTCAGGCAATGCAAGTGGCATATATTCAGAAATAAAGACGCATTTTTATTGGAGTCAAACTAAAATAAAACCACGGCCATTTTCAAAAACAACCTGGCCTGCAGTTTTTCAATAGGTGGACGGAAGGGATTTTGTTTTACGGTTTTTTAGTTACTCTTCCACGTTTCGCCCCGAGCTAGTTTTCGAAAGCGATGATACACTCCTGGAAAACCAAAATGCAACACCAAGAAGGAAGCATCCGATTGGTCTGAAATTCGCAGCATGCGTCGCCCACGGCGTGACATGCACACAATTAGCATTGCAGGGCATATAGAAATCATGTGCGCCTGGCACGCTACCGAAAAACACTATAAGAATGGTGCACATAAGGTGCGGTGTAAGTAGTGGGAGTGTGTTGTGCTGCCGGACCTGTGCGTGGGAAGCTTCCTGATGCCTCGTCGCAGAATACGGCAGTCATTCCAACACGTTTAGGAGTTCGACAAAGGACAAATAGTGGCTTATCGCGACAGTGGTTTGTCGTGCCAAGACATCGGCGCCCGTGTTGGAGGACATCCAACCACAGTGAGACGAGTATGGATTCTGTGGGTGCAGGATGGACGGACGGACGGACAGACGTGAGCGATTGCCACAGCCGCGGCACACTACCGAACGAGAAGACCGGCATGTTGTGCTGCCGGCATTGACTGCTCACACCGCCACATCACATATATTAGCGCAGGAATTAGGGTGTGTTGCGCAACAACCTGGGTCAGCACGTACCGTTCGACGTCGTCTGCAGGAGCGGGGACGTGTCGCACGGCGCCCATTGCTCCGATTACCATTGACGTTGCACCACCGGCGAGTGCGGCGGCAGTGGGCTGTTGAACGCCGCATCTGGAAAACGGAATGGCACGACATTGTCTTCTCCGACGGATCCCGCTCCTGCCTGCAACACCACGATAGTCGGATCCGCGTGTGGTGGCACCGCGGCGAAAAAATGTATGACGCCAGGATTATGTATCACCATACCGGTCCGGACTCAGGCGTTATAGTTTGGGGCGCAATTGGACATGCCACCCGCACTACTCTGGTACGCATCACCGGTACACTCAACAGCCACCGGTACAACTCCGACGTTTTGGAGCCTGTAGTCCTCCCTAGCATGCAGGACCTGCCAGCGGCCACGTTTCAACAGGACAATGCGCGCCCGCTCGTGGCACGCATTGTGCAAAAATTCTTCACAGTCCACCAGGCGTCACTGCTTCCGTGGCCCTCCTGCTCTCCTGATATATCGTCCATACAACACGCCTTGTCGCTGATCGGCAACCGAGTGCCATGGCAAGCACCACCCGCGGCTACGCCTGATGAACTGTGGCAACGTGTGAAAGCAGCCTGGGCCGACATACCCCAAGCCCACATCCAAAAATATCTTTCGTTCGATGTCGCGGCGCGTAGCGTCCGTTATTGACAGCCGTGGGGGACACACGAAATATTAGTGTCTGCGTGTTTTGCAAGTCGCACGGGCCTGTAAGATAAATCGTTTCATCTTTGTATCTGTTGTTATGTGTCTAGTAAATCTGGCTTTGCTATCTCGTGTCCTTCTTGGTGTTGCGTTTTGGGTAGCCAGCAGTGTATATGGCACTACACTAGTGCTCACTCTTGTGCTCTGATTTTATGATCTATCTTCCTATCTTCTTACACTTTCACATGGAATCTGTTATACACTGCTGGACAATTGCTAAGGACGGATCATAAACGGCTATATAGCGCATAAAAAGCAAGTATGGTTGGATGGCAAGTGAAATAAAATAATGTCAGAATGCCAGGACATTACAAGAAAGACAATTTATTGTGCTCTGAAATCCAGAAGGCTTTGAAACGTGTTCAAAGGACAAACAGGCCATTTTGTGCAGAATTCGTAAACGTGAAAAAATGCAATTACCGTCCGCAGGCATTCCGGCGTAAGATGTCAATACGGGATATGGCCACCATGGAGGGCGATGCAAGATTCCACACGTCGTGTCATGCTTTGCACAACATTATCAAGCAGCTGTTGGGGTAATTTATCCCATTCCTCTGTCAGTACACGGATGAGGGGGTCCTTGTTTATTGGAGGGTATTGGCGACCAGCAAGACTCCTCCCCAAAGCGTCTCACACATTTTCAATTGGATGCAGATCTGGCGAACGTGCTGGCCATACGAGGCGTTGAATATCCTCGCTCTCAAGACACTCCTGGACTGCGATTGTTCGATGACATGTTGCGTTGTCCTCCATGAAAATGAATCTATCACCGACAGCACCACGGAACATGCGAACATGAGGTAGCAGAACATCATTAATGTATCGTTGGCCAGTCATAGTCCCAGTTGGAAGCACATAAAGGGACGTACGGCTATTGATCATCATGCCAGCCCATACCATGACACTACATGTCGGATATCGGTCCCTTCCCTGTATGTTTGCTGGACAACATGTAGTACCACTATCGCGCCAGATCAGTTGTCGTCGACAATCAGACGATAGACTGTATCTACTCTCCTCTGAGAATAGGACAGCAGACCAGTCGTTATCAGTCCAATTGCGATGTTAATGGCACCATTGCAAACGGGCGGTACGGTGACGTCTGGACAATGGGATGCACACAACAGGACGGCGGGCGTATAGTCCTCCTTCATGCAAACGTCTGGCGACAGTTTTTCGGGAGATCCGCTTGCCAGTAGCAGCCATAAACTGATTTGCTACCTCACTAGCTGTGATGCGCCGGTGTCTTTTTGTTGACAGCACTATGTACCGATCTTCTGCAGGTGTCGTACTGCGAACACGAACTCCCCCGTGACGTTTGCTACACTCGCCATTTGTTTGAAATGATTTCCAAAGCCTTGAAACAACACTGTGACTGACTTCGAACTCCCTGGTAACATCTGTTTTTTTTCGCCCTTCTTCAATCTTGCCAATAATACGGCCACGCGTAAAATCATCTAGGTGATGTGTACGAGACATACTGAAAATTGCAAATTCGTCAACTGATTCTTTGCCTTTGAACTTTGCGTTTGAACAACAACGGTCAATACGCGTCAAATCCTTTATATCTCTTATCAGCGCTCTGACGTCACGAAGAAGTTCGGCAATCCAAAATTTGCATACGCACAACACGTCTTACTGTATCCCGCACTTATGCTAATTTCCACATTTTCCTGCCTTCCATTTTATGGTTGCTATCGTCATCCGTATTTAGCAATTGTCCGGCAGTGTAGTTCCAGTTTGTGGCGTAACTATATGTGCTTCTCTAAGCCCGCAGTTTCACCTTATAGCTTAGGTTTTTGCGTAGGTTCTATTTTGGCGGTTTTGTGGTATGTACTGTTGCATGCAGAGAGTTTTTTCCAGCCGGGTGGGCTTGGGCAATTACATTTTCGAGGGGGCTGAATCGCATTGACGGATTTAAACATAAAATCATAATTTTGATATTTCTATATGCAATAATGTATATAAGACATTTTAAATAGTTTATATCATCTTCTTCTCGTATACCACAAATTCTAATTCCAGGAAATCTACACATACTAGTGATCAAAACGGGAGAAATGTTATATCTTTGCTTTAATTCAGTAAGAGTAACAAAACGTTAGTAAAATCATGCAAAGCACTGATTATGATACGCTTTCCAACATACCAGAAATCATTACTCAAGTTATCACTCAAGTTATGAGAATAATGGCTGTGGAATAAATCTCGGTCTTGTCCCCTGACCTTTGATTCTATTTCGATAATAGTCAACAGAACCAGTTCGATATACCTCTGAAGTAACATGATAACGTTTTGTCGCAATCGAAGCATTTTTACTTAAGTTATGATGCATATTGGCGATGGAAGTGATTCCGCTCTTATGTCCTTACCTTTGACCCCATTTATCCCATTTCAATAGGGTTTGTCCCCAAGTGGTAGGGGTCAATAGGGTTTGCCACCTACCACATACTAAAATGTAATCGAAATCGAACCTTTTTTACGTTAGTTCTGACGCATAAGAGCAGCGGAATGGATCCCGCTCTTATGTCCTAATCTTTGAACCGATTTCGTTCACTTCCAATAGGGTTATTTCCCAGGTGATCCCCATCCACATACTAAAAGTTTATCGAAATCGAACTACTTTTACTTGGGTTATTGTGCGGACGGACACACGCCGCACGTGCTTGCAAGATGCAAGCTCAGCGGATATCATTTAGGCCCGCTTCTATTTGTTCACAACTTAAGGAAGTGAACCGAGAGTCCCTAATAGCGGACTCTACTTTCCCTAGGACAGAGAAAATGCTGCTTAAGAAGGCCGGGGGTGCTGGCACGAGGATTGTCCTGGGATGCTGGTTAGCCTCCAGATTTGCCTCTGGAGGGCGACCTGACGATCCCTCAGAAACCCGAGAGGACTCTAGTTGGGGCGATGATGTCGCCTTGTTTGCCATGGGCGGAGGTGAAAAAAACCGTGCGTTCACCACGTTTTGACTGAGTTGGCTCAGTCGAGGTGGGGGAGGCCCCTTCATGGGTGTAGTGGCCATTGAACCCTTCGCACCAAGAAGAGTCTTTGAAGAAGGCTTCAACCTGGCGCTTTGTTTTACCTTCCGGTTGGTCTCGGAAGTAGGGCGGGGCCCCTTAGAACTACCGACAGGTCTAGGTAGTTTCTAGGCCACTACCTTCAGAGTCTGGGTTGACCTGGATGATATAGGGGCTTACCCCTTTCTATTTGCTTTGCCCTTGTGGATAGCTGACATCTCTGTGAGAGAGGTAACTCACGAAAGTTTTCTAAGTGCTGAGTGGGCACACTTGGGGTCTCCCACTAACGCTAAACCTTAGAAATCCGGGCGCTAGGGCTTTGGCATAGCCAAGGATCAAAGAGACGTTTGGATAGGGGGAACAGAACGGCGACTATGTACCCGAAGTCTGATACTAAAGTCACTGTGTGGGCTGCACGGAATTTCGCCCTTAGAAGGGTGTTTTTCTAAGTCCGTAACTGCTCTGATTTGTGTCAACGTAGAGGAGATGGAGTCTTACTAGAATAGCGCGAGAGTGGTATGAATCCCTCTCTCGCGCACTAGAAAATCAGATCTGCTAAAGCAGCGCAGTAAAGCTCACACAATTCGGTCCCCGGTTCGGTATCAAACCGACCGATCATGATGAAATATAACATATTCCTCGTAGAGAAATATTGAGCTCTACTCAGCCAGGATATTCAAATACATAGTTTTCTAGTAAGCAACGTATGATCATTTGCAATCGAGCTGTTATGTGCGTAGTTAACGTAGCCAAATTTTTTCGTAAACTCCTGCGATGAGTAAGCACAGTTTTTGGATAAAAAAACTCACCTGGGTTTTTCCTTTCTGGAAAAAACCGCGAAGTCTGCCACTGCTTTTCCTTCGGCCACACCAATAAGGAAGATGACGCCCGTCTAATCAGATGCCCTCTGCAACATCTAGTCTTAATCCGCGATGCCCACCAGCCATAGCAAATTACCAGCATTCCTGGCCTCTCATGCAGAGTATTCCTATTTATGTCCACCTGGTATCTCAACCCGTGAAACCACAAGCCAAGCGTACTTCCCCCTCATAAGAAGATGAGACCAAAATGGCTACACACAGGTGAAAATATTCACACATAAAAATTCCTTTAGGTCACGGTGTAGACAACCCTTCTACCTCCACCAGGACCCTGAAGGCAAAGTAATGAGACAAATGTTTCCTTTTCAGATTCACCTCCGGTAGAAACCACATGTGGCTTGGAACTTTCCAAGCGTTTGGCAGAAGAAAAAATATGTTTAAAATTAAAACGTAAAAGTTATAGGAGACTACAATTATAGGAGACAAAAATATTTCATTGATAATGGTATGTCTAAAAATGTTCATTGTTTTCCTCTTCTGAGAAGGAATGTTCATTGTATTGAAAACTAAAATATTGGAAACTGAAATATAAGTGACAGTTGTAAAGAAGTTCTAATTAGTAACTACGTTTCTTCAATAATTGAAGATGATACTTTTATAATTTATGTGTTCAGCCCAAACTCATATGAATTTTAAGGAAATTTAACGAATATTTATTATCTAAGAAGAGCAGTGTAGTTTTTCTTCTGTTCAGCTAAATTAAAGATTCTTAACTCTTAGGAATCTTTGATTTGGAAAGCTGAAAATCTTGTAAGTACGGAGAAAATACTCATGTACACCATTGTCTTATTACATGAACCACGTAATTTGTTGAGGGAAAAATGCTTTTAAATTTCTCTCCACTTTTAAGAGTCAATTATTGAGACTAAAGTCTATACATGGTTGGATTTTACAATTCCTGAGTTTCCTTTCTGAAAACATTTCCGTATTTGAAATTCGGTATTTTTCTATTTTCAGTTCTAAAGAAGATCCTTTCCACTGGGACGAAATCAAATAACCTGCAGGTTACAGTAAAAAAATCCCTATTTGGGATCCAGTTGCCTTTAGCGGATAAATAAAAAAAACATTTACTTGCATACGGAACTTACAGCATGATTCAAGGGTCACACCATTTATATTAATTTGTGAACGTGAATTTGTTGTACACATAATTGTATATTGCGGTGTTGTAAATGCAAAGATATACTGCAAAATTTATTCAAAGCAGTTCGGTTACAAGCACCTGGATCAATACCGTTGCCATATCAGAAAATAATAGCCAAGAAAATGGTGCAGAGATAATGCACAAAGACAAGTAATTGTTAAACTGTTTGAAAAAGAAATTAATAATATATTTTAATTTTCAGTTATTAAACTGTAAATATATTGATGGGCATGCATTAGTGTAAAGATATTAGACAATAATTCTTAGTAAATTATAACAACTCAGCTAATTACAAAGATGCAATTACGATTTCTATAAGTCTTCCGAAGCAGGAAATTAGAGTGTTACGTCTATTAACTCACACTTTCAAAAAAGGAAAGTCCGAAAAACGGAAAGGTTTGATTTCTACAGAACAACTTCCGTAGAATTAACATTAAAAATCACCTCTCAACAGCGAACAACGTACATTATTCGATATAATGTAACAGACACCTTATCCCTTATGATTTTATGTAGTTCCGTCAGTAATACGTCTAGATGAATAAGATGGGGAAATAATATGAAATATAGTTAGAAGGGAATTGTTCCTCAGCGAGAATGTGTTGTATTTCGGTGTGCACAATGGAAAGCTTAAGTGAATGAAATGAGACATATATAAGTACTACGTGCGACGATCTCCAGTTCACGTGTATACTTCCTTCGCACAGCGGAACCTGTGGGTATATATCCTGATACTTCGAATATTGTCCTTTAGCGTCGGTATCTCTTGGTTTGGTTCGTGTTATTTCTGTTCCTGCTTTTCGGAGCTCAACCAGCTAACTGCCCAACTGAACTTTACTGTGTAACATTTTTTATTCCTATAGCATACCTTAGCAGCCTAGCTAAGGGACCTGAGCACTGCTTAAGACCAGACAGTAGGCACCTGGCTTAGTATAATATTCTACACTGTGATTTTTTCATTAAATTATGAGGTCGAATTTGATTCAGGTTGAACATTTGAAGAACGCTCTTGAGCCGTTTTCTTTGATCATAAAATTCATGCATTTTTCGGAACTTTCATACAAACACACACCTTTTAGGCTTTACATATGAGCATCCTCTCTACATTTCTGCAGTTCTTCTCCACCAAGCCATCTCGCATAGCGCGTGATGAAACACATGCATAACTAGTTTTTACCATTAGGAGTAAACATTGGAAACAGAATCTGATACTACTGATTAAATTAAGCGCTGAAATATGATGAAAATTTTCAGAAAATGAAGAATACATTATGCACACGAGTCCAGTGGTACATTGTGAGGTCTGATCTGTCATAAAACAAACCAAGTTTCCTTGGAAAACCAGGAAAAATCTATACTTCCTGGGTTGAGGCATTTCTTTGTAAGCTCTTCAATACTTACTTTCGACTATGAGTGGCCACAATATCTCTCAGGATATGTCAGAACAAATTACACTTGACATCTCTCTTTAAAAAAGTCGGCGAAAATCCATGATCGCATACGAAAGATTATGGATAGCATTCAAAGGCTCAATTAAACACTTATTTTTTCAACTATTTTCATTTTTCGGTGTATGGAAAACATGCGTACATATAAAATGCCGAGTAATCGAACGAGCTGCTCCAGTGGCTCCTTGGTCTCAGCGCTGTCTTCTTACCATTCGTCCCTCAGGTTTCTGAGTTTGCATGAGGGTGAGGAATGGATGTTGTATGTATTTTATGCCACTCACCCTATCCTTTTTCGAGTACCAGTTACCCGACATTAAGGAAAAGAGACTGCCTTTAGCCGAATCAGCTACTCTCGCTGGGCATTAAAAATATTCACCCGTCAATTATGGCGTCGCAAAGAACGCAAGAATTAACTACATGTTCAACGTTATCATTATTAATTAAGTGTGGTTACGTATGTTCTCCTCTAGAGACTCAAACCTTCGACATGAGAAATGTCTGTGATAAATATGTATATTCACCCTGACGGTACCCAAGGATGACACGTTTCAGAGTTCCCTGGTCCCTTTCTGTTAATTCAATTATAAAAAATTCAGCCGGATTTCTACAATAGATAAAATATCCACAAGTAGGAACAATTACTTATTTTAACCAGCGGCGAAAAGTATGTGAATAAAATTAACAAATGGCGAATAAAAGAGGTTTCATGACATAAGTATCATAGACAAAGGGATTTTCAATAAGAACAGTTAAAAAACAAATATTGTTTTAGCGGAAGAATTTTGCATAATGGACAAGTTGAAAGTAGGCGAAAGGTATTCCTCATGGCAAGAGCTATGCTAAGGAAAACTAACTTTGGAAGTACGTCCGCTGGAAGCAGCGATAGAGCGAAAGAGGTTTTGATATTTACACGTTTTCGAGGTAAAGGTGTTTTTCATTTAATGACGGTAACGCTCCCCTTCTTTGTCGTAGCGAATGTCATAGATTAAATAAAAAAGGAATCTCTCAAAATGGTTTTTAAAAGCAGAGATGTAGTCACAAACAGATGTTCAGCATCACTTAGCATAATTACTAAACATAATTACTTAATTACCAAACCTAAACTTACTAAAACAAACACATAAATTGCTAAATCGTAATAATTAAAAGTAGGCTATCAGGCCATAAGGAAGCATTACAATTAGAGAGCAGAAAATCACTTCTGCTTAATGTCACGTGATCTGAAATCTCTTGTGTTGGGAGCACGGCGGCCACATGGAAGAAATAAGGGGCCGTCTGTCAAGTACGTCCGTGATGTTTTACTAATTTTGGATCCCCCTCCCCCATGTCACATTTTGTCCGATTTTTGACACCTCCCCCTTAAAAAGTACGACATAATTCTAGCAACCCCCGTCTTTTTTGACGACTGCTTTTAGAAGTCTGATGAGAAACAGAAAGAAAACATGTAATTATTTAAAGGAATCTTCCATTTTTTACACTATTTTTCGGCAAATATTTATCACTTAGGCAATAGTTTATTGCCAAATCCTTCAAGAACTTTATCATTCTGAAATAAAGATCTGAAATTAACATATTCATTTAAGGTTGCAATACCCCTGATCATACCATCTACAAAACACGATACGTTTGGTAGTACAAATACGAGAACTTAATGTTGTGATTTAGCTAATAATCATAAGAAATCTGAAGTATTTTATACCTTTTTTTAACTATAAAAAGACGAAACAAGAAAGATGACACCGAATTCTCGGGTGTAATGAGCAAGTCTTTTTGAATCCATTCTGATGCTAATTAAATTTACCAAAGTTATTCAAAATCAATGGAACTCGTGTAGAAAACAGTTGTATCTGACTGAAGAATTACGTTTTCTAGTCTGGTTTTTATCCCGCAGACATCGCTGTGAACGGAAACGTTATCAGCAGACGCCTTCTAGTGGCAGACTTGTGCATTAAGAAAAAATTGAAATTATATGTGAATCATTTCGCAACAGAAACGCTCTCCAACAAAGAAATAATTTTTCAAATCGGGGTCTTGGAAGCAGAGATATTGAAAAATATAGAATGTGCATCTACGGCCCCTGGCCGGAAAACCCTCGCATTATTTTAAGAAGAAAGAATTTTGAAAAGGTTTTTTGATGTGAGCGGTACCTGTCCAAGAAATATATTTTTCAATTGAGTTTTCAGGATCTCAGATTTTACTGCAAATTCATCAGACGCATAAATTAACCTTTACGCTCCCTGGTGGCCAAATCGTTCTTTATGAAATATTTCATATTATATGCAAAACATTTCCTATCAGGAACTGTTGCCGAGGCTGAAAGAATGTTTCAAATCATAGTTTTAGAAAGAGAGGTATTAAGGAAAACGCAATTTGTTTTTACGCCCCTTAGCGGAAAGTCTATGCATTACTTGAAAATTTTGAAATTATATGAGAAACATTTTACACTGAAAACGCTGCCTAACAAAGAAGGAATTTTTCAAATCCGACTGTTAGAGACAGAAATAAGATAGACATCTACGACCTCTGCTGGAGAAAGCATGCATTATTTTAAGAAAATAATCTCAAAGGCTTATCGACATGAGCGGTATCGGTTCACGAAATAATTTGTTTTTATCGGGGTTTTAGAATCTGAGATTTAACTGCAAATGTCTGCAATGCAGAAATTTAATGCTTACGCCCCGCCCCGTGGGGGCCAAACCATATTTTATAAAAAATTTGAAATTACAACAAAAACATTTTCCGTCAGCATCTGTATCCGGTGTGGCAAAAATTTTCAAATCGTTGTTTTAGAAACAGAGATATCGGAGAAAGCGCAATTCACCTTTACGCCCCCTAGCGGAAAGTCAATGAATTACTAGAAAATTTTGAAATTACACTGCTGGCCACCCAAAATGCGACACCAAGAAAGACACGAGATAGCAAAGCCAGATTTACTGGACACATAACAACAGATACAAAGATGAAACGACTGAGCTTACAGGCCCGTGCGACTTGCTTAACACGCAGACATCAATATTTCGTGTGGCCCCCATGGCTGGCAATAACCGCCGCTACACGCCGCGGCATCGAACGAAAGAGGCTTTGGATGTGGGCTTGAGGTATGCCAGTCCAGGATGTTTCCACACGTTTGCCACAGTTCAACAGGCATAGCCGCGGGTGGTGCTTGCCGTGCCACTCGGTTGCCGATCAGCGACCAGACGTGTTCGACGGGCGACATATCGGGAGAAAAGGCATGCCACGGCAGCAGGGAAACCTGGTGGGCCGTTAAGATTTGTTGCACGATGCGTGCCACGTGCGGGCGCGCATTGTCCTGTTCAAACGTGGCCGCTGCAAGGTCCTGCAGGTAAGGGAGGACTACAGTTTCCGAAACGTCGGAGATGTAGCGGTGGCTCTTTAGTGTACCGGCGATGCGTATCAGACGGGTGCGGGTGTCATATCCAATTGCGCCCCAAACCATAACGCCGGGCAATGGACCGGTATGGCGATGGATAATGCAGACGTCATATAGTCTCTCGCCTCGATACCGCCACACGCGGATCCGACCATCGTGGTGTTGCGGGCAGAAGCGGAATTCGTCGGAGAAGACAATGTCGTGCCAATCCGTTGTCCACGTGCGGCGTTCAACAGCACATCGCCGGTGGTGTAATATCTATGGTAATCGGAGCAATGGGCGCCGCGCGACGAGTCCGCGCTCCTGCAGACGACTTCGAACGGTATGTGCTGACACAGGTTGTTGCGCAACACACCCTAATTACTGCGCTAACGTCCGTGATGTAGCGGTGCGAGTCGTCAATGTCCGTCGTACAACATGCCGGTCCTCTCGTTCGGTTGCTTTCCGCGGCTGCGGCAATCACTCACGTCGGTCCATCCGTCCCTCTTGTACCCACCGAATCCATACTCGCCTCACTGTGGCTGGATGTTGTCTCACATGGGCGCATATTTCTCGGTATAAACCGCTGCTGCGATAAGCCAATATTCGTCCTATGTGGAACTCCGAAACGTGCTGGAATGACTGCCGTATTCTGCGACGAGGCATCAGGAAGCTTCCCACGCACAGGTCCGGCAGCACCACACACTTCCACTACTTACACTCCGTCTTCTGTGCACCCTTCTTATAGTGCTTCTCGGTGGTGTGCCGGGTGCACAGGATTTGCATATGCCCTGCAATGTTAATCGTTTGCATGTCATCTTCCGGGTGACGCATGCTGCGAATTTCAGGCCAATCAGATGCTTCCTTTTTCGTGTTGCATTTTGGATGGCCGGCAGTGTGAAAATATATATGGGCATCATATATACACTGCTTATCGCGACATCGGTTTATCGAACCAAGACATCGGCGCTCGTGTGGGACGACATCCAGCCACAGTGAGGCGAGTATGGGTTCAGTGTGTGCAGGAGGGACGGACGCACAGAAGTAAGCGATTGCCGCGGCCGCGCCACACCACTGAACGAGAGGACCGGCATGTTGTGCGGCGGACATTAACGGCACGCACCGCCACATCACGACAGTTAGCGCAGAAATCGGGGTGTGTTGCGCAACAACCTGTGAGAGTGAGAACCTTTCGAAATCATCTACAGAAGTGGGGACTTGTCGCACGGGGCCAATTGCTCCGATTACTATTTACGTTACACCACCGGCGAGTGCGGCGGCAGTGTGCCGTTGAACGCCGCCCCTGGACTACGGAATGGCACGGCATTGTCTTCTCCGACGAATCCTGCTTCTGCCTGCGAAACCACGAGGGTCGGATCCGCGTGTGGCGGTACCGCGAGGAGAGAATCTATGACGCCTGCACTATGCATCGCCATACCGGTCCGTCGCCTGGGATTATGGTTTGGGGCGCGATTGGATTAGACACCTGTACCTCTCTGGTACGCATCGCCTGTACAATCAACAGCTACCGCTACATCTCCGACGTTTTGGAGCTTGTAGTTCTCCCATACCTGCAGGACCTGCCAGCGGCCACGTTTCAACAGGACAATGTGCGGCCGCAGGTGGCACGCATCGTACAACATTTCTTCACGGCCCACCAGGTGTCACTGCTGCCTTAGCAAGCCTGTTCTACCGATATGTCGCCCATCGAACACGTCTGGTCACTGATCGGCTACCGAGTGGCCCGGTAAGCACCACCCGCGGCTATGCCTGATGAACTGTGGCAACGTGTGGAAGCAGCCTGGACTGATATACACCAATCCCACATCCAAAGCCTCTTTCGTTCGATGCCGCGGCGTGCAGCGGCCGTTATTGCCAGCCATGGGGGCCACACGAGCTATTGACGTCTGCGTGTTCCACAAGTCGCACGGGTCTGTAAGCTCAATTGTTTCATCTTCGTATCTGTTGTTATGTGTCCAGTAAATCTGGCTTTGCTATCTCGTGTCCTTCTCGGTGTTGCATTTTGGGTGGCCAGCAGTGTATATGTCTGATTGTATGTTTCCGCCTCAACAAAATCTGCACATGTTACAGAAACATTCAAACGATATATACGAAATGATAATTACTTTGTAATAACGATAGACTTTACCTCAGGAGAAAATTGATCTTGCGTTAAACAGCTATAAATTCAGTTAACATCTCCTGATTGTATTACCTAAATGTCCCCTCTTCGCTTCTAAATTCCCTTTTGTGGGTATTGAAATGTTTTACCTTTAATAAATATTGTAAACACTTAGGTAGACATTTTTATAACTCATTCACTAAACATATCCATAGGAGACAAAAATTTAAGGGTCGTTCAAAAAGCTGTGGTTTGGAAGTATGCGATCTTTCAGTTACGTTCACTAATGAATCTAGAAAGCAATACCTAAAATACTGATAACGATCTATTCGTCTTCAGCATCATTTTAAACTTAATGAAACAATTAGATCCTTTAGTTCAGTGGGGAAGATTTCCAGTTCTGCTTTGCACTGGGCCAAATGAAAATGACATCATGATAAGTATCTTAATCAAAATAATAGATTGAGGGAAAATCGTTAAAAATAATAATATTCCACATAGCGCTTACGATCATTTTCTCCAAAATGTTTAAAAGGGGTAATCACACTGGCGCTCGTATGTTTGTGTACATATTCTTTAAGTCTAAAAAAATCAATAACTTAAGACATAGAATATGTTAAATTTTATATGATATAGATAAGTCCAATATGATAACATTGCGTACAAGATGGAAAACCCGCTACACTCCTTGTTAGGGAATCATTCAGAATTACCCAGATCCGAGTTTAAAAGAGTCAATAAGCGTAACCCCATATACTTTCATTCAAGCGAATCTGCTTTCATGCAGAATAAGTGTAGCTCGATGAGTCCAGGAGTTTGTAATGACACATGTAAAACACAGTGCTTTTGATGCGGCGTGTCATTAGATACGCAGTTTATTTCTAGTGCAATATTTCGATATTTTAAAAGAATTACACGGTGCTGCGTTAACGCAATGACCCTTTCTTTGAGTCCAAAAATGTTTTCAAACATAAATAAGTAAACAGATTTCTGTTAGGTTTGTACTGCGTTTTCCAACGTGTAGCCTTGGAAATGTCGACCAGTCAATGGCTGATATTTAGGCGCTATTTATTTGAGATATAAAACAACGATCTAGGTTCAAGTTTCTAACAAATTTTATTATTGAAAAGTAAATGCATAGATGTTACGCTACAGGTATGAAAAAAACTTCATTTCTATTTCACCAGTGCATCACGAATTCGTACCACTTTTCTACACGTGAAACTAACTTCAAGAACTTCTGGAAACATTGACTTCAATAATCATAAACAGATCAGCCGACATGAAGTATTTAATTTTTCCGAAATTTGGAGCTCAGCAACTGTGGCAAAAGATTTTCACAACGGTGGATCCCCTAGAAATAATAATAATGATGATAGTAAAAAGTAGTGTCATTCACAGCACGAATTTTTGCATAGCAATGTAGAAAAAAATATCGATGTTATCAGTACTAATTAGTAAGCCACAACATATAATGTAATGAAAGTATGTAGTTCCGTTGTTTCATCACAGGTTGAAAAAATTGATAGATCGCAGATTACATGTGTGGAAAAGGGAAAATTATTTCTGGTGGAGGAACAATTTCTTTGACCCTGATTGTCTAACATGCACCTTACCTGAACTGGTGTTAAATTCATCTTTTAAGGAAAAATTCCCATTGGCTGTAGATAGCAAACACGTCCACGTTCAGCAGATCGGGTTTTATGCCATTTCTAGACGCATGTGATAAGTCGAAACTGGGATTCGAACCGACTTGCTGCAACGAATAGCTGATGTCCAATTCTGAGGAATACAACAATTATGTCCTATATTGGCAGATAAAACATCTCTATTTTCGGAAATGATTTTGGGATCGATTTGGAGATTACAGTACTGTAGGAATAATTTGCAATTCTTGCTGTACATTTCAAACAGATGCTCATTGCACAAGCTGTTTTTAATTTTGTCGTTTCAGTCTCTCTTTTGTCTAATGACGGAGAGCGAGGCATTTTCGAGCTTCTGGGTAATACGAAACACAATTACTTTTAGTCGTTGTGTCTCTCTCCTTTAACTGTTGTGTTCGTACAGATACTTGATATGGAATGGGATTGGGGTTATATCTACCAACTTCGTTCTGTAGAATTTAAATGCTTCATTCGTACAAATATTTCGTATGGAATGGGGCTAGCGTTATATCTATCAATATCGTTTTTTAGTATATTAGCTTACGGACCATTTGCTAAAGCAAAGAACCCACGCTTCTTTCCAGTCTAATTTCCTTACGTCAGCAACATAAGAGCCGCTAGTTTGAACCTGACGTTTTGAAATAGGGCCATGGTTACTTTGCCGTTCATTGTGTCCCTTTTACGTTCGTTGACTCGTATTCTAAATGGACGTTTGGTCATTCCATTGTAGTATCGCTTAGAGCTCTCCAGATATTTTAGAGGAATGGCATAAACACCTGCTTCATTGGAAACTCGGGCTTGTCAGAGTTTACCTTAAGCGTGGTATATGTAATGTCTTCTAGACCTGATGCTAACACCGAGGTTCAACTTCTTAAACGCGTTCTTGAGGTGATAGAAAACATTTGGTATGTCGGGAGCCGAGGTAGCGTAGCCTCGGGAAGAAAGATTAATATGAATTGGTCTGATTTTCGAGATATATCTATTTACAAGGTTTATAGCATTTCCAGCTTCAGTGGCCAATTCGTTAACGTCTTTTAATTCTCATTGCCTAGAAGGAACATTTGAGGACACTACAAAGGCTCTTTTGATTCGGTAATGGAAGGAAGCTGTCTTGTTATTGGAGGTGCAGAATGAGCTGCCGAGCACCAGCTTGGGGACGGATGTGAGTTTATAATAGACTTGTGCATGAAGTAAGTTTCCAGCTAAGTAGCTCAGTAAATCATTTAGATAAGGCAAGTCACCAATATGTTCAATCTTAAAAATAATATAGTTGCACCAATTTTAAGTGTAAAAAACTTTCGCTACATGTGTTAGACTTTATGCTTGTCAGCATAACTTTTCCAGTTTCGGAGATTTGAAATGTTTGTGTTCACTTTTTTATAAATATCAATTTTTTTAACAAGAATCATTATTTAAATAAATGTAATGTACATGTCTCTTTTTTTCTTTAGCTTTTAAGATGGCTCCGAATTTGCAGGTAATATTTCTCCTTGAGATATATACTAAAGGTTGCTAAAACATGGCTGATGTGTGAGGAGTAGTTCCGTTGATCAATCCTTTTTAACTGTGTTATCCTTTCACCTTTAATTTGGCTCGACATTTGTGAGTAACCTTTCTGCTTGAGACATGTACAAAAGTTTGAAAAAAGTGGTTCATATATACGTATAACAGTGTCTGCAAAATCTCCTACATTATGTTATGTTGCTCTATTCAACTTTCTTTCCCCTTGCTCTTCATGAACGCAATAATAGTTGAGAGTATTATCATTCGCAGGATGAGCAGAAAGTGGTGTAATTTTGGTTCTGTAAAGAGAAAAACTGAGTATGTAACTTTTTATTGTTATTTGTTGGAACAGGTTTCAGAAAACGAAACTCCGTAGTATGTTCCACAACTTAGTCTTAGACATCAAATTGCATGTCAGGAACGTATTTGCATTTGCTGCTGTTTGGTTCGTTTACTTGTTTCCATTCTGAGATTCATGGAACAATCGCTATATTGGGCATCATTTTAACACAAAGCGTTATTTAATAGCATAAATTTACATTCCCTTCCGTAAATTAATAAAATTCTTGAAAAAAGTTTGTTAGCTTAAATTCAAAGAAATAGGTTTTAGTCCAGGAAATACTTTAATACCGGACTCCCCAAGGAAGACACTGCGATTAGATCAATTCTGTCTCAAAAGGGCGTTTTTCCCTCATTATTACGCAGCACTCTCCGGTTATTTCAGCTTGAGAAATATCTTCTTTAAAGATGGCCCTAAATATTAAACATTCTGATACTCTAAATGGTAACGAGAATTTTCTATTTTCCTGCCGATCTGTTTTCCAAATTTTTCTAATATCTGCTAAGAATGTATGGGTCCAAATGTGTGTCAAACAGTTTGCCCGCACAATTATACACTGAGTGGCCACTTTATTATGACCACCCTCTCAGTACTTCGTTGGGTCACCTTTTTCCTTTAATACTGCATCGATTCTTCGTGGCATGGACTAAACGAGATGTTGATAGATGATTTGAGGAATCTGAGACCATGCTTGATGAATAGCTCTTTCCAGGATTGTGAGATTGCAGGGTTGTGGATCCAGCTGTCTGATGGCTCGTTCATCTTCATTCCACAATTTCTCAATAGGGTTGAGATCTGCAGATTGTGGGGGCTTTCTAAGCGAAGTAAATTCACCGACATGTTCCTGTAACCAATACTGTACAATACGAGCACTATGGCAGGACGCATTATCTTGTTGAAAGTAGCCATCGCCACTGGGATAAACCATCCACGTGACAGGATGCACTTGGTCCGCAACGATGTTTAGATATGATGTGCCAGTCAGACGTTGATCAACACGAATTAAAGGGCCTAAAGCATGCCACGAAAATATTCCCCAAACCATAACGATGCCTCCACCAGCTTGAAGGGTTGTAGCAATGCATTTAGGTTATATGCTTTCGTGCTGTTTCAGCCAAATTCTCACCCGGCCATCGGCATGGTGCAACTGAAAACGTGATTCATCGGACCACATAATTTGTTTCCAATTATCGACTGTCCAATCCTTGTGCACCTGTGCGAACTGGAGACGTTTTTTCTTGTTAATTGCAGACAGCAAAGATGTTCGAACAGTACTTCGGCTCCCATATCCCATCCGATGCAGGCGGCTACCGGAAGTGTGTATAAAACGACAGCACAAAGAAACTTTCTGCGTATGGGGCTCCGATGCACACGGATGGTGACTGCACCTATGCTAACAAAGATGCATCGGCAGAAAAGGCTTACATTTGCACGGCAGTATAGGAATTGGACCGCCGCTGTTTGGAAAGGATTGCCTTCTCCGATGAGTCACGTTTTCTGCTTCATCGAACAGATGGACGTTGGCGTATAAGCAGAGAAACATTGGAGAACAAACACTTTTTAACCATTGCTGGAAAAACACAGGCTAGTGGGGGAGGCGTTATTATCTGGGAAATGTGTTCGTGGCATTCTCACGCTTCACTCATACCTGTGGGAGGCACTATGGACCGAATTCGTTATGAATCCATCCTTGCAGACCACGTACATTTATACATGCTGATTGTCTTCCCTTGGACGGACGGGACCTTCTAGCAAGACAATGCGACGTGTCAAATGCCAGACAGTGGTTTGAAGAGCACGATGAAGACTTCAAACTACTTCACTGGCACCCTGATTCCCCAGATTTATACCCAATTGAGCAGCTGTGGAATCGCCTGTAGCGTGTTGTTCGCTCTATGGATCATCCGCCACGCACTTCCCATCAGCTGTCAGATGCACTGCAGTTAGCATGTCTGCAAATACCAGTAAACACCTTCCAGCACCTTATTAAATCACTTCCAGCCCGTCTGGCTGCTGTCCGAACTGCACACGTCGGTTACTTTGGATATTATCTAGTAGTCACAATAATGTGACTCGACAGTGTGTAACCCTACGATAAAATTCCGAGTCATGGGAAGCGAAAATGCTTTGGAGAGCAGCATGTGTCTCTCTAAAGTTGGAGAATTTGTGTGCGCTCAAATGATTGTCGATTGGAAGGAACAAAGGGTATTCTGAAGGAGATATGCCTGATTGGTAAGCTGGATGACATGAAAGTTTCCACCCAAATTATTTGTTAATGTTCTTGGTCAATGAAGCGGCGTGGGCCCAATCGTTTTCTTGAAAAAGCAGAACTCCCTTTCTGTTTACCAGTGCTGCTTCCTTTTATTTTAGGACCCAATGCACACAATCCAGTTGTTGACAGTACCACGCCTCGGTGATCGTTTGGTCAGGTTTGCTAGACTTTATAAGGAACAACACCATGCATTGCAAACAATACACGCGGCATAACTTTACGTGGATGTAGTGCTGGCTTTGCTGTGGGAGGTTGGGTCACTGGAGGAAAACCAATGTCTGTAATGTTTTGGAGTGCTCTACTGCACCCACTTCCTATCACATGTGAGTACCATATTTAAAAATAGTTCCTCCTCATAGCAAGACAGAAATGTAAGACAAGCTGAGGCTGATTGTTCACTGTTGACAATTCCTAGGGGAATCATTTTGACAATGTGTATGTGCTACTAATTTCATGCAGATGCCATCGCACGGTTTCATCACTAACACCAAATGATAGAGCTGGTTCTTGTCCTGTTTGGCTACTGTTCTGCTTAGTAGAAAGTTTCAGGGCTCATGTATAAGGGCTGAATAGACGATGACTCTGGGAATTCATTTGAAGGGATTTATCTCCCACTTCAAACAGTCGAAACCAATTTCGAGTTAAGCTTTCCTTTACAGCATCTGCCCTGAATGCTAATGAAAAGGAATGAATTGTTTCTGCAGCAGCTGAACCGTGTCTAAATTTGTACAACAGCCACGAAGAAACTCCACTGATACCACCAATGGAATCGCACGTCTTTCCACTACCAAACTGCTTACTCATCTGATTCATATCCGCTTAGCAATTTGGGATATCAACTGGTGATATACAGCTCGCGGAACATCGTCTCTCCGGAAATTCAATCATTACAAGATGTTTCTTTTGCTCCCATGAAAAACGGCATGTATTTTTGTGGATACCTGTTGATACAGTAATGAACAAACCGACCACCACGATGAAACGACTACGCAACACACGAGCACGTCAAGTTCAGTTATCTTAAATAAATTACACTGAAGAGCAATTGAATTAGAGACAGTTGGCGTTATGCAAATGTGGCGCTCTGGGCGGCCTTCTAAACGGAAACGGCATGACGTATGCAGCGATCCGACAATATAAGGAGGCATTTGACGGGAATCAGTAACAGTCGGATGCAGTATGGATCAGACATAGGATCTAAGCGCATTTGACCGTGGGCAAATTGTCGGGGCCCGACGAATGGGTCACTCCATCTAGGAAGTCGCGCAGGCCCTGGGATTTTCACGAGCCACTGTGTCACGGGTGCACCGACAGTACATCGAATCCGTTATAACCATCCCTGCAAGAGCCAACTGCCGTGGACAACAGCGTATGGATGAGCGGGGTCATCGTCATCTAGGTCGCGTTGTAACAGCAGGTAGACGGGCCACTGTGCAAGAAATCGCTTAGCAATTTAACGATGGTGCACAAAAACATGTAAGCAGCCACACCATCCAGAACCATCTCCTCGCTATGGGGTACAGAATCCATCGTCCCACGAGGGTACCGCTGCCAACCGCACATCACAGGGTGCAAAGATTAGCATGGCCGTGGGAACACCGCCACTGGACCCAAGACATTTGGGAAAACGTTGCCTGGACAGATGAGTCGAGATTCACGTTGGTACATGCGGACGGCAGGATACGAGTACGGCGCAAACGTCATGAAGCGATGAATCCTTCTAGCCAGCAGGATACTTTTCAAGCTGCTGGGGACTGCTTACGTGGACTAAAATGGGACCCCTGGTACGTGTGACATCTTCCCTCACAAGTCAACGTTACCGGGATATCCTTTACGATCATTTCCCCCGTTCGTGCGCCTTCAACATCCCTATGGGGACCTCATTCTGCAACAAGAAAATGCACCGTGTCATCTCTCCCGAATTGTATCCGAATGGTGGGATGAACACTCCACCGACGGACCTCGCTTCGTAGGCCAGCTAGGTGACCTGATCTTAAACTCATCGAGCGCATCTGAGATGCCATCGAGGGAGATGTTCGAGGCTCTGACCGCCCTCCATCAAATCTTTGTGAACTGTGGGAGCTTTTTCAGGGGTCGTAGATCCGTATGGCTGCCCAACGGTTCCGGTGTTATGTCGAGTTCATGATGAAACAAATCACAGCCGTTACTAGACAGGTATCTCTAAGTAAATCGCTCTTCAGTCTATACAGCTACACAAATCCTCATAATCAAAATAGGTATGTGGATCGCTCCTTCACAAAGCAGCAGAGCATTCTGTGATAATACTAAAATTCGGAAATATAAAACTGCAAATTGTTGTTGGGTATATATCGCTCTGATATTTTGGCACATATTTTCAATAACAGGAACAGTAAATCGTAACTGATAGAAATACGTTTTTATAAGAATAATTTTACCCAAATTATAAGATGTAATATTTGTTGCTCGTTGCTCTTCACAGAGTAGAAATTTGATAATTTTCTTCATAAAAATTTTCAGAAATTGAATTTAGTTACTACTAGTCTAGAGAACATGGGATAACACATCTAAATATAGAAAATTTGCTGAAATAAAATTTATCCAGAAAATATTCACTGGATGGTAACGTTCATTACTCAAATAACCGTAGAATGTTTCTCCAGCAGTCTGTTTCTTGATACGGCGGTTTCTGTGGTGCCAGGAACACAAGAACTGTACACATTGGCAATGGAGTGGAGTTCACTTTACGGATGAGAGCCGATTTAGTCTGACAAGGGATTCTGGACGTATACACATCTGGAGAAAGCAGGAAACACGCATATCATTTACAACATCATCGAAAGGGACCGGTTTGTAGGTGGCGGTGTTTTCGTTTGGGGCGGTATCATGCTTGGGAGCCGTAATGACCTCCACATCTTCCAAGGAGTTTTAGTCACTGGTGTCCGCTGTTGTACCGATGTTCTCCTGCCTCACGCGCGTCTGTTTAGAGGTGCTGTGGGTGCTGAGTTACTCTTTATGGATGACCACGCTACACCTCATTGTACATTGGCTGTCGCATAGATGTTGGAGAGTGAAGATATTCAACGAATGGATTGGCCTGCAAGGTAGGTTCCCGGACCTAAATCCAATCGAACACGTGGGGGACCTTATTGTGGGACGCTAGGCAGCACGTCACCAGCCGCCGGCAACTATTCCGCAGCTGCAATTGGCGCTACAAGAGGAATGGGCTGCGATGCGTCAAGATCTGTTTGACAACCTCGTCCTCAGCATGGACAGATGTTGTAAATCCTGCAACGCAGTCAGGGGTGATGATATCCCCTAATAAAGACTGGATTGTTCTTTGCAGCCGCCTCTCAGATGGACTTTTCTGTATTCTGCCCAGTTGTGCTCGAATCTACCTTTACAATAAAGTGCCTTTGTATACTTTAGATTCCTTGTTTGGACGGTTTTGCTCACTTGTCCCATATTCTTACATCTTGGGGATCTTATGGTATGATTTGAGTCGACGTGGAGCACTTCTGCACGACGTTATATTCGAAAAACTGTCTCGCCTTCATTTTTGCACGCCAGTGTATTGTTAGAACAAGGAGACCGCAAGAAATGTATGTGGAACCAGTTTCTTTGCTGTGCAATGGGGTTTGCGGTAGTACATCTCTACAGTGTGAACAATGTTGAGATATACATGGCAATACTTTATAGCACTGCGATTCTGAAGTTCACCCTAAAATGATTTGGGAACACAAAATATAAATTACGAAGCTTCAAATCATCTGGAAGTAGGTTTCTATTTCATAATATTTTTTGAATATAAGAATTTTAGATCTTACCTTATTTTTCATAAATGGAATTGAATTCTGTTAATGGTTTCGAAAGGTAGATACTGTAAACCTTATTTTTTATATCTAAGGAACGTCAAATTGCTTCAAGAGACTACAGCAGAATCCCAATGAAACTGTAATGCGTATTTGAACGGTGGTTTCACAAGGATTGTGTTATGTATGAAATAGATATACACTGGCGGAAAGTGAAAAAAGAACACCAAGAAGAAATTGGCGGACGATCATGAAATTCACATATGTTAATGGGGTCGAGTTTACGTAAGTGTGATGTTAATTTTGGGATCAACCAGAGAGCGTTTACGGCACAGCACGGCATAATATGAAAATTATCGTCGGTGGTATTTAAGGAGCACGGCAAAGTGAATGTAATCAGTCGTCGGCGTACGGACACGTGCGAAGACCCTAAAGAAGCTACAATGCCTGTACATGGAAGACGTGTACGATTTCAGCAGTTATCGTACTTTGAGCGAGGTCGTCTAGTCGGACTGCGCGAGGCCTGTGAGGTCGTATCGTCGTATTGCGAAGAGAATTTGACGGGAAGTATCGGTGGTGGTGGCGTAGATGGTCTGAGGAACATTCCCACACGAGAAGACGTGGAACCGGAAGTCACAGACGGACTGATGAGCGAACCGATCGACGCATAAGCAGAACGGCGTTGTCAAGCAGAACATCCACTGCGACGCAAATCCGAGCTGCCGTTGCACCTGAGGTGACTGTGCGAACAATCCGCAACCGTCTACTGGATGCAGGACTACGTGCATGTGTGCCTCTGGCATGTGTACCTCTGACTCCAGCCCACCGTCAGGAACTGATGTAGTGGTGTCGCCAACGTCTGCACTGGAGAACGCAATGGCTATCTGTCGTGTTCAGCGATGAAAGCAGATTCTGCTTAGGCGCGTCCGATTGCCATATGCGTGTTCGCAGACGCACAGGGGAGCGTCTCCACCCTTCTTGAATCCGTCAGCGACACACATTGCCTACACCTGGTCTTCTGGTGTGGGGATCGGTCAGCTATCACTCTCGTACACAACTAGTGTTTGTACCGGGTACGTTAAACAGCAGCTCCAACATCAACAACATCATTCAGCCCGTTGTCGTGCCATTTGTAAGGTCGGTCCATCGTGGCGCTTTCCAGCAAAATAACGCACGCCCACACATGGGACGTTCAACGCAAAATGCACTTCAGGGTGTGTAACAAATTCCATGGCCTGCACGTTTACCTGAGTGGTTCTCCATTAAGCACGTGTGGGATTTTATGGGACAACAACGTATCCGGTCACCAGTGCCAGCCACGACCATTCCCGATTTACGCGCCCAGGTTGAGGATGCTTGGAACTCAATACCATAAACTTACATCCAATATTTGTACGACAGACTCCATGGCAGAATTGCACAGTGTGACGCAGTTCATGGCGGTTCAATCTCGTACTAACCATGTTACATGGAAATGTTATTTTTCAGTTTACCAGCAAATACAGCTGTATTTTGCCATTATGTTTTAATCACGTTATCCTCTGTATTCCGTTATTATGCTGTATAAATTTTGTTTGTATAGAACGTCTCCTTCTTGGTGTCCCTTTTTCACTTTGCGCCAGCGTAATTCCCTTTTATTTATCGCTGAAGTTTTAACAACCACCATGAGCAATCCAATTGGCTATAAGCAGTCGCCCGTTCCTAATTTAGAGTCACTGGCTCCAGGAAAGACAGAGAGCCAGTGGCGTAAGACAAACATAACATCCATGCGTCACCGTGATTCGAACGCGAACCCCTCTCAGACAAATGTTCTTAAGTTTGTGGTTAGAACACTGCTCCATGAACGCGGATATTACCTTTCACAAAAATCTTCAGTAATTTCTCAGTTAAAATGTATAAAACTAGAAATTTTCACGAATACTTTAGTCGGAAGTTCAGGAAAGTGCATGTCAAACAGCTCCTGCCCCTCTTCGGTGGTTGTTTGCACGCATTTTGGGAAAGATGACTTTAAAACCTGTGCTTCATAAAAATCACGGCTTCATGTGCTCCAGTAAAAAATTGGAAGAGTTTTCAAAAGTGATTTGGTATCTTAAAAAGTATGTTTTTCTCTGCAATACAGGGATTCTGCGTCCGATCGTTAAGCCAATTAAACAAAAACGACGACACCCAATTTTCTATGGAAACGAGCGTGACTTTGGAATTGTTAAAGGCATTAAAAATTATTTATATGCAGGTGAACACTCCAAAAAGAAAGAAAATTTACGTCTCCTAATGTGAAAAATTGGGTATTACAAGAAACACAAGATATGTGTAATATGTAGCACCGTGAAGGTACACAATGGCAAAAATATTGTATCTTCAAGCAGATGTATAGATTTAGTAAACATACAACCTTATTATTTCATTTACTCTTAAATCCGGAGATATCAGTGAATGTTTTTGGTAAAGAACAGTTAAATTAGATTTGGATTACCATTGTAACTAAAAGAACTTTCCGTTTTGCTTGAAGTAACCAGTATCCTCGATCACAGCATTTCAAAAATTCTTCAAACCATAACATCAGAATCTCGAGACATCAGTGAAACAACTACTAAAATTGTTGTTACACATATTTAAATTATATTACAGTAAATTTTCTCTGCTTCACTAAACGTTATATATTGTGGATATCGCTAAACTTTCAACATGTCTGAGTTCTACAAAAGAAACATTTAATTTCCTTGTTTTAAGCATATGTCGAAACTTCTCCGCATTTCGACAATATGTAAAACTAAACATCTAATAGAAATTTAGCAATGTTTCAAATCACAAGTCTCCACTATGTATCGTGCCACCACTGCTCACGGAGCCGGCGATGTTCCGGTGTTAATGGCAGCACACATAAGGTGAGCTGGCATCGCAGATTCGCTGCCGCGATGAGTCGTAAAATGGTTAGTGGGCACACAGGAGCCGCTACATCTGCCTGTGTAGTAGACCGGGCGCCGTGGGATCCGTTCGTGCATGGCGCACGATCCGTCGACCTCTGTACCGGTGGTCGTCCTGGTACGTTCGGAGCCGTTCCGCCGTGTCACATGCGGTCACGTGTCTACTGTTCCCAACACAGTAGAATGGTATGGTCAGAACGATTCACGTGGAGGGCTATACGGCGCGCCGACCACCCTGCGGTTTTGATCTCGATCATCAGGCCTCTCTCAAAGTCCACAAGTTGCGTAAATCGACGTCTTTGGCATCTACCCTGCATGCTTGTCCCCCTGTACTCTTGCTTGCGTCGGCCGGTGCTTTTCGCTTTCATGGGGCATCGACAGCACGCCCTTTTATAAGTCTGAAGGTCCGTGTTTGCAGCGCCACCAGAGTGTGTGCGGTCATGCGCACTAGCAACAAACGTGGATCATTTTCATACTAGCACGCACTCTAACTATTTGCAAAGTTTTGCTGTTGTGGAATGTTATCTTTTGAGTGCGCAAATTCCATTGTCCGTTAGTGTATTAAAGCATGTTCTACCACTGTGTATCTTTCCTTTTTCTTTTGAAATACATTAACAGGATTGTCTTTTTATTTTGGTTGTTAATAGCGATTTTTTATCTTAAAAGATGCACCGATTCAACAATCAAATAAGGTATGACGTTTTTCAAGTCTATTATTTCTCGAAGATTACAATCTTATTCGTTGCCCTCAAACATTGCAACCAGCATGCTTATAAGAAATACTTTGTAAAATTTTCATCCTTTTCTTAAAGCTATACTCCAATTTTTTTCTTAAATATTTTCCAATTTTAACTTTAGTATTTTGACGTAATTCTACGAAATGTCTCTCAATCTCAAATTATTCGAACAAGTGTAACGAATTCCCTTTGAGGACGATTTCTGCCTATGAAACAAAGCAATGTTGATTGTAAGAAAATACCTTTCACCTCTAAGTGGGGAAAAGGCTTTAACATAGCTCAAAATATTTTATGCAACTTAAAAAAACTTTTGCATATTGATAAATGTAAACTATGTTATGTAGAAAATACTGGAAATCATAAATGCAGATTGGTGTGTCAGTCCTCTTCTTCCTGCAATATTTCCACATATATATCACGATATAAATAAATTATTTCGTGGTATGTTGAATTGAATTCTAAGAAATCATATGCTCTCAAAATAAATTCTTCAAAAATTCTACGCATTATAGGCAGAGCATTATCGTTTTATGCTTTCTAAAGTTATCACATAAATTTTAGGGAATATAAACAATGTCTCTAAGAGTTTT
Source organism: Macrothele yani (assembly GCA_039090855.1). NCBI lineage: Eukaryota > Metazoa > Arthropoda > Arachnida > Araneae > Macrothelidae > Macrothele > Macrothele yani. The sequence goes on along the minus strand of CM077033.1, from coordinate 84,059,004 downwards.
GTACTATCATTATTGTAGTTAAACGCAAAATTTTTTCGAAGTGAAATATTCTAACTCAAATCCATTTAGCAAAATTAGGCTATTTATTCGTATCGTGGAAACATTGATACATGCACTCAGAAAGAGAGAGGATGCATTTGTACAATAATACAAAATAATTTACACGTTTTCGTGGTTCTTCACATAATTTGTGCGCATGAAATTTTAAAACTAAAAATCCTTCCGCAAAGCAAGTTCTGTCTGTCTCTTCTATATGGTCAAAGGATGTTTGTAACTGGGTCTTATCAGATTTTGGTTACAATTTGAAACTGTATCACGTGAATCTAAGCAATTTCGAAACATTTATTTGATAATATAAAGTTTTAAAGTTACTTTACTTTGGTAAATGTGATTATGATAAGTCTTCAATATGAAAATACAAGGAAATACGTATTAAGAATATATGAAATAAATTAGAATTGAATATCATGTATTGTAATAAAGCACACGGGCGGTGTACGCTTTGAAAATCGGTGAAAGGTATTGCACGGTGAATATCGTTTTGAACGGCGTCGAGTTGCTGCCACTGTGTGATATGGCCAACAGGCAATCCAGTAGACAACATCTGGATGACTTTACCCGAGGTAGCGTCATCAGAAAGTTGGAAGATGGCAGAAGTGTGACTAGTGGGGCCGAGGAGTTCGGAATCGCTCACAGCATCGTTTCATGAGCTTCGATAGCATTTTAAACGACAGGAACAGCTGTCCGAGAGTTTAGCAGTTGTCGTCCACGAGCAACCACGGCGGCTGACGACCGGTATATTGTCTTACAGGCGAGAAGAGATAGACGGCAGACTGCGGGAGAAATCGCAAGGCACATGTGACAGACAACTGGACGTTCGTTATCGCGTTTTACCGTATCCAGGAGGCTGCAAAAAGGTGGTCTATTTGCACGATGACCAGTGCGGTGTGTGCCATTAACGCCTGCTCATCGGAGACGGCGGTTTCTGTGGTGCCAGGAACACAAGAACTGTACACGTCAGCAATGGGGTCGAGTTCTCTTTGCGGATGAGAGCCGATTTAGTCTGACGAGCGATTCTGGACGTATATACATCTGGAAAGAGCAGGGAACACGCAATCACATCTCCAACATCACCAAAAGGGACCAGTTTGGAGGTGGTGGAGTTCTTGTTCGTGGCGGCATCATGCTTGGTAGCCGTACTGACTTTCACGTCTTCCAAGGATGTTCAGTCACTGGTGTCCGCCATTGTACCGAGGTTTTTACGGGATTCATCTGTCTAAGCGACGCGGCGTCGCTCTGCAGAGGTCCCTTTTTTATGTTTCCTGCACAAAGCAGGGCGTGATATCCTATAACGAACTTTCAACAGTGGCCCACAATAGGGTGTTGTCTCACGTAACATAAGGTACGCATTGCTTCATACTGTTTGTTCTTTGACGTTTCTTGTAACTCCGACATTGAACAGGGATGAAATTTTGCCGTCGTTGCCAAGCGATCGTTGGGTGCGAGCCTGGATAATCTACGTCCTTCCAGGTTATAAATTGCGTGTTGTCAGCCGCCTCTGACACTCTAGGCGCTGATACGTCCATCGATGTTATACTCGCGGTGTAACCTTGATACGGTTTCCCTCGGGAATCCAAGTGCTCTTATCTCTTGGACGATAGAATGACCAATTTGTATTAGTCCGACCTGTGTTCACGATGAAACTCGCTCAGATCAGCATGTTTGACCATATTCGTCGATTGCGATGCAGTGTTGGGGATCCCCACTGCACCCCTATTTATCTACTGCTTTTGGTCTGTGTCTGCTACACTTCCCACGGGGATGGTGATGTCAACTTATCATCACCCTTACCTCTAATATTTCACTTACTAAGTGTATTAAACATATAAGATCTGCCAATATTGCAATTTCAAATTGTTACAAGCACCTCAAAGCGACGGTGTTTGTATCTGAAAAAGTTCAAGATGACATTTACCTTTCGCAGTTACTATCGCGCGACAAATTGAGTAAATAAATTCTTATGAGCAAAACAAATGCATGTTACAGAGATAGTTTCTCAGCTATATGCAAAGAAAGCCAGATCAGTCATTTGCATGAATTTGATTCTTCCCTGTATACATTTGGCATAGGCAAAAAATATTTGTTATTAATAAAACACTATCGTCTGGTACCACCTCAACGATGCGTTTTCTAAACATCAGATTCATTGGAGTGAAGCAAGCAGAAAGAGAGGATTTTTGAACGGACGATTCCTAACTATGTTGTATCTTCCTTCCTCCATTGTCGTGTCGAAAGTTTATCATCACATGCATTCTTAATCCATAAATTAACATTTATTACATACAATTTTTTAATGTAATAAACTTTTCAAAATAAATACTAAGACTTATTGAGAATTTATAGTTTTCTTACAGTCGATTTCGTGCCACATGTTAATTGCATTTGAGGCGAATCTGCCACCCTACAAATATTTCAATCATCCAGCATGTGGAACATTCATAGAAAAATATGAAGCTCCACTTGCTTTATAGAATAGAGCTTCATACACCGGGAAAATACAGAAACCCAATGATGAAACGTTATCCTACTTGGAAGTGTAAGGATATTTTGAACAGGAATCTTTGAGAAGCTAAAGTTATGCCTTCGGCACTAGGGCGTTAATTGATTAACAAAAACAGCTTGTGGTAATTAGCTTTTTAACAAAATTCTGAGGTGTAAATTCGTTTTTGGGATGACATCTTGAGATTACAAAGCGGATGGTTGTAGCTAGTTCATCCAGTTCAAGTGGAATAGTCAGTCGACAAAATGTTCAGATGAAATTTAATATCTAATTCATTCAATGCAAATGAAATAGCCTTCCGACACGATGTTGAGAAGCAATTCAATATTCGACTTTTCTAAAGTACATATAAATTCGCGGCTGATATTTCAGAAATAACTATTCGAAGATAGAATGAATTTGTCATTGTCACACGTTCTGCTGTTGTTGTTACGATCACAAATCGCAGTAGCTGATACTATACCGTGCAAATTAATTGGGACAAGCTATTTTATTCTCAGGATTGTAATGCGATCGCCAGTTGATGTCGAAAACCCACGTAAACCGGCTTTATCAGCTGTGTGGTGGTGTGGCTGTTAGAACTTACAGTAAGAATGTGGTTTGACCGGCTTTAAACAGGAAATAGGCACTTCAGCTACAGTTGTGAGCTTTCGTGTGTAACAGCTGGATCTTAGATTTTGCTCTCTGTGAGTACGTGTTGCTTTCGTGTATCGAAAAATGGATATTTCCATAAGGAAGCGTCAAATATAATTGCTCTGAAGGATCACACTTCTACGACAGTTAGAGATATCGCTCTTAAGTTGGTGTAGGCAAATCAAGTGTATCAAGACTGCTTACGCGGTACAATGCATCTTAACCATCGTCTCCAAAAGAGGAGAGGTAAACGTGGAAGAAAACAAAAAACAACTCCACGAACCATAAAATATCTAATGAGAAATAGTAAAATGAATCCAAAAAAAAAAAACAAAAAAAAAAAAAAACAAGTACCGACCTTCAAAGAGATTTATTGGCTAGTGGTTGTGATGTTATTGATTCAACTGTACGCCGTAGGCTTTCTGGAAGTTGGCCGAAACGCAAGAAGATCAACGAAAAAACAATATTTGAATTAGAAAATGAAGATAAAACGTTTAGCATGGGCCAAAAAATATAAATCATTGACTGCTGACGACTGGAAAAGGGTAATTTTCAGTGATGAAACTCATTTATTTGTGCAGGGTTACGAACAAAATGTTGATAGATGAAGCAACTGTGAAATCTTAAGACCTGAGCATGTCAAACAAACTGTAAAACACCCTCTGAAATAGATGTTTTGGGTTTTTCACATCAAATGGCACTGGAAGCTTAGTTCCTGTTCAAGAAATGATGAATTCAGCCAAGTACGTAGAAATATTACAACTTAGGATTGTTCCATTCTTGCAAACTTTTGACGGAACATTTCAATATGACTTGGCCCCATGTCACAATTCGAAATTGGTCAACAATTTCATGCTAGAAAATCAAATTCATTTGCTTGATTGCCCTGGAAATTCACCAGACTTAAATCCCATGGAAAACGTGTGGAATATTTTGAAGAGACGTTTAGCTAATATGAACTGTACAACCAAAGAACGCTGTGCTATAAAAGTGTGGTTCAACGATAATGAAGTCAAAAATATGTGCACTCAATTAGTGGAGTCAATGCCAAAACGAATTCAAGAGGTCATTTCTGCTAACGGAGGACATACTTCGTACTAATATAGGTATTTATCAGTGTATATCAAGGCATAGAATGATATAAAGGCATAGTTTTTGATAAAAAAAGGGTGTCTTTTTACTTTGTCCCAATTAATTTGCACATTATAGTAATTTGCTTGACAAAGAAACAAAAATTACATTTAAATAAATTTTCAAAATTCGGTGCTCCGATATTTTACATTTTACGATACGAATTATCTTTCAAACTATAATTGAAAAGTTAAAGTTAGCGTTGATTTTAGGATTTTCCAAATCGTTGATGAAGGAAAGCAAGAAACACAAGTACTTCTTTCTTAATGACCCAATATTTGACTTCCTATGAAGAAAACGAGCGTAAATAGATTTTCTTGACATGTGTACTTGTAAAGTAACTAAAAACATTTTCCCATAGCAACACGATCACCTTTACTAATGTTTAAAAAATAGTTCTTGTCGTTTTACAGGATAAGATTTTCTGCAGAACAGGGTATTTTGAGCACTTTTAAACAAATAGTGGACTCAACAGCATTGGAGTAGTTGGAAATGGTCTGACAAATCGGCTTTCACGCATTTTGTGGCATAAGGACGGGTGCGCGTGTAGTGACAGCTCAAAGAATATCACTACACGGAGAACTTGTTCCATAATGTGAAGAGTTCTGTCCTATCATTGTTTGTGTGCATTATCGCGGGAAAATGTGGGTACACTCGTTTCAGTAAACGGCATCATCGATTTGAGAAGTTATATCATATTTTTTTAATGATCATCTTCATCCCGTGCTGCAAAATTATAATTTCCTTTCATAAACAGGACCGCACATGGGACACATTACAAGAATGCCCTGTTACATATGGTTGTTTTTTGAAACAAATTTCTTCAAAAATTAATTTGATGCTTAGCCATTTTTATATTATCCTTATAATAGTGTATATAAAAGAGAAATTAAAGATGACGTTTGTTAAAATTTCTTATTCCAAAAATGAAGTGCCCTGTGTGTCGGGTTTTCTTCACTTCATGTATCCTTATTTTCAAATCAATTTGCCCAAGTTGTTAATATCGTTTTCTGTAAGCAGTTTCTTTTGTCGATCACATAAGGGATATTAGTGCGTCGTTTTCTGGATTTCATATCTTATATCTATGGTGTATTAATGAAGCGTTTCACTTGAATCGTGCATTGGGCAACTTACCTGTGCTTAAAAACATTAAACACATTTGTCACTATCAAAATGTTGGACAGTCTTAGCCAAATGTGCAGGACATCATACAAGAGTATGAACTGTACTAGTTTCAAACCTAGACATCGAAATTATCGTAATCTGTCTTTTTCGGATTACATTTCATAATTCCCCATTCAAAACCGATCATCATGCATTCCCGATATACGTACCATTCGCCACATAGGTTAGCGGTTTCGGTCTGCACGGAATACAAGTTTCACTGTTTTAACGTTAAGAAAGCTATGTTTGACGTGAGGTATATAGCCAGTTTGGAAGATGAGAAATACACACAAACTGCATTTTAAAACACAATTTCCTGGTACTTCAAATACGCTGGTGTGCAAAACTAAAGGACGAAGAGGAGAAATTAGCATAACAGCGGAACAAACAGGAAGAACGGACCGAAAAACCACTCAGGAGATAGACTAGGGTCCGGTACGTTAGGTCATGCGCATATATGCAGCATGACGTTGGAGGTGGAGTGTCCGAAGGGTATAAAGCACACTGGCGGTGTACGCTCAGCAATCCGGTGAAAGCTATTGCACGGTGTACATCGGTTTGAATGACGTCGAGTGGCTGCCACCGTGTGATATGGCCAACAGGCAATCCAGTAGACGACAACTGGATGACTTTACCGGAGGTCGCGTCATTGGGAAGTTGGAAGAAGGTCGAAGTGTGGCTAGTGTGGCCGAGGAATTCGGTATCGCTCACAGCATCGTTTCATGAGCTTGGAGAGCATTTCAAACGACAAGAACAGCTGTCCTGGAGTTTAGCAGTTGTCGTCCTCGAGCCACCACGGCGGCGGATGACGGGTATATTGTCCTACAGGCGAGAAGGGACAGACGGTAGGCAGCGGGAGAAATCGCAAGGCACATGCAACAAGCAACTGGATGTCCGTTATTGCGTTTTACCGTGGCCAGGAGGCTGGACAAAGGTGGTCTATTAGCACGACGACCTGTACGGTGTGTGCCAATAACTCTTGCTCATCGGAATGGGGCCGGGCCCCCTTGACCCTGGGCTCCGACCTCTTCCGCCTGTGGTCTAAGTTGGTGTAAGAGTACAATGAGATAGTATACCAAATTTGGTGGTTCTAAATTGAAAACTGTAGATTTTACGAAAATGTTGTATGGGGCCCGGCCCCTTGACCCCGGGCTCCGCCTCTCCCGTCTGTGGTCTAAGTTGGTGTAAGAGTACAATGAGATATTATACCAAATTTGGTGGTTCTAAATTGAAAACTGTAGGTTTTACGAAAATGTTGTATGGGGCCCCCTTGACCCCGGGCCCCGACCTCTTACGTCTGTAGTCCAAGTAAAAGTACAATGAGATAGTATTCCAAATTTGGTGGTTCTAAATTGAAAACTGTAGGTTTTACGAAAATGTTGTATGGGACCCCCTTGACCCCGGGCCCCGACCCCTCTTACGTTTGTATTGAAAACTGTAGGTTTTACGAAAATGTTGTTTGGGGCCCCCTTGACCCCGGGCCCCGACCTCTTCCGTCTGGGGTCTAAGTTGGTGTAAGAGCACAATGAGATAGTATACCAAATTTGGTGGTTCTAAATTGAAAACTGTAGATTTTACGAAAGCATATACTGTATAGTGTCGACGAAATGTACCTGACGACGAAATGATTGTCGACGAAATGAGTTGTCGACGAAGTGAACCACTCCCGTGACGTTATCTATTCCAAATCATTCGCACATGACGTAAGAGGTGCGTTACGTTACACGGTCAACTCTTTAGAGATTCGAAAACTTTACATCAGGTATTTTGATCCTATTTCATATAGGGTATATAAATAATAATAATAATACATTTTATTTTTTGCAGCCTACAATGTAACAGCAAAAAATGAAATTCGTTATTGTTATTATTTAAATACCCTTGATATGCTTTATTACGGTGCTTAACAGAAAAAAGACGAACAGGTATATTCCGGTGTTATGGTTACGGATAACTGTGTTATCCGTAACCATATCTGTTTAATATTTGGTTTACATCTTTTTAGCACGTCTTTTATAAAAAAAGATCGTGTTTATGTTACTAGTTTGTCCGTCTATCCGTCCCACTGTACCCTCGATATCTGTGCAACTATTAGCCCGATTTGAAAAATTATTTTTGCATTGGGAAGCTTGAAATATGGAAATTGTGATCCTTTATTTCGTTTTATTTTTTTCGATTAAATTTTGCGCTGGAGGGCGTAAAAGCAGATGATGTCGAATTCAAAAATACGTTTTATTCCACGTATTTGCTTCTAAACATCCGATTTAAAAAAATTATTTTATGTTTCGATTCCATTTATGTATAAAAGTATTTTAGATATAGTTACTTTTTCAAATTACGCATAGATTTTCCGCTAGGAGGCATAAAAATAAATTACATTTTTCCCGATAATTCTTCTTCTAAGACCCCGATTTGAATTTTTTTTTGTTCAGCGGATAAACTTCCTTATCCAAACTATTTTGCATATATTTTCAAATATTTTGGTAAAGAATACTTTGACCACCAGGGGGCGTAAATGTTAACTTTGCTTCTGATGTATTTGCCATAATAATCTGAGCTTCTAAAATATCGATTGGAAATTTTCTTTCGTTGACTGATGCCACTCTTATTGATACAACTTTTCCGAATATTGTTTAAAATTTTTCCACAGTTTCTCCGCCAAGGCGGGTAGATATATATCTTATTTTTGTCAATATCTCTACTTTTAGGACTCCGATTTGAAAAATTACTTTTTTGTTGGATAGTGTTTTTACTGTGACATGTTTTTCACACAATTTTAAAATTTTAAAGTAATTCATAGACTTTCCTCTAGGGGGCGTAAAGGTAAAACGCTTTTCCCCCTATATCCTTGCTTTTAAATCTCTGATTTGAAAAATTCTTTCTGCGCCGGATACAGCTCCTAGAGGATAATCCTTAGCTTATAATTTATAATTTTTGGAAAAAATGGGTTGGCCACCAGGTGGCATAAGCCTAAATTTCCACTTCTGATGTATATGCAGCAAAATATGGGCTTCTAAATTCTCGATTGAAAAAAAAGTCGTTTGTTGACCGATACTACTCATGTCGACAAACATTTTAGGAACGTGTTCTTCTTCAAATAATGCATGGTTTCTACGCCATGGCCCGTATATCTTATTTTTTTCACTACTTCTAGGAGTCCGATTTGAAAAATTCCTTCTTTGTTGGATAGTGTTTCCGGTGTGAAATGTTTTTCCTATAAATTCAAAATTTCCAAGTAAATCTTAGACTTTCCTCTAGGGGCACAAATGTAAATTGCGTTTCCTTCGTTATTTCTGCTTCTAAAACCCCGATATGAAAAATTATTCCTGTATCGCATAAAAGACCTGATGGAAAATATTTTTCACATAACTTCTAATATCTGGTAAGGAATGGTTTGGCCACCATGGGGCATAAGGGTTAATTTCGGCTTCTGATGTATTTGCAGCAAAACCTGTGCTCCTGAAAACTCGACTCATTTTTTATTTCTTGGACCGAAACCACTCATGTAAAAAACCTTTTCAGAATACTTTCTTCCTAAAATAATACATGGTTTTCGCACCAGGGGGCGCACAGTCACATCTTATTTTTATCGATATCTCTGTTTCTAAGAGTCCGATTTGAAAAATTGTTTCCGTGTTGGAGAGCAATTCTGGTGCGAAATGTTTCTCATATAAATTCATGTTTTTTTTAAAGCACGAGTCTGAAACCAGAGGACGTAAACTCAAAATTCCGTTTACAGCAATATCTGAGGGATTAAATATCCGATTAAAGAACTTCTTTCTTCCGTCAAATATTATTGCTGTCCATACCGGTTCCATTGATTTTGAATAGCTTTGATAAATTTAATTTCCGTCAGCACGGATTCCAAAGACGTGCTTATTACCCCGAAAATTCGTTGTCATGTTTCTTTTTTTCTGTCCTTTGAAGTAAATTTTTTACGGGTGTGAGAGATTCGAAGTCATTTAATTCATATTTTGGTTCCTTTGTCTCAAAACATCGACTTTGTTTTGTGTGAGTTTTAAAAACAACACTGCAAATATGCCTCCTAAACCGAAAAATTCTGCTTAGGAATTAGCCTTCTAGAAGGAAGCAGCAAAAATACGAAAGACGATGCAAGAAAGGGCCCGTCGGGAAAGTATGTCTGCTGTGAAAAAAATGCGATCGGAATCGTCATCGCGTAGCAAATATAACTCCTCAGCAAATTGAACGAATTCGGGAACTACACTGAATTGCAAACATGACGTAAGAACAAATCGCACAAGGGCGCGAGCTACATCAAATTCCAGGCATGTCACAATCGTAAATATTACGCCAAGACGTGGTGTAACAATTCGCTGAGAAAATCCACGAACTAGAAACCAAGCTGTTCTTGACGCAGTTAACGTTGTAGAACAAAATGTAGACGCTTATAACTGCGGTTCCATGGACAGTATTTGCGATTTTTTTCATGCAAAACATTTTACTGTAGAACAGCCATCTGACAAACTTTTTTACGCAATGGTGTCCCAAATGCAAAGTAAAATTAGATGCTATAAGATGAGACCCTCTCATTCGACAGTTAACGAAGGAACACCATCAACATTCGAAACATTTCATGGACAACATATGACCAATAAACAGCGCTTTGGCGTTTGTGTCCATGGGAGCAAACATTGCTCCGCCTACTGAATACGGTCCCTGTTGTTTCCGCAATTAAAGGAACTATTTACCATCGGGCAGGATCTTTGCTCCCAGCAAATGGGGACCAGAGAAAGTTTGCTCAACTGTATATATTGGACCCGGAGGAGGCTGGTGCTCAAATAATGAGGATTGGGGAAAACCCAAAGTGCAATCCAAGGCTGATGCAAGAGGTAACCACTTTCATGTCTCAAAATAATCCTTTTGCTGACGCATGTAAAATGCGTTTTGAAGTTGAATAAGAAAGCATTAATTTTGCAGCTCTGCATGGGGTTGAGCGTGCAAAAATAGTTCACGAAAAGAACAGGGGAAATTGATACAGTTTTCACAGTCAGTGTTTACGAGAATTGTTGTGTTCCAGGAAGTGTTGACGAAATAGGGACTAAAGGTTTTACAAAAAGCAAACCAGACAACCCGTTGTATCAAATTCCATAACCAACTGCTTGGGACATTTTCAGAAAGCTGTGAGCCAACGTCGCCATCTGTTGACGCGGAATTCAAAAAACTCTAAATAAATGTCAATAATTTCTGTACCATAAACTTTATTTTCCCCGTCATTATTGACGGGCTTTTCTCTAGTCATGTAATTATTTCAGTTCACGAATTTCATTCCTGAAATGTTGTAATTTGAAGAAAAATGCTTGGAGTCTAGATTACCGATGGCCATCCCTATATTATGCCGAACGTAGTTACGTTCATCCTCTGGGATTTGGACAATGATATTTCTCAATTTGTGGAATGTTTCCGTATGTATTGATGGATTGTGCTGGTTAAGCAATTTTTGGTCCACGTTTTAGCGCTTTCTGTTGAGTGTCATTTAATATTACATTGCTATTGTTGACGAAAAGTAAATCCTCGTTTGTGGTTTTCACCGTCACTGTATCATAAGTTTTGGAATCTACTTTCTTTCCCACCAACATTCTTAGATTTTTTATATGTCTGGCTGTCATACGCTCAGCAGTGTTAGTTCTGAATTTATAAGATGACCACCTGAAAACGCAGAAACTGTTATGCGATTCCCCGCAATATTGTACACTGGCGGAAAGTGAATAAGGAACATCAAGAAGGAGACGTCTGATACCAACGAAATTTATTCAGTATAATAACGGAATACAGAGAATAACGTAATCAAAACATTACGACAAGATACAGCTGTATTTGCTGGTAAACTGAAAAATAACATTTCCATGTACCATGGTTAGTACGAAGTTGAACCGCCACGAACTGCGTCACATTGTACCATTCTGGCATGGAGTCTGTCGTACAGATGTTGGATGTAAGTTTGGGGTATTGAGTTATAAGCATCCTCAACCTGGACGCGTAAATCAAGGATGGTCGTGGCTGGCCGTGGAGACCGGATAAGACGTTGTCCCATAAAGTCCCACACGAGCTCAATGGGGGACAAATCCGGTGAACGTACAGGCCATGGAAGTTGTCTCACACCCTGAAGTGCATGTTGCGTTGCACGTGCCGTGTGTGGGCGTGCGTTACCTTGCTGGAAAACACCACGATGGACCGGCCTTACAAATGGCACAACAACGGGATGAATGATGTTGTTGATGTAGGAGGTGCTGTTTAACGTACCCGGTACCAACACTAGTAGTGTACGGGAATGACAGCTGATCGCTCCCCACGCCAGGAGACCAGGTGTAGGCCCTGTGTGTCGCTGGCGGATGCAAGAAGGGTGGAGACGCTCCCCTGTGCGTCTGCGAACACGCATACGGCCATTGGAGTTTCCCAAACAGAATCTACTTTCATCGCTGAACACGACAGATCGCCATTGCGTTCTCCAGTGCAGACGGTGGCGACACCACTGCAGCCGTTGCTGACGGTGGGCTGGAGTAAGAGGTACACGTGCACGTAGTCCTGCATCCAGTAGACGGTTGCGGATTGTTCGCACAGTCACCTCAGTTGCAACGGCAGCTCGGATTTGCGTCGCAGTTGAAGTTCTGCTTGACAACGCCGCTCTTCTTATGCGTCGATCGGTCCGGTCATCAGTCCGTCTGTGACTCCCGGTTCCACATCTTCTCGTGTGGGAATGTTCCTCGGACCATCTACGCCACCATCGTACCACCATCGATACTCCCCGTCCAATTCGCTGCGTAATACGACAATACGACCACCCGGCCTTGCGGAGTCCGACTGGCCGACAACTGATGAAATCGTACACGTCTTCAATATCCAGGCATTGCAGCTTCTTCAGGTTCTTTGCACGTATTCGTACGCCGACGACTGATTACATTCACTTCGCTGTACTCCTTAAATACCACCGACGATAATTTGCATGTTATTCTGTGCTGTGGCGTAAGCGCTCACTGGTTAGTCCCGAAATTAACATCACACCTACGTAAACTCAACCCCATTAACATATGTAAATTTAATGATCGTCCGCCAATTCCTTCTTGGTGTTATTTTTTCATATTCCGGCAGTGTATTTGCGTTATTATTGATTATGGCACTTAGATCAGATGAAAACAATGCCAGCTGTGTGGGATCTTCGAGAAAACTGGCGTTAACAATCGCTGGAAAAGCCTACATTAGCGAGTTTAAGGCACACTACGTTTCAGGACTATTACGATATGTTGTACACGTAAATAATGCTGGGAACGTAATATTTCAAAAATGGAAATAGAAATACCATAAATAAAGAAATCCACGCAATTGTCTCTAGATTATACTATTTAGGACTGACCTTTTCTGTACATCGCCGAATTGTAATCAATCTCTCACACTGCATCTACTAGGACAAAAATTACCAACTCCAGTACAAGAGCAGCTTGGTAGCAATTTATTGATATGATCTTTCTCAGAACTCAATCAAAAAAGGTGAATGTTCCCAAAGGATTCTTATGTTGTCCTTCTGGTAAATACTGCTTAAACACTGGTTTATTATAAATGTATAAGGAAACGACCATGATATATTTATCAAAGCGAAAGCAAAGAATTCGGTGTAATGATTTCTTACTACCTGCGAAAAATGAGAACACTTTTTTGTGCGTAAAATCACTTAAGTATATATATATTTTTATAATACTAGTATTTACATGATTTACATAAGAATTAACTGTTACAAACGCAGGCCTCATTTTCTAAACTTGAGAGCCCAAAGGCAATCCAACTGAAATGTTCTGGAAAGTTATTAGAAATAGAAAGCCGAACGATCAAAGGAATGTAACCGAAAACGAGTGTGGAAAAGGTAATTTGTGTGGATATAAAGTTCATGTTTACCTTTACACAAAAAACTTTTCACTGGAAATAGGACTTTACATGGAAATGTACAAGTCAAAGACTCTAAATGAAAAAGGTTTGCAAGTGAAATGCATATCCATATAAATCATTAATTAATGAGTCAGTTATCGATAACAATTATTACTAACTTTGTTGTTAAAAATGTAATATTTCTCAGTTATATTTCATGTACAATCTGTAAAAGGTCGAAATGTTTAATACTCCACAGTAATAATGATAATTGGCATATTGTTGAAGTACATTGTATAGAAGTTTTTATTTTAAAACACCTTTGAGTAGATAACAACACACACTTTAAGAACCTAGAATTTCATTTACAAACTTCGGTGTTAAAAATGAGTAATTTTTACCGTAATTTTCAGTGTATAACCTATTTGAAAGAAATGTTGAGTCAGTAGAGCTTAATTCTGCTTAATAAAAACAATGATAATTATATCGATAATCAATAGAAATGGAAGTACTTGGAATGCAAAGTAGCGATTTCTGAAACAACTTCATGGAAGGATTAAAAAAACTCTAAAAACAGGGAAACAATTCATTAAACATTTTCATGCTTTAATTGAATTTCTCAAATATTTTTATATGATTCATAAATATGGCATCAATGAGTGCTCAGTCTTACAGAGGGGTGTTCTTTCCTTTTGTTGGAGGAAGCGATTTCGTCTGTCTTTCCTTATAATTTTGTAACCCATTTGGGAGGTGTGTTTGGTTTATTCATTTCGGATTCCATAATATTCTGTTCTTGCCGGCTTTTGTATAGCATAAATGGTAGAGTGTCTAGATAACACTGTTAAATAGTGTAAGATAGAATAAATGTAAAATGAACGAGTGAATTATATTTATGGAAATGTAGCAAAACTGAAAATGATCAAAGTTTTCAGAATTAAACTTTCGAGACGGTTTAAAATGTTGATTGGTTCCGGAAGTTTTTCCACAATTCTGTGAATTTATCTCTGCGTCCCCTTGTCTTCTCAGGCGAATGATACGGAGACTTCGGAGAAAACCTTTAGGCACACTTAGTAGTTTATCCGAATGAACTTTGCTTTTGAAGACAAGAAGCCTTTTATTTGAGAATATGTTGCTCAGACTACATATGCCTACGAAAGACGCACTGTGATTTTTCACAATGCCAGGGAGAGTTTATGTAGTAAAATAGTTTCAGGAAATGCTTCTTAAATTCTAACCGTAAATCAATTCACTAATATTGAACACATGCATTGATAAACAGTAGTCTCATATCACCCACTTACTGACGAAGAATATACACAATAACTGCCAATTCAAAAGAAGCACAATTAATGGAAACAAGTAGCGACTTTTAATATTGTGAATCTAATATAATATCTTGCGACGACCAGATAATATGTCGTTTTTGACTGTCATTTTAACCGTGAACTACTCTGCGCGATACAGCGAACACAATTATGGGGTTAGTGCCAGCAAAGTCGCTACTTGTTATACTTGTTGTGGTGTAGTGGTTAGCATACCTAGGCGTTTTCTGGGAGACGCGGGTTCGTGTCCCGCTCCAGGACGATGAAAATTTTCAAGTTTTCGGATATTATCTGACTTACCATCCTTGTCACATTTACGCCAAAAATCGGATTGTCATCTTTAAAATTTGTATTATATGGCTTAATCCCGTATTTCTTTAATGTTAATGTGGTTCCTAATGTTAAATATTTTATCGAGAAAAATGGTTATTTATTCATAAAAAGAAGCCTTTCTAAGATTAATGAAAGAATATTAATTGTCTAACAGGAAAGGACGGTTTCACGATGCTAATCATCACCCTTTAGCAGTGTTTTGAGGAAAGTCGACGGACAATTTCGTCAGATAAAATTTTCCAGAACGTAGTGTGCTCAATACATTTCTTGATTCCTTTCGGACCATTACAGAATGTGGTGTTCCAAATTAATTTCTTAATTCATCTGTGTTATCTAACGTTTGAGTGGGCTCCTATTGCTGTCCACATCACACCGGTATCAAGAGGAATATGAAACCACGTCCCAAGCTAAAAGAATCACAGATAGTTTGCAACACGTGCTTCTTGCGACACCTGAATTGTCCAAAACGATGCAACGAATCAACTCTGACATCTATTAAGGAATCCTGGAAGCATAATATGGACTTCGGAAACAAGCATTGCTCTTCACACTACGTAATGCACATATCCTAGAACGTAGCAATTTCATTGGAAATCCTCGTCCAATTCCACATATTACAGCAAAAGAACGCCTTTAAAGTAAGTAAACAATGCGTCAAAATAACTTACGGGCTACCGATGAAAAAACAAAAGCTATAAAAAAACTGCAGCTCTTTCAGCAAACAGTGAACGCTCACGTGTTGCTATCTATCGGCTGATCTGTAATCACTATACCGCGCAGAGAAGGCAAGTGTTGGAAAGATAATCAAGGAAAGTTCTAAATTTCTCTATCTTGTTTTAAAACTAACCCAATCGACTTCATAAGGCTCATGCATATTTAGCACGAATTGTAATTGGAAATTACATTTAAATATATACCTTGACGTTTCATTGAAACTTTTATGACTGTTTTCAAATTTCAGCCACGTTTTCAATAACATGGTAGATATGCAGGCGCTTCTTTCTGAAGACTTAAATAACCGCTGTAAAATAAGTGCAAAACATGATAATTGCACTCATACAATTCTTCATGAGTGTGTCGTGTTGAAGCAGCGGAAAATCATGATCTTGTAATTTGCTTGATAGCGCAGTCCATGGTAAAACAGTTCATGTCATTTGCTTAAGAGTTGTGATATTTTGATACTATGTGTGACCATCCCTTACAGCGATGCACCTTAAGCAAACTATTCTTATCCTGTTTCTGATGGTACTTATTGGGTATTGACCACTTCTTCAGAAGAGCTTTGCTGTGTACTTGGGGTGTTCTGGCAGGATGCTAGGAAGTTAGAAAGTATTCAAACTGATATATTTTTAAGTGAGTATACATAGGAAATCCCTTCTCAAGTTAGGTAACCGGAAATTCAGGTGAAAATTAACAAGTTCTAAAATTTAATATTAATAAAAAAAAAGAAATAATTCAATTCTCGAATGCTCAGTTTAACGGAATTATGTTATGAAAGATACTGCATTTTGTAATACGCAATACTGCATGGCATCTTCCAAGGTGCTCAAAGGATATGTAAAGTCATTTCAAATGCGAGCTGCAAATAGCTGGCGAAATGACGTCACGCCCGAAGCAAGAAAGCACGAACGAACGCAATAGTTTCTGTAGCTTTTATATTAACGAGGATTATAATGGATAATAATTCATAATTATTGGATTTTCAAACTTAAAATAAATGTTTTTTTCAGCGATATGTCAGTCTCCGTTTAATGAATTAATGATAAATTTTAAATGTAACAAAGTAAGTTGGCTGTGTGTGAATTGAAAACATACATGTTTGTTGTGGATGTAGGGTTTTCTGCTCCTCAGGAAATTACATATCTATCATGTTGTGAACCAAACTAGTTTGTTAAAAATACCCATTTACCCATGTGAATGCTTAAAATGGACAAATTATTTTAATATTATAGAGTATAATTTCTTTTTGAATTATATTTGAGATCTGTAAAAGTCTACTGAAGTACAGTTGAAGACAAAATAGTGAATAGCATGTAACCCTGCTAATATTTTTCAACATGTTTCCCATAACATGAAATAAACATCCAAGTATTGCCTAGGTGTGAAAATTTCTCAGTCATCATACCAATCGAGTATCTGTGGTTTGTATTGGAACAGCAAATCTCATCTGCTGTAGATCAGTAACGTAACTAACAACAGTTAAAAAATCTTCTGATAACGTTTTTGACCATATATCATAATTAAGCTTCAGAAATACATATTATACCGCACATGTGTAGGCAAATAAGAGCTCGTTTTACCTGTACATGAAAAACCCTAAAAATGTTAGGCAAGTTGCTGTTATGTTTCATAGCTTTGTCGTATTCTCGCCGTTATCTCAAGAGCTGAAATCTAACAGGTAATTTCCTATATAAGTAGTGTCTTGATGTAGTCACATGGAAGAAATTCTAATATTAATATTATAAGAAATATGACAATTTTGATAGTTTAATGCAGATCAAGTGTTCGTACGCAGCGTTTGGCAAATTCCGTCCCTCAAACAGACCGATGTCGTTCAGCATTGTCACACGGCATACTTCACAAGGTCGATATAAATTTGATGAACGCGTTATGTACCTTATTTTCTAACAAGATTCAAAAGCAAGTTCTTTTCTCTTTGCTTTGATGGTTTAACGACCAGAGTGAACTATCACTTATTTCGGGCCACTACTTCCAGGGAAGAGGAAGACCCAGTGCCTTAAGAAAAGCACAACACGACGTCTCACTCGTATTTGAACCCAGGCCCATTGGATGAACGGCCATAAAACAGTGCTTAGGTCACTGAGCCACAGGAAGAGCCAACGAGTTCACAGGCTCCGGTCGAACAAGAAAACACAGACAGACAATTTCAGTTTTACTTTTTCTCTGCAAATTTATTCTCTTACCTTACACTCAAATGGCTTTCGGTAACCAGAAAACAACGTTTGTGGCACTGTAAAAAAATGCACCACACTCGGATTGTTTGGATAATTCTAAACAGTAAAGAAGTCCCTTTCGGCAATCAGTAGCTGAGACAGGTGAGCAAGTGAAGAATATCCTGAATATGACCCACTTCAAAAATATTTGTATTGCAGCGGAGATCCGTGCGAATAATTAGACAACTTCGCTGCGCTAATGGGCCCAAAGCTAAGTACGAACGTTGGGTGTCTATGTATTACATGAACTGACACCATCCAATTCATCAAGTCGTCTAGAAGTGTTAATTTTTCCCATACAAAGCACAGATGAGCGAGACTTCTGCAGCGGAATAATGAGGTAAAAAGTACATCCTTCACAACTGTAAAAAACGACAACTGGACAAGCATAATGTGCTGCTTCCCGTATGGTGGTTTGCTGCCGGTTGATCACCATTCGTACGTTTCACCAAGTAAGAACATAAATTCGGACAGCTACGGTGTGATGAACTTCAGGACATGCACAAACACTTCAGTCCTTAGCGGAAATATTTGATCTAAAAGCATAGAATCCTTCAATTGTCCAACAATGCTCAGACACATATTTCTCAGAGGACCGCCTACCGAATTCTACGTATTTCCGATAGTTTTGTCATAAGGATTTCAACCGCTTCCGTCTTTTAGACTATATATCCCGGAAGATAAAAACCTTTACTAATATCAAGGAGGTGTTTAAAGTCTCTGACACATTCTTTTTCTCACAGAATCAACAGTTTTATCGCCGCGTGTTCCACAGCCACCTGACGATTCGCAGAGGTGAGTCAAGTCAGGGGCTAAGTACTTTGATTTAGAGGGTATATGCCATTCTCATTTCGGACATTTTACCTGCACAAACCAAATAAACATCAAATATACTTTTGCCATAAAATATATATAGTACCTTATGAGCAAGGGCAAATACGAAAGGCAACGACATTGAATAAGTATGGTAAAATGAAATCTTGAATACTTTCATCCGAGTTTCCTGACTGAAAATTTACATAAGTTGCGATTTTGGAATACGCTTTTGAGAACAAAGAACAAATTTAGGCATTTTTTGTATATGAATGAATTTTTGAAGAATTGTGCTTCTTTTAAGAGAAATGCTCTGATACTTGCATTTCATTCCCATTGTGTGTAACAGTAAAAATTATTTTCAGAACCAAAGGTGCTGCAAAAAGAACTATATCTTACAGTTCTTATCAATGCAATTTGAAGGGAAATTTTAAATTTCAATATTGCACTTCGATTGTATTTCTTACAAAAATAATTTTCTCATATAAAGCTAGTTTGAAAGACCGGTATAAATATAACTTCATATATAAGAGATTATAAAACACTCCTAGTATTTATTTGGAAAAATAACTTAATAAATCATAATAAAACAATTTTCAGTGTTTTATTTTGAAAAATAATTATTATTTGGAAATTTGAAATTGTTGTGACTTAAAATTCTGTCTATAGGAAATCGGATTTGAGTTTGAACTCGTTGTTCAACCATTCAAGTGACCAATGTACCTGAACAAATAGCTATTGTGCTTCCCAGATGTAGATATTCACGTAGAAGAATGGCTTAACGAAAAGCAAAGGCAAAACCATTGTTTTTCTCTCCTTAATGCAGCAGCACCGATCATAAAGGTGTCACTAGGTGACCCTACTAATCCTGTAATATGATCTGTATGACCTGGTATAGGTGTTGTGGAAGGCCTAGTCCTTCTTACACAGACATCATGTTACTGTGTATGAAGAAGGGATTCAAACATCACTCTGTTTGCTTAGGTTCGTAGCATTATTTATATAATTTTAACAGATAATAATCGCAGTAAATTCCTCACTTTCTATCGACGCTTTTTCGTGCACAACTTCACTTGCGTCGGTCGATACACAGCGTAGGCAACGAATGTATTCATTCCAGCGGGGTTCATCTATATTGTTTACCGCAAATTTATTCGTTCCAACAGGTTAAAGTTTAAAGTGATGTTGAAAGTCTGAGTGTCTGCAAGTTCGAACCTTTCAGTTGTTTCTACAAAGGATTTTGGTTTAAATTTCTGGTTTACTAAGAGTCGTATTCTCTTCGTGTACGTACCACGAACTATCTATAGAATTAGCCATGACGCATTCTTATGATTCAAGGAAATTGTCATGATTGGGGTGAACGGCGAATTTAAAAAAGTCCAAAATAAATTTTTCTGCACTTACAGTTTTCCAAAGCACATTTTTTCTAACAAAGCGACATTTCTGAGAATTCGATAATAATTTGCACATTGAAAAACCATTGTACTACATACAATATATCAAGAATTTTGTCACCCAAGGATTTTGAGTTTTTGTAGCATTTTCGGGAGATACCAGTGCATGCAGACTTCGATTTTCCAACTGTCAACCAAGGAATGAAAACAAAAACCACCAATGTTCAAATTTGCGCACAAGAAAGTTAAGGTTATCAACAGAAAAAAAATCTTTTGGTTTTCCTTTTTTGTCAAGTTTTCGGTGTGAATATCCTAAAAATTCATCTTACTAAAAGAAATGATATTTCAATAAGCTGAATAGCGGGAAAACCGTCTGTACGTTATATGGAAGACCAAAAGTGCAAACATTCCTCATAATGAAGCGTTTTCCACCAAGGAACGAATTTTCTTAGTAATCTTTAGAATCGGATGTACTATTTCAAATAAAAATAATTGCTGGCACCTTAGTTGCAAAAGAAGAAATTTTGAAAAAAGTAAAATATGTTTTGAAATTGTTCATTTCAGCAAAAGCTATGTCATGGACCCAGAATTTTAAAATTATGATTCTTATAAGCCGATACTGACGGCAAAACGTCTGCAAATATAAGCTGCCAATTGGAAAATCTATTCAATAATTTGGGGATAACGTTGGAAATGACAACCGTAGAGAATGGCACAGAATACAAATTGAAATCTTTCATGTGGATTTATAGATGAGTACACACAATTTGAAAGGGAAGCAGGATTCATTTATTTACGTGATGTAGGTGTATGCACAATGTACTCTTGAATGTTTCAAGCTTGCACATGAAAACTATATATCATCATCATCATCATTGTCAACCATTATCAATCCACTGCTGGACGAAGGTCTCCCCAAGTTTCCTCCACAACGGTCTGTCTTGTGCCAGTCTCCTCCATGTCACCCCTGCATACTTTCGAATTTCATTAACCCATCTCCCATGTGGTCTTCTTCTGGGTCTTTTCCTGTCCCTTGGAATCCAATCTAAAATTTCGGCTGTCCATCGATGATCTGTCCTTCTGGCAGTATGTCCAGCCCATTGCCATTTCAGGGATTTAACTCTGATCATGATGTCTTCCACTCTTGTCATTTTTCGGATCCACGAGTTCCTCTTCTTATCTCTCCTGGTTACACCAAGCATGCACCTCTCCATGCTTCTTTGAGTTGTCTGCAGCCTTTGTATGTCTCTTTTAGTTAAGGTCCATGTCTCTGCACCATACGTAAGCACTGGAAGGATGCATTGATCAAACACTTTTCTTTTAAGACATAATGGCATATTACTCTTAAAAATTATGCTGTTTCTTCAAAAAGCTCTCCAGGCAAGTTTTGTACGCCGATTAATTTCTTCATCAATGTGACCCTCACTTGATATCTGCTGTCCAAGATAAACGTACGTGTCTGTTATCTCCAGCTTTTCTCCGTCAATCGATAAATCTTCATTTCTTGTAAAAGCATTGAACATCACTTTTGTCTTCTGAAAGTTCATTTTTAATCCCACTTCTTTACTCTTGTCCGCAAGTTCCTGGATCATACTCTGCAGCTCTGATGGGGTAGTTGCAAAAATGACTACGTCATCAGCAAAACGAAGGTGGGTTACATAATCTCCATTAATCTTTATCCCCTTGTTTTCCCAGCTCAGCGACTGAAAAACACCCTCCAATGTGGCATTGAAGAGCTTCGGAGATATGGTGTCACCTTGTCTCACTCCCTTTCCAATTTTTACGTGTGTTGTATTTTCAAACAGCCTAATCTTTGCACTTGCATTTTCATAGATGTTATTAATAATATTAATGTATGCATCTTCAATACCGCAGGTTTTCAGAGCCATTGTAACTGCTGATGGTTTCACCGAATCAAAGGCTTTTTCATAATCGATAAAAGCCATGCACAATGGAAATTCATATTCCCTCGCTCTTTCAATTAGTTCTCTCATCACGTGGATATGATCTATTGTGCTGTAGCCACTCCTGAATCCAGCTTGTTCTCTCGGTTGAGCCATGTCCAGTGTTACCTTCAAGCGGTGTGAAAGAACTTTAGTGAAGATTTTATAAACTACTGATAGGAGGCTGATAGGTCTGTAGTTTCCGAGATCCTCAATGTCACCTTTCTTATGTAGCAGGATCATTGTAGCGGTGTTCCAATCCTCAGGAATCTTTCCTTCATTAAGGCATCGAGTGAAAATTTGGGCGAGTACTGTTTCGATTTCTCCACTTGCTTCTTGTATGATGTCTGCAGTAATTCCATCTTCTCCTGGAGCTTTTCCTCGCTTCATGTTCTTGATTGCATGTGCAACTTCTGCTGGAAGGACTGGAGGAACTCTGGTACTGGTATCTTTCATGATGTCTGGAGTGCATATATCATCCCTTTCATATAATTTGGAGTAGAAATCTTTCACTCTTGTCAAAATTTCGCCTCTATTTCTTGTTACAGAACCATCTTCTTTTCTCAGTGCCATAATCTGTTTTCTTCCCTTACTGAGATGTCCCTTTGCTATCTTTAGGCTTTGGTTGTTTTCAATTGCTTTCCTCACTAGTTCACAGTTGAATTTCCTTACGTCTTCAGTGATACTTTTTCTTACTGTCTTGCATAGCTCTATATATTCCACTTTGGAAGTCACATCTTTAGTTGTCCTCATCTCTCTTCTTTTTTGCATCAACATTTTGGTTTTTCCTGATAATTTGTTCATATGCAATTTGTTCTTAGACCCAGCTAATTTTGTTGCTGTTTCCATAAGAGCTTTGGTTACTTTTCTGTTAACTTCAGAGATGTCCACTTCTTCCGATGTTAGGCCTTCTAAAGCAGAGAACCTGTTCTTCAGTTCTAACTTGAAGGTATTATGGTGTTTTTTAAGGTTGGTTATGTCAATAGATTTTGTTTGTCTTATGAGCTTGCCACGTTCAAGTTTAGTGTTGAGGTGCATCTTACATCTCACCAATCTATGGTCACTACCTGTGTTGAACTTGTTTAGCACACTGCAGTCTTCTATGACGAATTTTTTGTTACACATAATAAAATCAATTTCACTTGTCGTCCCATTTGGATGTCTCCATGTCCATTTCCTGTGTGGCTTTTTCTTGAAGAAGGAGTTCAAGATGAAAAACCCTTCTGCCTCTGCAAACTCAACGAGAGTATTTCCACGCTGGTTTCTGTTGCCATGACCGAATTTACCTACTGAAGTTTCATTCTGTTGCCGTTGCCCTATTTTTGCATTGAAATCTCCCATAATTATTTTCAAGTGCTGCTTACCTTTATTATTTAGATGACAAATTTCCTCATAAAATTCTTCAATTTCTTCTTCAGGATGACTTGTGGTGGGTGCATAAGTTTGAATAATCTGAGCCTGGTATCTTTTCGAGAGTTGGATAACAAGTCGTGCAGCTCTGTCAGAGGAACTTTCAACTTCTACAACTTTATCCTTCAGTTTCTTGTTTATTATAAATCCAACACCACTAGTTCTGCCAGTATCTGTCCCACGATAGTAGAAGAGATGTCCACTTTTCAGTTCGATGAGATCTTCTCCTTTTCTCCTTACCTCACTTAGCCCCACGATGTCCCACTTGATCCTTCGTAGTTCCTCTTCCAATTCAAGAAGCCTTGAATCAGAAGATAGGGAGCGTCCATTGTAAGTAGCCAAGGTCAGCATCAGATGGCAGCCTAGTCCGGTTCTCCGGGGATTCTTAGCACCCTCTGCCTTCATGTCGCACTGGCCGCTGCCTTGGCCAGGTACATTCCAGCTGCCGGAGACTGAGGGCCAAGATTTAAGTTGTGGAATCATTTTGGAGGGGTTTGGCCATAACTCACCACGCTGGCCAAGCGGGTTGGTGAGTGTGGGATAGAATTTCCTCTAATCCCGATGGTATAGTTATACCGCTATGGGCGGTCGTCAGAGCCCCTTTAGTGGGAACAGGATGCACCACGAGAAGGCGGGGTTGACATTTGTCAAGGAGAGGCTGTGATGTTACGCATCACCTGACCTTACATCCCGAAAACTATATATACCCTTTTTTAAATATGGGAATAAATAGGCATGCCTTCTGTCAAAGAAAAATGGCGATATACAGAAAACGTCATTTTGATATAAATGGATGTCACAGTTCGCATTTAAAGCACGGCATTAAGTGGGAAACATAATTTCACGAAAAATATTTCCTCCTTGAAGAATTTTTTTAGGGCTTTCAATTCTTTCTAACTCAGCTTTACAGGAGACCACCTTTTAATACCTGTCGATTTTATTTGTACTTTTACTCCAATTAAATTTTTTATGGTTTCCTTGTGTCTTCTATCACTGTGATAGATTTTACTAAAGTTTCGGCTTTTTTTCTCCCGAGCAGATACAGCTGTGAGAAGTTTAGAGAAAATAAATATTAATCAACGGCTGTTCAATACTGATTTTTTTTTGTTATTGCTTTTTTGTCTAACGATCCCGGACGAATCATCATCCAGAAGGGCATTCAAATTCGTTCCATGCGCGAAGTATAATAAACTGTAGCAGAAATCCATGTTTCTCAGCTTGTTCGTTCTGGAGGTGGTGAGAGATTTACCCCTATAGTAATTTTATTAAAATAATTGCTTTTCAGATTGAACTTTTCCGAAAGCTTTCTTTATACTTGATTTCGATCCGTCAACGTTAAGAACTAAAATTCTCACTTCTTTGGAAACTCTGTGAAAGACATGGGCGAAACACATCTGATGGATTATTATTGGAAATAATAATTTTCAAAGTAATGAAAACAACTGAACTGCAGTAACGCTCCCGTATTTTCTTTTATTATTCGACAACATATCAGAGATACGTAAGATGGTTTATCTGGGTAAACATTTCCGATAATGACATTTTCTCAGATTAAAACAAAAGTAATCGCTCTTTCCACATTCATAAGTCAGTGAGTCACGGAAAATTCTTTTCGGCCGCCACCGGGAATCGAACTCAGTGTCTTCCAGTCACGCACCGGACATGATACCATTGCATTACAGCGGCTTCGAGTTCTCCAGACTCACATCCGACTAACTGCCAAACCACATAGCAGGTTGCTTCTTGGAGCCCCGCACAATGCTGGGGATTCACCAAAAATGGTTAGCAGCATCTGAACAAACAACTTGGAGGCGATTGAATATCTAATACACATAATTGATGTGGATTAGAACATCAAACCGAAGTCATCACTCTTCCAGGGAAAATTATCGTCGGTCGCCACCGGGAATCGATCCCAGAGTCTTCCAGTTACGAGCCAGACATGCTGATGAAAATTTTTCCGTGACTCACTTATGAAAGCGGAACGAGTCATGGCTTCTGTATGATGTTCCTAATTCTAGCCAATTGTGTGTATTTATTATTAATTCGCCTCCTAGTTATTTGTTCAGTTGCTGCTTATCATCGTTGGTTAATCCCAAGCATTGTGCGGGGCTCCAAGAAACATTGCCATGTGGTTTGGCAGTTAGTCGTATGCGAGTCTGTTCGAGGCCGCTTTGGTGCAGTGGTATCATGTCCGACGCGTAACTGGAAGACCCTGGGTTCGATTCCAGTTGGCGGCCGATGAAACGTTTTCCGTGACTCTCTTATGAACGTAAAAAGAGCTATGACTTCTGTTTGATGTTCCTAATCCACGTCAGTTATGTGTATTAATTATTCATTGGCCTCCTAGTGATTTGTTCAGTCGCTGCTTACCATCTGTGGTTAATCCCCAGCATTGTGCGGGCTCCAAGAAGCAATTTGCCATGCGGTTTAGCAGTTAGTCGTATGTGAGTCTGGAGAATTTGAGGCCCTCTTTGGTGCAGTGGTATCATGTCCTGCGCGTTACTGGAAGACCCTGGGTTCGATTCCCTGCGGCGGCCGATGATAATTTTTTCGTGACTTACTTACGAAGGTGTAAAGAGCGATGATCTCTGTTTGATGTTCCTAATCCACGTCAGTTGTGTGTATTAATAATTCCAGTTTGCTTTTTTGTGTGTGTGTGAAGTTCTCTGATCTTTTGAATTATGCTTGAGTTGATTTTGAATTGTGCTTGAGCTGATTTTTGAATTGTGCTTTTCTGTAAATTATTTTCTCAAAATTTAATATGTTTGGCATTATCTTTTTCCCGTACTCTTAAAAAAACCCTTTAAGAGGAATGTTCTAAATTCCACAGTGAAATTCCTGCGTCGTAACGGCCTTGCCCAGATTAGGAAAAACTCTAAAGACGATTCAATCGTAAAAAATTGAAGACGACCACGTATGGATGTATCTGCCTAACTAGAAATTTGCAAAATTTCAATTAGGCATCACACCCATACGTGGGTCGGAAGATTTTCCAGATCTAGGCCTTTAATTGGATGAAATGCCTTTAATTTGAATGATGGCTGCCCTAAAATTTCAGTTTCATATTTCATTTGTTTAACTAAAATAATATCTGAATTTTCTTTTTCATTTCCTTTTCACCAAAATTACTAGACAATTACTGGTATTTTTTTTTATTTTCATTTTTTTTTTAATAATTGATTTATATATTTTTCAGATTGAATAGTAACCTTTAGAATGTGTGCTAAAAGTCTGAAACTCGCATCTTGTGATGCATCCGGTGTAGCACAACGCCAAATGAACTGGAATAAATTTTACATATGCCAGGTTGTTTCTAAAGAAGACTCTGTCTCGCACTTTTACTTCAGGCATATTACAAGATAACTTGCAGTTACCAGTCAGCAATTAGAAAAAAATCCTGGAATCGTCCTTGGGTTTCACGGATTATAAGTCTTTCATCTGAATTTTATAGAGCAATGACAATTTATAGCTAGATTACGCAAAGAACAGTGTCACTCGCTTGTTCGTAAAATGCTAAGAATTAAAATATAGGCATATGACTTTCGCGGTTTTCTCCGATCATATGCGTACCTTATCCCAATTCACTTAGAAGGGCTAACTTACAGTTCATTTCAACAGCTAAATGCAGGTTGATCTGCATTTAGCTGGTCAACCTGCATAATAATATGGCAAACGCAGCGGACCCAGCGATACGCCATATTATTTGTAACCTTATCATGCACAGCTTATCTTCTCTGCTGCTAAAAATCCGGCGCCACTTTCGATGAACATTTGTCTGGCTGGTAGATTTAGATATTCAGGTAGATTTCGTGTTAACCCTTGCAAGCAATGACTTCTACGTGTAGATTGGTAGGATTTTTGTAAACGTCTTCCACGTACAGAAAAATTCACATCGCTCGTGTACTCATTTTGTGGAGAGTAGCTTAGATATTTCTCTTTAATACATTTCCTATCAAATGTCAAAAATTTTCCCTTATTCTGTAATGACAGATAATTTTTTTACAAGTAGTTTCTTTCACGATATATGTCAAAATATGCAATTAATGTAAAAATGCGCTTTTATTCCTCAAAATGGCTAAATATGCAAAATTATGTAAAATAAGAATTTGATTTAATAGCCGAGCTTTTGTGGTCATGCAAGTGAGATGATGCTCTGGCGTGCAATACTGACATCTTATGGTTCTTTAGTTATATCTTAAGGTTTATTACATTTGTGGAAATCAAACCTGCGTATTCAGCTATTTTGATCGTGGTTATTTGCATCAGTCGCGCTTTGTCGGTTTTTAAATAACTTGAAACGTTTGTTGTAGCTGAATATGGTATTATTAAACATCCAGAGATAAAAGGTATTATTAAACATGATTTCTTAATAGTTCTGCGGTCAAATGAAAATTAAAATATTATAGGTAACAGTTCACATGTGAAAATTACTGCTAGGAATTTCAGCGATGAAAGCAACTTATTTTATATTATTACCTTGAACTACAGTAAACGATTGAAGTTGTTTAAAAACCAAAATACAGAAATATTGAACTTCAGTATTAGTTACAAAAAGACCTATGAATTAATTTGCAAAAGAAACAATGCAAAGTAATAGCTGGGTTTAGCATTTAGGTGTAATTAAAATTTCAAAATATTTACGTAAAATATTTTTTTTAAAAATGAGGAAACATGAAAGAAAACAAAACAAAAATCACTACAATTTGTGGCATATTCTTTAATTTTACGGTCATAAGTTATTAAAAATTTATTTCCTTTACAAAATTCAAATTGCTTTACACAAAATCAAGGCTTTCAGCTAACTTACTGCTATTACAACGAGCAACAACATAGCACTTAAGGTTGACGAAAACAAAGCTCCTCCTGTTTTCTCTCAAAATACCTTTAAATTGTCTGAATGACTTTTCGTTGTCACAATACCAAGAATTCCTTATCTTTCAAAACAGCACAACTGCCAGTTTAAGTTCCCTGGACAATATTATTTGTAGGTGTAATATTTTCTGGGCATGGATTTGTTTTACAGGTTTATGTTCGACAATTTAGTTAGTAAAAATTCCGTTTTAATTTAATTTTTTAGCATGGTCTACATTTGATGTTTCCTTAACTTACAGTTCATTTTAATTCATGTAAAGATTTTCCCGTTGTATTTATATGTCGATTAGATACAAATTTTTAATTTATGACTGGGGGAGTAGTCGGCTCGAACATAACTTACTGAAAGTGTGTAACATAGGTATGTATTTGTAAAAGTACTTTGAAATATTATCCGTCTTATGTTTTATAATTTCTCGAATGTGGTCGCGTGCAAGTATCTTTCTTAATATTTCAATCATCTCTTCAGATTTGTACAAATTATTTATCAAAGGAACACTTAAAATTTCAAGTTCTGTGATGGCCTGATCTATACCGTGAAATGTGTCTTTAGCAAAGTGAATTTCTCTAAGAAAGTATCACTATACAGCAGAACTTTTCCTTTTTCAATGAAATCAGAATCGTACAAGTCAATTAGAGATTTTATTCCCTTGAATTTGCTGAATTTGTCTCCATAATATCTTACAGGTTGTAACCAAGTAGCCAAATGTGTAGTCACAAGCTAAGGTGGAAGCAGTTAGTCTGGGGAAATTTCTGTCAGCCTTTTGGTTCTGCTGGGAGCTTTAAGAAAACAAATGTTACCTGTTGCAATCAACGAATCGGTTTGTGGAAAATTGCAGCGGATTGTTCAGCAATTGCAAGACAAGCAAAATTAGTCATTTTGCGAACCATGCATAACGTGGTATAACTGCTTTCATCATACAGAGTGCAGCATTAGTTACCAATCGTATTTTACTCTCTGCCCATAAAATCATCAACGATTTATTGAACAATGTAGTGATCGTGTGGTGATTATATTTTGCTAGTTTTTTGCAAAAAAGGAAGAATAGGATTGAAGGTGCTAATTCATTCAGGTGTCCAACAATAAATAACGTTTCCAATATATCTCCCACGCGCTTCTATTGTTTCATCAAATGAGATCTACAAAGAAACTGATTTTCTCCCTAATACTTAGTAAAATTTCGTCATACATCATCTGCAAGTAATTTGTTTTTAAACGAGATTCGTCTGGAATTATTTGACTATAGCATTTTTCTGAGAAACGTCTAAACACTGGATTGTTCAGTTACATTAATAGGATATCTGAAATCATTAGTGCACTGCATTAGTTCACCCCCAATGATATTTTAACTCAGTTGTTTACTGTTTCCTAGAACTTCTCTTTACAAGCCTTCGTTTCAACAAAGAGTTATGCACTTTTTTTGTTTCCTAATTTTAATGTGTTACGAAGCTAGAAAATGCTGATAATAAGAAACAGCAGAGGTGCACACACCACAAAACAAATTATTTCCGTCAGTTGTTAGTCCTTCATCAGAAAACTTGTTAATTAAATGCCTTTAATTTGGATAATGGCCGCCCTAAAATTTCAGGCTCATGTTTCATTTGTGTAACCAAAATAACATCTCAATTTTCTTTTTCGTTTCCTTTACACCATAATTACTAGACAATAACTGGTATTTTTTTAATTTTCATTTTATTTCTTATTTTTATTTATTTATTTTTTAATTTTTTAATAACTGATATATATTATTTTCAGATTGAATGGTAACCTTCAGAATGAGAGCTAAAAGACTGAAACTAGCATCTTGTAATACATCAGCTGTATCACAACGCCATATGAACTGGAATAAATTTTACATATGCCAGGTTGATTCTAAAGAAGAACACGTTGAGCCATACAGGAATAAGAAACAATCAAAGGTGACTGCTAGCTAGAAATCACTTCCAGATTATCTCATCGGATTCAAAGTCAATTCTCTTCCTGCATATTTCTATATCTCTCTCCTTCATGAGGGCGCGGAAATTAAAGACACCCTGAATTCACGTAAGGAAAATGGCAGATAACCTGTGGACTTAAATAAAACAACTGGAAACTAGAATTCGCCAAGAAGACAAAAATAGGTGATTAATATACTTTCAGCGTTGCTACGCATAATGATAATTTACCCATGTCATCTACACAAACCCGGTTGTTGTCAACGACACCAAATGATTTAAAAGAAGATGTTTGCTTCATCTGCAAGGAGACCAGCGGTGCATCACGTCTTTACCACATCGTCAATATTCACGTAACGGAGACTTTGAAGAAATGGGCATTCCTGATAGGAGATTTGACTTGGCAGGCGCAATATGACGAGTTGATCTGATTGCCCAAGAAGCTAAATATAACAATATCTCCCACACACGGCTGTACAACCAATACACAGCTAAAGTTAATGTAACATCAATGGAAGAACAATGTAATGGGAATGAAAACTTAAGTTTGTGTTTCACTATGGCATTTAACATATTGCTCAGTTCAATAGGAATAAACTCAACAGTGATGATACCGAATATATTTTCAAAATGACAGATCTTATCGATTTATAAATTTGCTAGGCCAACATGCTGGTGAAATGCCCACTATTCAAACAAGACGTCTCCGCGGGCGAATTTTATAGTGTTTTTCTGAACTTGGAGCACAGAAGTCAGGAAGAGAGTATTTGCGGGGGATGGTGCCAATGTTTCAGGGATATTTCTTCTGAAGATGTGTCAGATGCCGATGCGGTAGCATTCTTTAAATTCATAAGAAGTATGCTGAGGAAAATTTGCGGTGTATCTTGTCCCTTTACTTGACTGGATCAAGATGGTTGCCAAGAGGATTCTGTTACCCCAGGTTTACTTGCAGTGACCAACTTCATTCTATATGGCTGCACATAGTGTTGTGAGACTTAATCAACACAGGCAGCTGTTACAGTCAGCCACCTCGTTGTATTAAACATGAGAAACATGACCCCAAAAATGTGAATTGCTATGTACATGGCTCTTTCTGCGTACACCAAGTCTCGTAGCAGTAAAATGGTCGGTGAGATGCACAAATTAGAAATGTCAGTTTCACCAGATAGAGTGGATAAGGATACATCTGCTCGCTGCAAACTTCAGGTACTGCGAGCTGAAGACAAAGGTGTCCTATCTTCAAGCAACCTGCAAACGATATTGTTAAGTATGGGAGCATACGACAGTAAATACCGCAATCCTTCTAGCGTTACATCACAGGAATCTTTCCATGGCACTAACCTGTCCATCCTTCAAGTGTTTACACAAACCAAACAGAGAAAAAGAAGGGAGTTTGCTTCTAATTTCTGTGATGTACATTTGAGAGAGTACGGGGGTTCCAGATCTCCCTCAGGCATATGGCATCGTAAAGGCGGGGTTCCTACCAACCTAAACACTAGTTCACCTGAAATCCGCACAAGACCTTATAGACACCCTTATTCCTATTTTGTCCGTTAGCCTTGACTAGGTAAGAGATAGGGATTGGTTGGAGCATGTCTTCGTGCTTCGTACATACATTCGTACATCATAGCAAGGAGAACATCAATGGCAAAAACTCGGATAACTCATGAGCAGCATTTTATGCTTCTGGTGTTACGACTTCAGTGGTTCCAGGAATACATACATTGTTACCACTTGTTTATGAGTCATCATCTCCAGTATCAATTATCCGTCATGGCATGGATGTCATTCGCAGGATTACATCACTCTCGAACCCAGGCCAGACTCTCTTGATAACTGTCGTGCAGATATAAAGCAGCATCTTATTCAACTTCAAACTGCACCTGTAGATGCTCCCTGGTAGAATGTGCACCTCCTTTGTGGGTCAATTGCAAGACTTGCACCAACATGACATGGTAGGTTTACATGATAACGCTATATCATATATATTTTTTTGCGTACAACGATGAAATGCATGACGTTTTAGCTTTTTGTTTTCAGCCAAGAGCAGACGGAAAAAGATGCTCAGGATGATATGGTCATAGATGATGTGGAAGAAGCTGGATTTTGACTTGAAACTTCATTGCATATAATTAACTGTAAATAATGCTATTTGAAATAAAACAGTAATTTAAAATTTCTGTGGCATATCTTTAAAAATGGCACCATTTCATTTACTACACCATGGCAATAAAAGGCAAATCTTACTTTTAAAATACTTAAAATTATTTTTTTTTTAAAAAAAGGATTGAATATTGCTCCTAGATTACGTCGGCCGAAATAGCATAAAAAAATTCTGTCACATTACATTTATTACACGACGGTCATTTTGGTCGCCACGTTAGATATCTCATCCAATGGACTTCCAACAACATTTTAGAGCCTTCTTTTGACTTCACCAACCCTAAAAACATATAACTAGACATATAACTTTTATAAAAATAAAATAATCTGGGTAATTTAAATTTTAAGGCCGCCGTTTTAGGAAACATGACCGCCTTTTTGTTAAGGGGATTGGTATCAGGTGGCTCCACCTATTAACCGTTGACAATGGATGCGGACTTGATGTATAGCAAGTTTGATGCTCTCCTCATAAAGTGCATATTTTTGGTAAAAAAGGATGCTTTATCAGTCAACTACAAATTTTTAATAGTATCTCATTTCATTAATTAAATTTCTCACTTTTATAAAATACAGTAAAAGATAAAATAATACAAATCAGCACATTACGGGAAGGGCCTGTGAACACCTCTACCTTACCTTCTAATTCTCATTGCTCGTTCAATTTAGGCGATTAAATAATCGCTTAAAACAAATATTGTTCTGGTCACGATCGCTCAACGTTTTTAAGATTAAACGCAGACAAAAGAAATGTTTTGACTAATTTACTGAACAGGATGTGAAAAATAAGCTTTCTATTAATGAACACTCTTTATGAACAACCGAAATAACATATGTGAGGAACATTTAAGAAGCCTTGAAGACCATATTGGAATACGTAACTTCAGTTTTATTTTAAAATAAAATACAGAACAGCTTACCTCATTTTAAATTTATCAATTCAAACAGAAATCAAAAACTACAAATGAATTGGTTTTCCTTCATTTTTTGTAAACAAAATACAGTTCATTTCTCTTTTATGGTATATAAGAAGGCGCCACTAGAATTCTTGAACTTTGACTTCTACTGACAAGAGAAAATTTAGAAACGTATTTTATATAGTTTCATATGTGATATATACCGGTTCTGGAAGATGTTCTGCCATCGGGTATTGTTTTAAAAATTGTATAACTATTGTATCACATGTGATACACGAGAATCGAGGAGGTCAAAATTGACGGAGAAAGCAGGAACTCTAAGACAGTTTCTAAATTTCAAGGAGCCGCAGATTCCTGCCATTTTTCACATCGGATGATGAATCATTTATACATTTGTTCTTTGCATTATATACTACTTAAGCACAGTACTCAGCTGAAAAGAAAAGGACAATAGCAAAGGCTGATACTTTGAAATTGTCAGGTATATTCCAGTAATTCCACGGATCGCCAAGTGGTCAGCGGATCGCTAAGTCTCAACCGATCCTGTGTCCTGACCTTTGACCCCATTTCACCCATTTTCAATAGGGATCGTCCCAAGGCGCTCCACTACGACTAACTACATTTTCATCGAAATCGAAACATATTTACGCAAATTATGACGCATAAGGTCAATGGAATGCATCCCGCTCCTATGTCCTGACCTTAGACACCACTTCACCCATGTTTAATAGTGTTCGTCCCCAGGTGGTTCCCTACGACTAACTATACTTTCATTGAAATCAAACCATATTTACGCAAGTTATGACGCATAAGGGCAATGGAATGGATGCCGCTCCTATGTCGTGCCCTTTGACCCCATTAACCCCATTTTCAACAGGGCTGCTCCGCAGGTGATCCCCTACCACATACTAATATTTCATCGACTTCGAAACAGTTTTACGCGAGTTATCGTGCTGACAGGCGGACGGACAAAGCTGGAGCATATATGCTTCTTCAATCTACGGTTGGAAATCGTAAAAAACGTCATCTCTCTACGTCCGTTAGGTGTTCATATCTCAAACTCCTTTGACGATGGGAAATAGTGAAACACATAAAACGTCTTTTCGACAAAATGTCTGCTCTTTAATGATTGTAACACCCCTTTGGATCCAGCAATTTGTTCCGAAGAAAGATGTTCAGGGCAAGTTGTTAAGAAAATGCGTGGGCCTTTTCACTTATATTCTCATCATTTGCATGTCTCAACCTATTATTGATATCCTGCCAACTGTCCTTCATGGTGTTGTTATTTTCACAAACAGTGTATTTTACTTTCATCAACATATGTTTGAGTTTTCCTGAAAGATAAAACCTGATAAAAAATAATCTTTCATATTTGCTTTATAAATCCTACACAGACATTTTAAGTTTGAGCACAATTGTTAAATCGGTATCTTCCACTTTTGTAGATCATGCAGTTGCATTTACAGGAGACATGAATTCATGTAACTGTTAATTTACAAATAGGCCAATATGCTATATTTTGTATCAATGTATTTGTAATGAAATATATAACAAGACCGTGATGAAGATGCGTTACAATTCTAGGTTATTTTTGATTAAATATAAAAGCTGAAATATATTTTTAATTTGTTTTGTAAAATTGCATGTTATTCACGTTACCGAAATAAATTTAAACTCATTCCCTCCTTGCTAAATGCTTAACAGTAAATATAATGAAGCATTATATTCACTAATATACAGAACTAAAACTTAATATATATTGATGAATTTCAACTGTTCCTGAATATATCCAGGGTGTTCAGCATTTTCTGGAAAGCAGTGGAAGCTGCACTTTACGTATATTTACGTAATTTATTAATATCTTGCATAAAATGCGACCTGTGATAAAAATGAGTTATATGTCTTTTATTGGGTTGTTCTGAAGAAAAATGGTGTTTTTTATACAACAGGGTTACTTACTCAAAACCTGCGGAAGAATTACAGTTAAATTTCACATTACGTGCCATCATGTTCAATGGTTTAAACCCTTCTGTTTGGCAGTTGTTTAATCCCTGCGTGGTACCAAGCTTTTGCTTTAGATGCAAATCAATTTCGGCACCCGCGATCAGCAACATCGAAGGAAGTGAACTTCCTGCCACGCAGGAAATGCGCCTTCTCCAGAAACAAGTGTTGGCCTGAAGGAGGCAAGATCTGGGCTACATGCTAGTTGAGGCAGTAGATCATGTAGTTCTTGAGGTTTAACAAGGGTCCGATTTGCAATATGAGTTTTTCCGTTGTTTTGTAGCAGCATTGCTCATTCTCGACTGACGAAGACAGCATACTTCCATATCCTGCCGTATTACTGACAATGCTGTTCGGCATTGATACACCAACAATTCGGAATGAGCTCAGAGCGGATCACACCTTCATAATCCCAAGAGATACTCAGCATAATCTTTTCCTTAAAACGTTTGCTTTTGGGGGTAGGTAAAGTTAGTTCTCCCCTATTCAAATACAGTTGTGAAAAATCTGAATTACGCAGATACATCTGCTTTTCATTTCCAGCAACAGTTCGTTTTATATTTCTAGTATCGCGTTGATTTCTGGGCAGTTGCTTGTGTTCCTCGGCATGGCGTTGATCTTGAGTTCGGGTGATCTCATCATGAACCACAATGCTTGGTCTGTAAACTTTTCTGATATTGTGCAGATGATCAGCGGTGGTAGGTATTGAAACACCCTGTTCTTCCGGCAATTGCTGAGTGCTTGCTCGTGGATTGGTTTTCACAGCCGCTTCCAGAGCGACCGCATCATCGGTAAAGTGCCAACCCTAAACCTACATTTCAAAATGAAATCACCGATCGCAAATTTCTATAACCATATTTGTATAGTTCTAGTAACTGCCAACGCTTCGCATTTAAATTCGTTAAGTTTTAGAACTGCTTCAACAACTTTAACCCCTGTTTCCATTAATGTCGTGATAGAACAAGTATTTCCAATTTTAAAGCTTTTGCAGTTGACAGCGGTACAAGCTTAACGCATATTATTTCGGCATGTGCTTCACGACTTATTTTAATTGATTCCTCACAATACATACTTTCGGTTGTTTGCAGCATAGGAAAGCTCCCCAGCATAAATTATGCGCATTAACGTCACGGAAATGAATTTTCAAAAATGGACATTTTTTCCGGAAACTGCAATAAAGTAACTATATAATATTGTGCTGAGGATTTCCTACTCGCATGTGTTTGTGTGTGGGTAAATTAATAATTTCTCTCTTGACAATCGTTAATGTAGATATATATAACAACCAACTGTGGTATCGAAAAACCATAACAAATGTCACATAAATATTCTCCGGGTAGGATATGTTAGCAGAGCAAAAAATCAAACGGTACTGAAGATCAACACGCTGATTTAAATAGATACGTTACGACAATTTCTCTCTTACGTTTCCATTCGAAACGGGTTCTGTCTACTTCCTTCTCCTTTTTTCGAATACTGCAGAGGGTAAGTCAAAAGTTTTGCAATATTTGGATCACTTCATGTCTTTATATGTAGCTTTACGACGAAAGCTCACATGCATTCAAAGTATGGGCCATCGTGTTTCACCGTCTTTAGTCATGTGTCTGCCATCTCTTCGATTCCGCGACGGTACCAATTCTTTCCCTTCGAGGCGAAGAAATCCTTCACCCCAGCTGTCACCTCCTCCTGGGTGTTGAAGTGCCGCCCGTGATAATTACTTGCTCCATGGACTGGAACAAATAATAATCCGACTGGGCAAGGTCCGCATTGTATGCTGGGTGTGGCATCAGTTCGATGCCCTCAAAGTCCTAAAGATTTGCTCTGGTCTTTCGCGCGTATGGGGCGAGCGTTGTCCTGCAGTAGAAGAACACACTTTCTGTTCACCTTTGCCGGGTACTCCTTCAAAACGGCATACATACGCTCCAGCATTGCACACTAAAGTTTGATGGTAATGCTCCGACCGCATGGAACAAATTCGTAATGAAGTATCTCCTCGTAATACCACCAGACCCAGATCATCACCTTGTGCTCGAAGCTCCCACGTTCAGCAACAGGTTCAGGAAGCTGACCCGGACTCAACCACTGCCACTGTGCGTTAGGATTACGGAAGTAGACCCACATTTCATTGCACGTTACAATTCACTTGACGAAACGTACATCGGGCGGATTTTCTAGGAGTTTCCTGCTTACTTAAACTCGGCGGTTTGCTTCAGCTGGCGTCAGTTAGTGGGTGACAATGGGGCAGCTCCTGTAGACCTTGCCGAGATCCTGAAGGGGACGAACAACCGTTGTTTATGATTGCCAAGCTTGCCTGATAATTTCCGAGTGCTGCTTGTCGTATTTGTCACGACGGCTTGGCGCAAGATATCCAAACCCACGGTTCGCAGCCTACTTGACCTTGGCTGTTCGTCGAGGTATCTGTCATCTGAGTGAAATTTCTTCAACCAACTGGGTGCTGTGTTCACGGAACCTTCTCATTTCGCATGACAAATCTTTCGCGTTGTTTAAGCAGAGTTGTGGCCGAGTTCAAACTCGTAAACCAAAGTTTCCTAATTAACCGGTTGTCGACTTTTAGGTGTCCCAAATACAGACAGAACGACGACATGCAATCCTGTTTACAGCAACGACTACCACTTTATACCGCTTTCTACTGACTACAATACCCAACTTAAACTAGTTTAAACACGTGACATACCCGCCGCAGCACATGCGTTAATGCAAATGCATATTGCAAACCTTTCAACTCACACTGTGTAATAAAAACGCATGGTTGGCAGCAGGTGCGACGTAATCTCAAATTCTGCAGTCCAAATGAAAAGAGAATTAAAATTTATATGTTCCAGTTTGCAAGAATCCTTAATTCCAAGAATTTGTTAGCAACGCTTGGTAATTTGATTTGAAAAAAACACCTCTAACCATTATACCGCTTCCATCAGCTCTTACAGTTGCAAATATGAAGTTGGAGCCCTTAATTTCATGCGTTTTCGTCATTTTCTGGTCAATCAACCGTCGTGTATTACGTAAATATCTCATTCATCTGTCCAAATGACATTTTGCCAGTCCTTAAGTGTCGAGTAATGGTGAACCCTTGGCCACTGGAGAAGAACATGTCGTTTTTTAGTACACATTGTGTTACACGAAGAAGAAATCTGCTGTTACACTACGTTCACGACGGTATGAGGCAGGCCGAGAAGGCTAAGTTTCTTCACTCAATACTATTTTCCTACTACGCAGTTGCCAAACGCAATGAAACTCGTATTTTTTCCGCGAAAAATCATCTCCAGCCGCTGTTGCCTTTGAACGTTAACCAACCGTTTCCGCCCTCAGTAAGACCCTTGATCGCTTGTTTGGTTCTTTCTGCACCGCTTATTGTACACCATTGTTACAGCTGTTTTGTTTAGCGGAGAATGTTTCCTGTTTCTGAGGCTCTTGCATTTTCCCATCAAGAGCCTACTATCATGACTCTTACAAATTCGCTTCAATAAGATATATTTCCGCTATTACAGCTATCTGTGCTTCCTGCGCGTCGCATCCTTTGCAATGAGCATTTGTAAAAATATATCAATGTCATAGTTGGTCATATGTCCTAGTTAGTGTTGGTCACTGTTTTTTCTCATAGTACAGTTAGTCATTGTTTTTCTCTGTTTACGATGATAATGTGGAGTTGAGAAGAGAGTTAGAGTTCCAAGCTGTTTCTTTGGAGTATGGAAACACACACATGGGTAATGGGATACATTTATATTACTATTAAAATGGAAGCTCAATGGGTATTTTGTTTTTGCTTGGTTTTTGTTTGACAGAAATGAATTACAGAAAATGAAGGAACCCAAAAAATAGTGAAAGAAGTAACACATTCATGAAGGACAGCTATAATTCGAATTAAAAATTGTAATATTCGAGCTCATTAGAAGATCTAAAACTTTCAGGACTGACAAATGTTCGTTGCTGGAGTTTTAATGCAATTTTAATTAAAATTTCCCGGCAGCATAAGCTCTTAACAATATCGATAATTTCATGACAACTTGTACGACAAACAAGAGATATAAAATAGTTAAAAAGTATAAATTTAAATAGTTGTCAAAAATAAACTTACGTGAACGAAGAGAAGTAAGTTTTTTTAGTTAAATGTAGCTATTGTCAAGAACACATTTCTAAAATTTCCCATTTACTGTGTCAAATGAGAAAAGCCAGTTAAGTGGAGATTTTGTTTGAACATTCTACAAAAGAAGAAAGAAGGAAAAAATTAAGAAGACAATAGGAAGTAGAGAAGAATTTACCGAAATTAAAATCATCTGCGGAGATCACATCATAATATTTCAACAAAAACAAAGTAATAAATACACTACAATATACATGCTCATTCTCTCTGACATTGTAATAAGATATTTGTTTTTGCAAAGAAATGCCATAGGAAGGAAAATATAAATTTTCAGATCGAAGGGTGACAGGAAAATGAAAATGTTTTCTTTGCATCGCGTTGACGGACACATATATCTTTTTGAGATACATATTATATCTCGTTCACGTACATAAATACAGGAAGGAATGATTTAAATGACATATCTTCAGTAATTGGGATAATACAATGGGCAAAACCAGCTTCAATTGTATTCTTTCAGAAAAATGTTGGAAAAATATCCAAAATCAAAAGTGGATTTCATCCCGTATTTTATTCAGTGATGAAAATTGGATTTGCTTCTGGTTCTCTGTTAGGTTCTTCATCCAAATAGATTCTTGTAAAACGAGATTCAATTCAGCCTGCAATGGATTGTTATATAGCTGAATGTTTTGAGTCTTTGAATATATTCTTAACACCAACGTATCTCAAACGCTTGATTTATACAGGCAATTTAGAATTTTCTCACGGGAGTAGATTAATGTTTCTTTGTTGTTTAAAATAACTGGAACTGTTTGACTGGAAAACATATCGGAAAAGAATTTCTTAATTTTAATTTAGGACTACACGCATTATTGTATTCATATAGAAGTCTGACTACTGGCAAAAATCTGTGAAAGCAATACAATTTGACCCCACTGAGACTGAGGACATCCATGTGATCAACAAAAAAAAGACAGAAACAAAAAGAATGCGTTTTGGATTTCTGAAATGCTAACCCTAGAGTATAGAGATAAGTCAAATAATGCTTTTAGGGATTTCAGGCAAACGAATTTCTTGAAACTTGCGTAACACGAGAGGAACATTTATTTGATTAGCATCAAGAAGCATTCTTAAATAAACAGCAATTTAGTATTACATAAAATTCCAGAAGGTCTGTTAAAATCTGTAATAGCAAGATGAGCTTAAAATTATTTTGTTAATGAAGGACACTATACTTTCCAGCACAGAAATGTGTCTAGTTTACACAATGTTTTATTCGATCCTTGGAAATATCAGGATTCTTCAGCACTGTGACAGATGTTAGGTGGTAAAAACTGCACAAATACAGTATATGGAAGTGAATATATATTTAGCATTTACGGACTTATGATATTAAATAAAGAATTGAATAAAGCGAAATTTGTCAAGAGCAGAAATTGCTCCTTGGATCAAAGTTATTTCGTGTGAGCTTTCTCTGTCGCGTAAGGTTAATAACTTTACCAGGTTGGTTTTTATTTATTCAGAAAAAAAGAATATTTCGATGTAGAATAAGTCAGGTTTAATGAAAAATTTTTAACAAGAAGGGGAAAAGAAATAGAAACTGCAGATTTAGAGATATTTCATAGTTTTTGTCTAGACCGATGCACCATGTCGAGTGTAAAACAAGATATGGAGCCGGAAAGGTTTTTTAGACAAATGGTAGAAGACAGTTTTAGGGTAAGGAAACATGGAGATAGAGGATTGTAAATTGAAGGATTTTTGGTGCAAGTATTAGAACTCACCTGCCCTTAACAAAATTCGCAAACAAGTACTGGTACTCAGGAAATTACATAAACACGCAATTTCTACGCTAGTACTGAGTGTTTGGACACTGTATTTGTAATGACTATGATTTTATGTTACAGAGCCTTCACACAGATTGTAATGAATTCCAAATCACGGATTATAACATGCAGTGAAAAAAAGCAAAGCCTCAGAACAGGATATCTGCGTACGAAAAAAAAAAAAAAAAAAAGAAACGTTCGACGTTTTGCTTCGTAGTTATATGTGATCATTGAGATTATCTAATGTTAGTTTTAAAATAAAAATTTCTTTGTTCAAAATGTATTCCGTTAGAGAAAATCACAGCAGTCTCTAATAACATTGCACAATTCTTCTTAAATGATATTCTGGTTGCAACCGATTGGAAAACCGGCATATGGAATTCGTTACTAATACACTGAACACGATTTTTTTCGCTTTATGGTTATAAGCCCACCTCTGTTCTAAGGAATCTTTGCAGCTATATTTTTGACCTTTGATCTGTGCGGTTTTTTTTCTCTGAACAAAGTTCGAATATCATCATAACAGGAGAAATGGATGATTTTTGTTCATGTAAAAAGTATTCAAATGTGGATGTACTTTTGAATTTATTAAACATGCTTTACGGCCTATAACTCATCGCAGGTATTAGAACCTCATAACGGGAATCACGTGTGTGGACTGCACATTAGGGTAGACCGAAAAACACTTTTTTATAAAATTAAAACGTCACCAATGTGCAATAGTTGCAATTTTATTACTGAGTTGACCCCGAAATATGTATGCCATTATTCGATATCTTAGGTTTCCCCAAGAACCGCGAAGTTGCAAAGTTATAGGATAAATTATTTAAAAAGACCCGCTTTCTCCATTTTGAAAATATAAAAAAAACACTGTGTCACCATTTTATTTATTATCACATTGGCGTTTATAAACACTGGTAAAAATTCAGCAGACATGAGTTAATTTCTTAGGCTTCCTCAGATCCCTTAAATTATGTAATTTGTCGGGAAAAATGACATGATAAGTTGCGTAAGCATTAAGTTTGACAGCAGCCTAATTGTTAAAAAAATATTGTTAATGTTAAAACATTAACAATCCCCTCACCTATCATACTTTCTGAAAACCTCGTGTTTATTTTCAGAAGCATAGATTGTTGTTTTACGCTATCCTTTGTTTTTGTTACCTTCTCCACCTCACAACACCCCCGCCCTCACAACGGAGATCTCTTTGCGAACTCGCTGAAACATCTCATCACAGTTACACAGATCCGTTTGGAAGAGAGTGTTGGTGAATTTGCGTCATAATGATGCAACGGTTTCGTTTATTCCTACTGACGTTGATTGTAATTTACCGGCATTTTGCGTTTTGTCGTTCAACTCCTTAAGACAGTTGAAAGAAGAAATAAAGCTGATTGACCTATCTTCGGGAGTTATAAGGAGATGCATGCAAATGTCTTGCCTACGTACGAAGATGTAACGCGCCATTACTACCTTGTGAGGAATACTCGTAGGTAGGATGGTGAAAATTATGAACCTGTTGCAGCAGAAATAGCAAGTATTGTCGCGGACAAAGTGCTAAGAATATGGAAGAAAGCATCTCTTCCCACATCGCTCCACAAATCAGTTGTAAAGCTTATAACCGCATACAACACTGAAATTCAAAAGCTGAAAAAACGCGCTGCAAGAATAGATGAAACCTACCGAAAGAAGGTTGAACAATTTCGTGCAGATTCGCAACGTATCTTTGACATATTCTCATACAAGTGCAAATGTTTTAGAACCTGCAAATGCAGCTCTGCAAAAAAGGTACCCATGAAAGAGGGGGACTTTCTAAAGGACCAGAGCACAAACAGAAGAATGATAGTAAGTGGGCATGATGCAAAAACCACCAGTGCACTGAAGAAAAGATCAGCTCGAAAGAGTGATAGGCAAGAGCATTTCCGTAGGAAATTACAAAAAACTGCATCCTTGAAATCGGCCCTGTGAGTCGAGGATGATCCTTCAGAAAAGGATACAAATACTAATTCTGCAGGAAAACCAGACGAGACGGATCCTAGTGATTTGTTGCCCTCGGAGAAAGATGATTTCACTCCATGTCGCTCTTCAAAACCTAGTCGACAAACGACACTGTCTTCATTTTCAAGAAAGTGCGATTGGCGAGGCATCAGCGATCGAGCGGCGCTGATCTTGCGTCGGCGTTTCTTCATGATATAAGTGAACCAGTTCAGTCGAAATAATGCAATGCATCTGTTATTGACCGGCATGAAATACGACGAGAAAAGAAAAAGACCAGTCAAACAATTCGAGACAAGGTAAACTTTACTGGTCACAAGATTGTAGCTCTATTTTTGGAAGGAAGAAAGGATGGAACTCTTACGAATACACAGAAATATGATGTCAAGTGGAACAAGCAAAAAGAATGGGAGGAGCATATTACACTTCTTGAAGAACAGGGTTCAATCTATTTGGGATATTTTGCACAGAAGAGCAAGAGTGCAAAAGCCTTTCCCGACTGTAACTTCAGCTTATTGTACCAGAACGCCTTTGAATTGTCTGAGTTGGTCCTTATTGGAAGTGACGGGGAAGTGACTATTACCGGCACAAATGCAGGTACAATTAGGCGCCTTGAAGAGAATCTCAAATCTCCCGTACAGTGGATTTTATGTCAATTTCAATTTAATGAACTGCCTTAACGCCCCCTCACTAAAGCACTCGACGGGAAGACATCAGGACCAAGAGAATGTAGTGGAATTTTTGGAAAGCGCCTGAAGATCTGCGCAAAACTTCCTATCGTTAATTTCCAGAAAATTGAATTTTCGCTTCAGTCCGACATTAACTGTTAAGATCTTATCTCGGATCATCTGTATTTTTGGTTATTCTGTAAGGCAGTCTCTGCAAGTGATTGCCCACAAGATCTTGCAAATCGGGATCCTGGACCACTTGCACATTCCCGTTGGCTGACCCTCGCAAATCGCCTTCCGCGTTTGTATGTTGGAACTAGTGATCCAACACCAAAACTTGTCACATTAGCCACCTTCATACACTGGCATGCAAAAATCAAGGACGAAACGGGTTTTCGAATGTAACGTCG
The DNA here is from genome assembly GCA_039090855.1 of Macrothele yani. Lineage (NCBI taxonomy): Eukaryota > Metazoa > Arthropoda > Arachnida > Araneae > Macrothelidae > Macrothele > Macrothele yani. The sequence goes on along the minus strand of CM077033.1, from coordinate 84,014,592 downwards.
TGCACAAGTGCTCCACATAGATTCAAATCATAGCATGAGATCCACAAGATGTAAGAATATGGGACAAGTGAGTAAAACCGTCCAAACAAGGAATTTAAAGGATACCAAGGCACAATATTGAAAAGGTAGCTTCGAGCACAACTGGACAGAAGACAGAAACGTCCATGTGACTGGCGGCTGCCAAAAAATCCAGTCTTTAGTAAAGGATATGATCACCCCTGACAACGTTGCAGGATTTACAACGTCTGTCCATGTTGAGGACGAGGTAGTCAAAGAGCTGTTGAGGCATCATGGCCCATTCCTCTTGTAGCGCCAATCGCACCTGTGGAATAGTTGCTGGCGGCTGGTGACGTGCTTCGAAGCGTCTCCCGAGAAGGTCCCACACGTGTTCGATTGGATTTAGGTCCGGGGACTTTGCGGGCCAATCCATGCGTTGAATATCTTCACTCTGTGATAGCCACTGTACGATGAAGTGTAGCGTTGTCGTCCATGAAGAGGAACTCAGAACCCACAGCACCTTTAAGCAGACCCACGTGAAGCAAGAGAACCTCTGTAAATTAGCGAACACCAGTGACTGAACCTCCTTGGAGTATGTGGAGGTCGGTACGGCTACCAAGCATGATACCGCGCCAAACAAGAACTCCGCCACCTCCAAATCGGTCCCTTTCGATGATGTTGGAGGTGTGATTGCGTATTCCATGCTTTCTCCAGATGTGTATACGTCCAGAATCTCTCGTCAGACAAAATCGGCTCTCATCCGTAAAGAGAACTCGACCCCAATGCTGATGTGTCCAGTTCTTGTGTTCCTGGCATCACAGAAACCGCCGTCTCCGATGAGCAGGCGTTAATGGCACCCACCGTACTAGTCGTAGTGTAAATGGACCACATTTGTGCAGCCACATGGCCGCGGTAAAACGCGATAACGGGCTTCCAGTTGTCCGTTGCATGTGACTTGAGATTTTTCCCGCTGTCTGCCGTGTCTGTTCTCGCCTGTAGGACAATATACCTGTCGTCCGCTGCAGTGCTTGCTCGTGGAAGACCACTGCGAAACTCTCGGACAGCTGTTCCTGTCGTTTGAAATGCTCTCCAAGTTCGTGAAACGATGCTGTAAATCATCCCGAACTCCTCGGCCACAGTAGCCATACTTCGACCTTCTTCCAACTTCCCAATGACGCGACCTCGGGTAAAATCATCCAGATTTCGTCCATTGGATTGCCTGTTGGCCATATCACACAGTGGCAGCAATTCGATGTCGTTCAAACCGATGTACACCGTGAAATAGCTTTCACCGAATTGCTGAGCGTACACCGCCCATCTGCTTTTTACCCTTCCGACACCCCCCACCCCCACGTCATACTGCATATATGCGCATGCCCTATCGTACCCGACCCTCTAGTCTATCTCCTGAGTGTTCTTTCTGTCCTTTCGGCCTGCTCGTTTTACTGTTATGCTAAATTCTCCTCTTCGTCCTTAATTTTTGCGCACCAGTGTGGTTAAAGTATATGCACCATTGTGGGGAGGTAAAAAAAAAACATCAGCTCTACGTATGTCTCTGAAAACGTCTTCTACAAATTGTTTCTATGACAGAAGACTTACTCTTCCAGTCATATTCCGGAAGTCCTGTTGTCTGTAGTTAACTATCACTTCACTTTCAGACGATCATTATCTATAACGGATGCACGTTTATTGTTTGTTTAAGTAGTTTAACTGGGAATCGCTTCTCAATTTCCTGGAATTGCTCGGCATGAAAAAGTGTTACAGCAGAGTAATACTTCGGAAAAGAAAATCTTGTCTTTAGTTAAATAATAATAATCACATAATACACTTCTTTAACAGTCACAGTTCTACTGAAGTGAACATTTTCTGGATTTCTCTTTTTTTTCAAAGATGATTCGGTCACTGCTTTTTTGACATGCATTTTTAATTTGTTCGTATTACATCTTATTTTCTCGACTGACTCTTGAAAACTCTGAACCAGTTTTCTGATTTGCACTGCGCTAATACTGTTTTTCTGTAGTTGGTTATATAAATCATCCATATGAGGCATAATGTTGTAAAAAATGGGAGACAATATTGGTCGTCGCGGCAGCAGAACAGCATAAAAGCATAAAATGAATGAGAGCTTTACTCATTTTGAGCTTTGGGTAGGAAAGAATTTAACAATATTTAATTCACACACATTTCAAAAAATGTACACTTCGTTATATTAAAAATACAAAACGCGGCAGATTGACGGAATAATTTTCTTAGAAAAAAATATCTGTTATAGCAGTCGTATCTCAGTCGTGGAAAGAAAATCATAAATATAAAAGTTATAAAAAATAAATTTTTCTTCTTTACAGTTTTCAAAACTTGAAGAACGTTTGCTCAAGGTCAACACCCTTTTATGTCTCACTGAATATACGTATCTGTCCGCAAAACACTTTTGCAACTACGTTCATACCTGTAGTTCAGGCACGTATGTCATTGATCCATGCAATGGAACATTATTTATAAGTCTTACACGCGACATAGTTAAACTAACTTACAATTCAAAAAACGTTTTAACGAAATAGGACAATTGTTCACCCCTAGATGCAATACTGTTCGTTGCAAGGTATGGCGTTATCGTTAGTCTTATTGTATTACGCACCAGGTAGTATTTTTTGTTCTAGGCTAGTTGTAATTTCAGTTATCCTCATTTTCCATAACTGTTTTCATTTTAACTATTTTCATTTCAGTTACACTACATAGAATTACAGTAATTACAAATTGAGTATTTATTTCATATACCCTATCTAAATAATGCAAGCAATTAGGTAGATAGATATACTGTATAGTATGTCACACAAAATGAATACTTTAACATGATTAAAAAAATCTTTAATTTTTTATCTTTGTTTTCATTTGTAAGTTCAAACATTGCTTTTTCAGGCCTACTGAGAGCTTGCATCGTTTTCTTATCAGCACTTTAGTTATTATGGAAGTCCGTAAGGACGCGGAACAAATTTAGTGAATTGCCAAATTTGTTGCTGGTGCATTTACCTCGCAAATCTCATCTCCGTGTCACTAGAAGACGTTACTTTCATAGCAGTTTTGTTCTCAATCATTCATCTAGAGCAGAGGTAGGCAACGTATCTTTCAATGCAGCCATAAATGTTGCTAATGAGAAGTGAAATCGCCAAACCCTGGAAAAATTCGGAAATGTGTTGATTTCAGCGATTTAAAACAACACTCACTGTTTGAACAAGTTAGGTTTATTCGAAACATGTACACTTTGACTACCCATTTGCAACTGCCTGAGCAGCAAATGAAAAAAGCTGCTCCAATTGAAAATGTAAAATAATTTAACGCAAAATTTGACAATCCATTGGTCTGACAATTTCCAGAAATGTGTACTGTATATCTAAACTGAGTGAGAGTCTGGGTTCCGCTTTAAAATTGACATCACCAACTCGAGATTTGTATTTTGACTTCATGATTCCTGTCGCAGCGGTCGTTGCTATTCAAGAACCCACGTTACTCCAAGCATGCACAATCATTTCAAAATGCCCGATTTCAAGTTTGGGAAATCGTTGTCAGTGAAAATAGATTTCCACTTACCTGCAGCAGAAACATTCTTGTAATTTTTCAAGTGTTCGAGACTCTGAAGAGAAAGCAAAACTTCTTTAAGCCGAACTTCAAGGAAAGCCCGCGTTTTTCAAAAAGTCTTTTTAAATTTGTCTTTGCTTGAATTTGTAATATGAAAGTAGGTTGATCACGCAATAATTCAAAATGCCAATTTGAAGTCGGTGAAATCAGAAAAACCTCATTCATATTTCTAGGACAGATGTTTCGTCTAATTTACGTAGAGTTGCCGTTTTACGTCGAGCAGGCCACGCTACTTATTCTCTCAAGGAATCTTGCAAGGTTTGCAAAATGGGACAAATCGTCCCTCTCAGTTTGTACTAGAATTAGGTGCAGTTTTGACTCAAATGTTTGAATATGCTGTGCTAGATTAATAATAATAATAAAATGACATCCATATTTTTGTCCTTACGGCAGCGGGATAAATTCAGTTTTCACTTATAATTATCTTAAGGATGTTTTGATGTTTTCTTTTTTGTGCTACGAGGGAATGATGTCGTATAAAAAATGATTTTCCATTGGTGCAAGAGTCAGGCAAGGACGTGCAATGTCACATGATTGTTTAATATATTTTTGGATGACTTCATGCGTGATGCTAAGATGGACCGTACTAGTTTATGTCTTGATAATGCCCATGTGTGCAGATTGCTTTATGCTGGTGAGCCAGTACTATTTGCCGAGAGCAAACGTAAGTTGCAGAGCATTTTGTCCCGAATGTACGAAGTTTGTATGAAATTCAAACTGAGTATAAATAAGGGAAACACCAAAGTTTTGCTTTTTGAGAGAGAAATTGGTAGTGCTGTTTGTAATATATGTCTAAATGACACCGTGATTGGCCAGTTGAATGAGTTTGTATATCTGGGAAGCTCATTTAGCAGAGAGAACAGATTAAATGGCGAAATTAGTAGCGTGTGAATCCTTCATGAAAGTCATATCTGCTTTAGGAGGTTTTCACAGCAATGATGGATTCACAAAAGATTCCCGAATGGCTGTGTATAAAAGTGTAACTGTACCTACTCTTATGTATGGCAGGGAAACTTGGGTACTGCCGAAGAAACCTATGAGTCATTTGTGTACCTGGAAAAATGCGTTACTCTCGGGGGGGGGGGGTGACACGTTCTGATTGTGTGAGAAATGAAGATGTGTTGCAGTTCTGTATTGTAAAGAAAAATGTTGTTAACAAGGTGGAGACTAATATTCTTAGGTGGTTCGGCCATGTTGAAAGAATGAGTGATGAGATGCTTACTGAGAAAACATTTTCAGCCGAAGGCGCAGGAAAGAAAGGAAGAGGAAGGCCAAGGAAATCATGGGTGCATCAGACTCAGGAGTGCCTGAATGAGAAAATGATTATGAGTAGGAAGTATGGAAGGTCTTGTGTACGTCGTGCGATGGATGTCCCTGAAGCCCGTGTTGTGTGTCAAGATCGCTGTAAATGGAGAAGTTTGATACGGCAAAGGTAAGTAAATTATCAGTTAAAAATTTATCTGGTGGTTTGTATTTTCTGTTAAATGTTTATTTGTCAGATGGTCTTTCTTTGAGGAGCTAACCTCTGAATATCAGTGAACAGCTTAATGATATGCATGTATGTATGATTTTCTCTCTGCGTAGCATATTTCGCTGAAACCTTCTGTAAGAATGAACTTTTATGTCACCGTTGGCAAAGTAAAAACAAAGCATTTGTTAAATTAGTAAATTGTGAACGTTGAGGAGAAATAAAAAACGAATATTTGATACATTTGAGAATACTTTCAATTGCGAGTGTCTAATAATATGATATTGATATTAATTTTGAGCGATAGGAATAAGAATTCCTGCTGTTGTATTACTGTCAGCATTATCAGGGGAGAAAATAATTTCACATATCTATTTAATACTGTTTCATCTTATTCCAACGAATTATGTCTACTATTTTAAAATACAAATTCAAAATTGCAATAAGCGGCAATTTATTTGTTTTATGAAGTTCCGACAATTAAGAAGTGAAATGAAAAGGCAACATTTCTTATAATTGTTGTCCTTTTATCATTTGGAATACTATTAAAATTGACAATGACAGCCACCCAGCTCGGCGTTTTCTTCCGTCAGGACTTCCGCCCACAGAGAATGTTTAAGCCAAAACTACCTACAGCGGATCCGACTTTTGAGCAGGGCACAAGAAGGGAAGGAGTCAGAGCAAGTCTAGGGACTGTGACAGAACAGTTTGCAAGTGAGAGAGAGTACAGTAGATCGCGCCATCGTACAAGTATGATGTTGCTCATAGAGGGGTGAAAGAAAGTCAGGTGGGTGTAGGAATGGATACCGAACGTAACCGGGTGGTCCAACTCGGGAGCCGTCATTTAACGTACTCGTCCGATGCACGGCGGATATTCAGGAATTATTAGCAAATTACACCTCCTCTAGAAAATCAGCCCAGGATTAAACCCGAGGACCCTCCATTGACAGTCTGAAACGCTAACCACTAAGCCATCCGCGGCTCATTAAAATTGGAAAGGTATTTTACTGTTCTTTTATACACGATGTTTCCAAATTGTTTTATCATAATTTAGGAACTTGTTCAACCGCCTGTGCTGTTTCAAAAAGGCATAAAAACGTAGTCCCAGAAACACTATCCAACAGCATTGTACATGGTGTATTACAAGCTCAAAGTACACGCTTTGCAGACTAACAGTGACTCATAACGTTGTAGAACCAATGGGATTGGCCTGCAGCCCTTATCATACAACCGTCACGACCTTTTGGACAAATTCAAGGACGTAGCCACTGGAACTCCTAAAATGTCATTGTTAGACCGAAACATCAAATCCTCGGTTTTCTACGAGGCAGTCGCGAAAAAGAAAAAAATATCTGGGAAATGAACGGATTTAGGATTAACACCGAGGTGACAAAAGTGGCACATGACATCTCTAACAGTACAATATATTTCGATCGCTCCCTTGAGATGACAGAATTGCTAAACCCAAGAAAGTGTAGATCAGGTCATTGTAATCCCACTTTCCCTTTTCACAAATCTATGATTACGACATGCGCAGCGATGGAATTTCTACTTACAAAAACAACCTGACAGATTTGTTTTGCAAAATCATTTGACACTAAAAGCTCCATACCAAACATCTAGTTTGCCCTGCTGGGTAGTTCTTATGTCATTATTGAAAAAAGGTGCTGAAAGCAGCAAAATAAAGAAAAATAATTTGTGTATTTGAAGAAAAGGAAGAAGACAGCAGCAATACCGGATATTGGAAACGGCTCTTTACTGCAAGGGACTCCCATCTCGAAGACACCCACAAATACGGATGTAAGGGCGAAAAGTAATAATGAGATGCATATCATTTAAGATATGATCTAGTGCTAACTTATGTACATAAAAACAAGGAAATAACTTTATTTCATTAACTGTGTGCATATACAATGCCAAAAGGTTAGAAGGGCGCCAGCCTGTCTGGGAAGACTGAATACGTCCTTTGTGTAAAAGAATGTCAGTATTGTTGTATGTTTTGTTCTGTTTGTATAGAGTCTGGTTTCCACGTACAGAAGTCCGTTAGGTGGAATGTGTGGTGTATCGTCGAGCACGGAGACAGCGAGAGAGAGAGTGATTTTCCCAGAAGCAGGAGCGGCTGGGGTGCGGATTCGAAGAAAGGGTGCCTGCGGACAAAGGTCAGGTTCGCTCCAAGACCTGGCAAGGTCAGCGCCTTGTAGTATGTCGGAGCCTTGTGGTAGAGGGGGCCGAGAAAAGAAGGGAGGGGTCTTCTGGAGCGAGGGGGATACGAGATAGCTTCGGAGAGAGAAGGAAGATTGCGAGGTGCGCTTGGACGGCGGGTAGACGAGCGGCGTCTATGCTCCAAGGAACACAGTTCCTGTTATTTGCGTGAAGCTGGAGGTTTCGGGAGAAAGTGAAAAGGATTTGCTACGAGTGTCTGGAAGGCTGATAGACGGTGGAGATTTTATGCTCCGAGGAACGCAGTTCCTGGTTTTTAGCGTGAAACAGAGTGTTTCGAATTACAGAGTGGAGTCGGAACGACTCGGATATAAGAGTGGCGTTAGGGCAACGGATTGGAGATTGAACAATTCGTGACGGACGACGCAGGCCACAAATTCGTCGACGCGCACATTGGCACCGGAACCAGACTCTCACTAGTACTTTGATTCATTAAATTTATTATCTTTCTTATTCACGAAGTATTTATTGAAGTTGATGAAGTGCCTTACAGTAGCCATTCTCTCCCTTCCTTGATTCGCGGATAATTACACAAAAAGGCGGAGGAAGAGGAGCCTGGATGATAAATTTATTATTAATAAATTACGAGAGTGAGAACCTCAGATTATTTGCTGTAGGGGGAAGTTGTTAAATTAACTCACGTACACCTATCGGAAGGAAGGCGGGACTTAGCACGAAAGTCTATGTCTCACCCCTACAACGGACTTCCAACGGCAATTAATATCTTTACCCTGATCGAATCTGTGAGAGCAGAACCGCTGTCAGTAAACAACAATGGGGAACTGAGGTGGAGTATCACCATTCTTGTGTTTCACATCACCAGCACCTGTTTATTTGCTACTCCAGGTTCCATCGAAAGGTTCCCCATGAATTTTCACCTCAGCAGGCGGAACGACGCTTTACTCACTGCTGCAGAGGGCTGTCAAGTTCACAGGAGGAATTCCAGGGGTTGTATCTTCACAGGTAATGAAAAGTTGATGTTTTTACATTATTCTATCATTTCGAACCACTGTCTAAGGAATCATCATAAATCCCAGCAATGCTCGCGTTGCAGTAGCTATGGTTGCGCAATGGTCTAAAATCACGGGCTTTTGACATTTCTTTTAAGTGGTACCGGATTCTTATCTCCGGTGAGGCATGCATGGTGCGTTTATTTTACCGCACTAGCTTTCTCTTTCCCCTTGAACACGTGACCCTGAATTAGGACGGGGGACTGTTTTTTTTTGTTTTTTTTTTTTTGATTGAAGGTTTAACAACCACCGTGAGCAACTCAAATGGGCTATAAGCAGTCGCCCGTCCCTAATTTAGGGTCACTGGTTCCAGGGAAGGGAGAGAGCCAGTGCCGTAAGACAAACACAACATCTATGCCTGACCGGGATTCAAACCCGGACCCCTTACGGACGAATGATCATAGGCCAACGCCTTGGACCACTGCGCCACCGGGGAGGCGGGGCCTGTTTGGAGACCATGGAGTTATTCACGGTTGGTGATACAGTCCCCACTCCCAAAAGAAAAACAGGTAGAATTGAGAATAAGATAATGCTGCGTATTTTGTCGAATTGTGACAGTTGTGTCTAAATTCGTGTTAAATGATCAGGCTCGGAACAGAAACCTCTTAGATAAATAATTGCAGCGGCTTCATAGTACCCTGCTCAACGGTACCCAGAGCTCATCTATTGGAAGCAGACTTTGTTACAAGTGGAAAATACTCTATGTTATACCACAGGAGTGGCCAGCTGAAATTGCAGAAATTTGAAGTACAGTGGAAATGTTTCGCCATCTGCCATACAGTCCAAAACTTTCCATAGTCGACTGCTTCCTGTTTCGCTATATTAGCTGTATCTTAGAACGAAGGCATTTTCCCTCAGATGTTTATGTTGAAACTCGGCATGGCTTCCCCGATGGCGCAGAAGTCTACGCGCTGCATTCTAAGCATTCGTCCGAGAGGGGTCCGTGTTCGAATCATCGTAAAGTATGGATGCTGGGTTTGGTTTACGTAATTCTCCCTTGCTCTTCTCTAGAATCAGTGGCACTGAGTTTCGTACATGCCACTAATTATTGCCCATAAAGTATGTCACTGTCTCGTTGCCATCCCCACACCCACCCATCCACACACACACATACAAATCACCTCGGTATCTGTGACTCTCTCTGTCCACGAAACTTTTCATCTATTGCCATCAATGAATTGTGTCTCTGGAGGAAAGGTGACAAAGGGCTGTACCGAACATCATAATATATTTTGCAGAATGAGGTACAATTTTATGTCCTCGTATCATGAGGCTTTTTAGCTTCTAATGAGACGAACTCTTGACCCTCAACACTGTGCGGCCTCAATTGTGCGTTGATGGCCATGATTGTTTTCCTAGAATACCAAAGGAACGTATGTCATTTCAATACACTATTGCTTTATCTATTCCTAACTGTGCAGTAAAAACATTTTAAAAAACGGGGTGTTTTTTGGGTGAGAGGAAATAAAGTGTCTTCTGGGATAGCACTGTGTAATCCTACTTTCCAGAACACGATGTTGGAAAGCGTTTAAATCTGTAATGTAATAATTCCTATAAAATTAAACAAATACATTTTGTATATAACATATATTTTCAGAATAAGGAACTGTATTCTATGTATGCGATGCTATGTAAATTTATGATCAGTGAACTTGTGCTGTTAAGGTAGATTAAAATTAGAAACTTTTCTTACAATAAAATGTTTATTATACATTTACTATATTTCATCCAATTTGTTCATATTTCACATATGTACTTCGATATATCTCCTAAAATAGAGAAAATACAGTATTTAAAGGTGTTTTTTTAGCGATCTGAAGCAAATTTACCTAAAATTTCAGAAATTCCTTTTAAGAATGATGAGTTTGGATTATTTTTCGATTTTTTGTACATAAACAGCACAAATGTAAAAAAAGTCGTACGTGACTTTATATCTAATACCTGAACCATATTCACTATGACAATATTTAAATTATTTTTATATCTATTTTTCGTACGAATCTAAAGCGGAGTAATTTGAAAATCTGGCCTCGCTAAAGCAGGTCTTACTACGCAGGTCGTGCCTTATGTCGTGCACATTAAAATATTTTATTCCCCAAACGATTATTTAAAGGTATCTTTTGGAATGTAGAATACCCTCCATTACATTACTTAAATTTTACAAAATATCAAAAATCGAAGGTGTTTATCAATTAGCCGGTGACATGTTCCTCGCAAACACGAATATACCTTTTTAAATTTAGAGTCTATATTTTGGTGTATTAACAATGAATGTTTACCCATAAGTGTAATAACATATTTTTCAGTATTATTTTAATATTTTAGCATCCGAGTTCCTCTTCCCTGTTGAGGTAAATTTCACTTGTATCTTTGCTCACACATGGAATATTTTGATATTAGCTCTTTTCTGTAGAGTACATATTTTTAAACTCAAATTTCGTTGAAGTTATAAACACAGGTGAGGTAGGAAAATATTTTGTGCTAACTCCTCTTGACACGCATCGACACAGATGACGAAGGATCATTCCTTTCAAACACAATTAAATGTGAACAATTGGATATACCAAGCTTCACTGGGCATTAAAGTGAAGTTACTAGCACAAAGAATTTTGAACTCTCACAGGCTGCTAGTCAACAAGTCATGTGGGAAACACTTGCGCGGATGTATTATTTATTTAACACGCCTGTTATCACTTGGGTAATAGAATGACCACTCTGTCTTGCACCGACAATGCGTCCAAGATCAAAGTCGCTCAGATCACTATGTTTACCCATGTTCTTCTGCTACGATTCACTGTTAGGAAGCCCTGCAGAACGCCTACTTATCCCCAGCCTTTTATTTAGGTCAGATCCATTTTTCGGTGTTGGTGCCCATCGCAACAGACAGTCACTCCTATCTACAACGTTTTTTTCTACTGAGTGCAGCAATCGAAGGAAGTTTCAAATGCAATCTTTTCAAGCACAGATTCATTTCTTTGAACCTTAATCAAAATTTAAAATGCGACATACTTAAGGGAATAATAAGATTTACGTGGCATGCTTCTGTGGTTTTTCTGATTCCCAGGTCGGATCTCAAACACTAACCATACAAATTAAAACTCAGTGAATCTAAAATTTCCTATAATGTTTCAACAGGGTCAGACTTTTGGTAAAAATAAAGGAACGGCTTCCAAAATTTTATTATCTAGGTAACTTTAAAACGTTCTACTTGTTGAAATTTATCTTTCAAATTATCATTGCGGAGTCTGTAAAAATATTGAACCACTAAATTTCCACGCATAACAACGCGAAGTATAATATGTGAAGTATACATCGAAGTAATAATCTATCGAAGTATATTCAACATCGAAGTATAGCACCTGTGTAAGAATGTTCCCAAAAGGCTGAAAGAAATTGGGAAAAATTATCCACTCCTATGGCTTTGGAAAGTTACGTCACTTTTTGTTGTCCTGTCAAATTTCGGGTGAGGTTGATACAGCAGCACATGAAAAATGTCATTCTGTTTGTTTCACATTTCTAAAGATTGAAGCTAGCCTGTAAAGAAAGATTTTCATCAACATGTTGATGAATAACTTTTCGAAGAACAACAAGCAAAGCCACGCGTCAGATTAATACCTTTCGTAATACACGAAAAACATTTCACTGAGAACATAAAACATACAAAGATATTTCCATATAGTAAATTTAAAGCTATATAATGATATGGCTACAAAATGTAATCCGAAAAGTTTTCATCACATTAGCGGCGGTATTTATTATCAACAGTTCTGACGCTAATGAATTATCTACCGTCGTAACATTGACGGAACATGAAAATGAGAAATTGAAATTATGGAAACTATGAAAATATCATTAGCTATCTCTATTTATGAAGAGATAAGGTATGAATAAGAGGAGACATACTAAGAGAGAATTAGGTTATGAGGATGGATTAATTTATGAAGGAGGGGTTATGAGGATGGATTAATTTATGAAGCAGGGGTTTATGAGGATGGATTAATTTATGATTTCGTATTTAGAATTATCTCTATTTTTGAAGAGATAAGGCATAAATAAGTGGAGACATACTAAGAGAGAATTAGGTTATGAGGATGGATTAATTTATGAAGGAGGAGGCTATGAGGATAGATAAATTTATGATTTCGTATTTAGAATTATCTCTATTTATGAAGAGATAAGGTATGAATAGGAGGAGACATACTAAGAGAGAATTACGTTATGAGAATGGATTAATTTATGAAGGAGGAGGTTATGAGGATGGATTAATTTATGAAGGAGGAGGTTATGAGGATAGATAAATTTATGATTTCGTATTTAGAATTATCTCTATTTATGAAGAGATAAGGTATGAATATAAGGAGACATACTAAGAGAGAATTACGTTATGAGAATGGATTAATTTATGAAGGAGAAGGTTATGAGGATGGATTAATTTATGAAGGAGGAGGTTATGCGGATGGATTAATTTATGAAGGAGGAGGTTATGGGGATGGATTAATTTATGAAGGAGGAGGTTATGGGGATGGATTAATTTATGAAGGAGGAGGTTATGGGGATGGATTTATTTATGAAGAAGAAGGTTATTAATTTATGTAGGAGGAGGTTATGAGGATGGACTAATTTATGATTTCGTATTTAGAATTATCTCTATTTATGAAGAGGTAAGGTATGAATAAAAGGAAACATACTAAGAGAGAATTAGATTATGAGGATGGATTAAGCAGTCCAGTGGAAGAACATCCTTACTTTACGTTTAGTTCCTTATAAAACACGTGATGTCTCTTGTATCTGAAGATTCGACGAATATCACGTATTTTTATTATATGTTTTTCAATAGGAAATATCCAATACATGCCTATATATACATTATCTACCAACAAGTAATTGGACACCCCTGCAATCGACGATATCTGAGGTCCTGATACACGTCACGGCCGCCAGCGTTAAATATCGTGTGGGGGAAAACAACACAACCAGTCGCATGGAAGATGCCACGCAGTTCGGAGCTCTGTGATTTCGAGAAAGGTGTAATCGTCCGGTATCACAAAAATGGCCGATCCATATGTGACATATCCAGCTAGTTGAAGTACCCAAAATCGACAGTGGCCTACGTGATTAGCAAGTGGAAGATGAGAGGTGACTGTCGGAAAGTGCCCCGACCTGGCAGACCCACAAAACTGGGAGTTAGAGACCGACGGGTGCTGGCCAGAGAAATTCGGAATAACCGCCCCAAATCGATGGACCACATCCACGAGGAGTTTTAACAGGCATCCGGGAGTGTTCTTTCGATGAATACCACCCGTAGGAAAGCTCTTCTGCGCTGCTCGGCAAACGTGATGCAAAGAATGTTGACAGTGGACCGTTGAACAGTGGGAACAGGTTCTCTGGAGCGACGAATCAAGTTTCACCCTCTACCGTTCAGATGGCAGGGTCTGGGTTTGGCGTCTGCCTGGAGAACGCCTCCTGCCGTAACGTATTGTACCAACCTTGAAGTTCGACGGCGGTGGAATTATGCTATGGGGTTGTTTGTCCTGGTATGGCACGGAATCCTTGGTCGCAATTCCTGGTAGACTCAACGCCGAGAACTACTGCCCTATTTTGGATGACCATGCGCTTCCTATGTTGTGGCAGTTTTACGAGGTGGACCCATGTAACTTTCAGGATGACAATGCCACTGTCATGTTGCGAGGTCCTCCTTGGCTTGGTATGGTGACAATGGGGTTAATCGAATGGACAGGCCTGTCGAGCACCTCTGGGACGAGTTGGAGCGTCGACTCAAGGGGTTCCCCACCGTCCGAAGTCGGTGAAGGAACTGACCTGTCTTTTCCAAGCCGAGTGGAAGAAAATACCGCTAGCCGTCGTACAACGCCTGGTTGAGAGTAAGTCCGGAAGGTCGCAGCTGTAATCGACGCTCGTGGAGGCTCCATCAACTATTGAACTATTGAAGGTGAATAAACTTCGCTTTCCTTTGCTGTCACAGGTGTCCAATCAATTGTTTGTAGATAGTGTATATGTTTTTCAATTTATGCAATATGTATGTTATTCCAGTTAGTTAAAATATTACATTCTAAGAGTGTAAAAAAAACCCATAATGGCTCTTAACAGCTATTATTAATTGAAAACTAACTGGGAATTAGATTTCTTTTTCTTTATTATCCGTACTGCGATAAAAATAAATATAAAATTAATCAAAGCTATTTTCGATTAATCTTAAAACAATATTTCTTTTTTGAAAGCCCTTTTAAAATTTGTTTATCGTAACATCACGCTCACAGTATTTAAAGGAATTGTTTTAATTATGCATGACGATATGGATATTGTTTTTCCGTTCAAAGAAGGATCGAACATTTTAGTCGGTAAATAACGAGTTTTTAAGCTACGCAGTGCAACGATTCCAGTTATTTATTTCACATACCTTTTCCCTTTTGAAATTGAACTTTATCCCTTCACCATCATAACGTACGTTGCTGTAATCAATGTGTCGCTGTTTAGAACAGCCTGAAAGACAGCCTATGTTATGTATTTAGCACTACTCTTCACGCTATTTGTCATCGTATTTTCGAATATCAGAAAACAATGTCATGATAAGTAGCTGAAGAAAAGCATCACCCGCAAGCACCCTTTGCGCCTGCCCCATTTTCTTTGGCTTCTTCGCATACATTTTGAAATTTCACCTGTCTTAACTTTGAATTCGAATGACCGAATCCACCACACGATGCATGGAAAGACCGTAGGGCATGGTACCAAAATACCTCGAGTGAAGGACACGCATACTTGTAGAATTTGAGGAAATTACAATTTACGCACATGTATAAAGAAATCTCGGTTTCAATCAGGACATACGATGTGGAATGGTCCACGAGCCTTTTTTTTTTAGTTTTTTGTCATGAAGAAAATGTGTTTCGAAGTCCTGCTCAGTAAAGGAGAAGCTTTCCTTCAGATTGTACGCGGAAAGTTGTAGCACGTTTATATTTTCTTTTTTTTTTTGCTTGGAGGTTTAACGACCACCATGAGCAACTCAGTTGGCTATAAGCAGTCACGCGTCCCGAATTTACCTCCACTGGCTCCAGGGAAGGGAGACAGCCAGAGTCATAAAACTAACACAACATCCATGCCTCACCGAGATTCGAACACGGATACATCTCGTACGAATGATCAGAAGCCACCGATGAGACCACTGAGACACAGGGGTGAGGGTAGCATGTTCGCACGAAGAGAATCTGCAGCTGCCGGTCAGAACTGTGAAGGACGTCACTTCATCTCACATCTAATTCCAAGCGAAGCAGACATTTTTTCGTTCATATTGACATACGATTAGGAACTGTAATTTCTCAAGGTTCACCTCAAACTTCAGACTTTACTCCAACGGATTCTGAGTTCGTATTAAATTTTGAAATTATGAAATTACTCCTTTGCTTCTGTTGAATTTAAAGAATCCTTTCTTACAAAAATATCTTGTATAATCCCGATTATTCTACATTCTGCTGTTTCTCTGAACAGGAAAAGATATGAAACTTAAAGCGCTGTGCCGTAGACAAAATTTAAAAAGGTATTGTTTTCATACTCCACGTTTCAAATGCGGATATATTTTGACTATGTCTATTTTTGAAGCTTTAGCCTCCTTCTAACTGTGATTATTTGAATTACTTTCTTTTCTGAAGGAAAACATTTCCCAAGTTTCTAAAGTTTTTGTCTGAACTTGCAATTTAAATTAGCATTGGTTCTTTGTTAAGAATTATACAATAGCAATATAGCATTTAATGAATGCTTCATGAAGAAATTTAAGCGTGAGAATGTCTCCAGGATTTTCGGGTCATACATGTAACGTTTAATGATTAAGGGAAGTTTCGCAATTTGCACAAGTCGGTATGTACAATGTTTGAAGTGAGGTATTAGGCCGGAAGATGGTACTACAGTAAAATAAAATGCCAATTGCAGAAAAAGTCACGGTAATACAATTTAATCTGTTCTAATAATTTTGGAATAGTTTTACCTCTTTTTGTTAAAAATTGAGATGAAATCTAGCTTACCGTGTGGACCTCAGAGGGCTGATTTTTGTGTGACGCTGGACCAATTACACTGACTGAAGTGCTGGAATTGCTAATATAGCATTGGAAAATAATTCCGCTTATATATCAGATTATCCTACCTGTTCGGAGGACGCATCTATGGATAATAAATGTCACCTATGAATTTCAGTCAAATCAAGTGCCGAATAATCAATCAAATAGGTGCCAAATATATCGCGCTTTATATTAAGTTTTAAATTTTTAGTTAGAACTGTTTACCATTTGATCTAGAGTGACGGTCTTTGTGGTGAAGCAGCCAGTCTTACCCACGAAAACTTGCACTTTGTTATTTTATACTTACTCAAATAACGGTTTGTTTATGCGTTGCAGTATTGCATTCAATTTTGCGATCAGTAATAAAAATTAAATCACAACTCAGATATGTGATCTGTCTAATAACTTATCATCTTTTCGGATAAGGGCTGTTTTTATCAGCCAAGGCCTCTAAGAAAAATGGAGTAAAAGAAAATTTCTTAGCGTGAATAAAAAGTGTAAAATAAAGGATTCCCGTTGTATGGAAGTGCAGAAACGTAACTTCAGAAAGTACGAGTCTGCTATTTGGACTGTGATGTAAAAAAACTGGATGCCGGTTGATGAAAAATGCTCACCAGACGATATTTTTTTCAAAATGTTGATGGCTGAAAGGTGGCTAAAATAAACAATATCCCGACTTACAAACTCTGCAAAGCAATGTCCCAGCCATGTAAGTATTTGTTTCACAAATTGAAAGAGCTAACTGCACAAAAAACAAAGTTTCTACAGATAGCTTGCGTTGCCACTAAATGTGTTTCTGCGTTATTAAAAGTAGCGTATCTATATTCAAAAAGTGTAAACTAAACCACGTGAGCATACGATCGCCGAATAACTGGTTTCTTCCTCCTCTGTAGATATTTTGTCCATTATGTTCAGTGAAAATGCTGAAAAACTATTTTTCATGGTGTTGGGCCTGACATATCACTTCTTAGATAATACCTTTTGTTTCCCGCCGTAAAGCGAGCTACCGCCTCGCCTTTACTATACGATCTGGCTATCAAGGCGGCTGAGGGCATCGTTACGTAGAACAACAATTACCTCGACTCGACGAAACTCAGTCCAGTACACGGAAATAAAAAACCGCAAGATTTTATTATTCCAATAACATTTGCTTCACGGGTTTCCTATGGCTTCCCGCTCAGGGTCCCCGTGCTGACTAAGTGCTATTTTTTCACAATTCTTTCCACGATACCCGGTGGACGAAGGAATCCTCCTTCCGCTCACCACGTTGTACTTCTGCGATACCCGCAGCCCTACCGTCAAAAACCGGTGTCCAAACTAGGACCCTCTCTCCTTGACGTCCAAAGCTCAACTGTCACTAAATTCTCTCGGCACTTTTTGTCCTCCACCACGCATGCGCAAGAAAACTCGTTACCCCGGTCAGCATTTAAAATACCTTAGCTCAGGAATGTCGTTGGATACCCGCAGGCGATTACAACCCTGCACGTATAAAAAAGCGGTATGACAACTTGTTTAACGAAGCAGCGCCGCGGGCGGCCGAGTGGGCAATCTTCGTGACTGCCACGGGAAGGGCCTAAGGTTCGATCCCAGGCAGGTACGAACGCTCGATCCACTAAATACCCGCCGTGCGTCGGATGGGCACGTTAAGACGTCGGACCCCGGGTACTGGCCCCCGGTAATAAATAAGGGCGTCTTCCTCCCCCTTTCTACTTCGCTTCCGTGTCACTTTCCTATCGGGCGCTCTAGCCCAAATCTCGTAGTTTCCTATTTCTAAGGGTTGTTTAAGACCTGGGGTCAGACACTCCCTTCCTAAAATCTTCTACATATGATCATATGATCATTTAACGAAGCACTCGAGCAGCCGAATCTTCAAGGTTAGGTGCCCCATGTGTTCATGCACCACTCCCTTAATCCTCACATAGCATTAAAATTGTACCACGTGGGTGGTGAAAAATGTCAGTTATTAGTTGAAACAACAAAATGGCGGAATGAATCGTCCGTCTACACGTGTTTATCACAACATTAAAACTAAATAAATTAATAACTGATAGCTTGATTGCGGGCGACCCTTACACATGGTGTATCTAATAACCCCATTGATGATGTATCTGATGGTGTCCAATAACATCATTAGGTGCCGTACTCAGTAATTTATATGTAATTATATAACCGTCTTACAGAATTCTGATTGTTATTACAAAATACATAGGGAAAAGACAACGCTTCCCGAGTACCAGAAATGCACTGCGTCGCATTGAACGGAGGTATACTTCTTATTACTTGTCATTCTTCTATCCATAGGGCATCGAATACAGAGTGTGATTAACGGAAATTTGACAAAAGATTTCTGTACTTTCCATAAACCCTTTTCAGAATACATGAATTAAATCTTTGCGGTTATGCACTTCTGCTTTATTTGTACAATGTTAATTTATTTTAGTAACGCTTTACATATTTAACCATATAGCTACAGCAAAAGATAATAAGAAAAGAAAATGAATTCAACTTACATTCATTCTAATTACAAATAGATTTCAAAGGACGCATTATGTTCGGGAGTTAGAGCTCTACTGTATATAAAAATGCCTTCCGCATTAAGTCAAAAAGTAAATTCTGACATTTGAGAATTTTTTGTTAAGTGGGTCTTGAAAAATTCTGTTGAATCGCTAAAACTACTAAAAATAAGGTTTTATAGCGTCGTATTTTGTTTATTATCACACAGTACATATGTGTTTGTGTGCCGATTGGTTTTATTTGAGAGTTTAATCATCATTGTAAGCAAATCAGTGGGCTATAAGCCGTTTCCCGTCCACAGTTCGGAGACAACCCTCTAGGAAACCAAGAGCGCCAGTGCCATAAGATAAACGCGAATTGTGCCATAAGATCATCCTAAATTCGGACGCGGTCAAAAGGGACAGTCGGTCAAAAGCCAGCGCTTAGACTGTGCAAAGGCAGATGCCGCAAAATTTAGTTTGTCACAGTTGCGATGTTAAATTGAGAGTTACAGATTTGAATATCCTTTAGTATCTTATACTTATAATGAGTTATGTACGGAAAAAATTAATAATGTTCTAATTGAAACTTTGTTATTTTGACAAATTAGGTACCCAAAATATTTGATTTAGTATTCACAAATATATTTAATTGCAGTCGAATGACCCCATATTACAAATATCGTTTCCTGCTAGCATGTTTGTTGGTTATGTTATACCATTGATGTCAGTGTTTTGACTTTGGGCAGATATGTCATACTTCCATCGTACATTAACAAAAATGTTAGTGATCTGACTACACCACGGATGTTAGTATTTTGATTTTCGGCCGACATATTTTATTTCCATCGTACATTAACGAAGCGTCTCGCACACGTATGCACCACCATCTCTGATTATAAATACTCAAAAGAAATAAATGAAGGTCTCACGTATGGTACATTGTGGAACTACCACACTTGAGAAGGATAGCCCACCACGGAATTCACCTGGAACTTCGAAATGGCGTAAGAGAAAGACATCTCGGCTGAGTGAGTGTACGATTGATGTATAGAATACTAGAGGAATCAATGGAAAGAAGAATGAGTTGATTAAAGAAATGAATAGGTATAGATTGGATGTGATGTGCTTAAGAAAAACTAAGAAGAAAAAAAGATGTGATAAAAGAAGAGAATAGAACAGTGAGTGTGTGTTCTTGAGTGTTGGATAATGTGAGGGACAGCCTGGTGTAGACGTAATTTTAAGTGAAAAGATGAAGAACAACTTGATTCACTAAACCTGCATAAATGAGAGAATTCTTTGGATTCGTTTGAAACTGAAACTTCAAAGAATAGTACTTGTTGTAGTGTACGCTCCTTCTGACTGAGATCCTTCTGATGGGAAGGAATATTTCTGGAATGAACTTAAAACTGTTTTGAGCCAGTTTAGTGTTAAAGAGACAGTTATACACTGCTGGACAATTGCTAGGGACGGATCATAAATAGCCATATAGCGCATAAAAAGTAAGTGTTGTTGGATGGCAAGTGAAATAAAATAATGTCAGAATGCCAGGACATTACAAGAAATACAATTTATTGTGCTCTGAAATCCAGAAAGCTTTGGAACGTGTTGAAGGGACAAACAGGCCATTTTGTGCAGAATACGTTAACGTGAAAAAATGCAATTACCGTCCGCAAGCGTTCCGGCGTAAGATGTCAATACGGGATATGGCCACCATGGAGGGCGATGCAGGATTCCACAAGTCGTGTCATGCTTTGCACAACATTATCAAGCAGCTGTTGGGGTAATTTATCCCAATTTTCTGTCAGTGCACGGATGAGGGTGTCCTTGTTTATTGGAGGGCATTGGCGACCAGCAAGACTCTTCCCCAAAGCATCCCACACATTTTCAATGAGATTCAGATCTGGAGAGCATGCTGGCCATACGAGGCGTTGAATATCCTCGCTCTCAAGACACTCCTGGACAGCGACTGTTCGATGACATGTTGCGTTGTCGTCCATGAAAATGAATCTATCACCGACAGCACCACGGAACATGCGAACATGAAGTAGCAGAACATTTTAATGTATCGTTGGCCAGTCATAGTCGCAGTTGGAAGCACATAGAGGGACGTACGACTATTGATCATGATGCCAGCCCATACCATGACACTACATGTCGGATATCCGTCCCTTTCCTGTATGTTTGCTGGACAATATGCAGTACCACTATCACGCCAGATCAGTTGCCGTCGACAATCAGACGATAGACTGTATCTACTCTCATCTGAGAAGAGGACAGCAGACCAGTCGTTATCAGTCCAATTACGATGTTGAGGCACTATTGCAAACGGGCGGTACGGTGACGTCTGGACAATGGGATGCACACAACAGGTCGGCGGGCGTATAGTCCTCCTTAATGCAAACGTCTGGCGACAGATTTTCGGGAGATCCCCTTGCCAGTAGCAGCCATGAACTGATTTGCTACCTCACTAGCTGTGCTGTGCCGGTGTCTTTTTGTTGATAGCACTATGTACCGATCTTCTGCAGGTGTCGTACTGCGAACACGACCTCCCCCGTGACGTTTGCTACACTCTCCATTTGTTTGAAATGATTTCCAAAGCCTTGAGACAACACTGTGGCTGACGTCGAACTCCCTGGCAACATCTGTTATTTTCCGCCCTTCTTCAATCTTGCAAATAATACGGCCACGCGTAAAATCATCTAGGTGATGTAGGGAAGACATACTGAAACTTGCAAGTTCGTCAATTGATTCTTTCCCTTTCAACTGTGCGTTTGAACAACAACGGTCAATGCGCGTCAAATCCTTTATATCTCTTATCAGCGCTGTGACGTCACGAACAAGTTCAGCAATCTAAAATTAGCATACGCACAACACGTCTTACTGTATCCCGCACTTATGCTAATTTCCACATTTCCCTGCCTTCCATTTTATGGTTGCTATCGTTGCTATTGTCATCCGTCCTTAGCAATTGTCCGGCAGTGTATTAAAACATTTAAGATCGCAATAACAGTGACGTGCGTATTTTGTAAATCCAAAAAAACAAAATTGTTTGTTTGTCATATGAGGAACAGTATAAAGCCTTCAAGATTTTACACTCTGCTTAGAAAAGCGTTTTACATACTAAACTACCTTCAATCTTTCATTTATTTATTTTCAGGAATATGCATCATATTATTATGGAAAGTTACGTGAGTTTTTGTGTTTCATGAAAGAGCTTTACACAAAATAGGTCACGGCAGAGTTATGATGAGTGAGCGAAAGAAAATATAACACGTATTACCTTGATAATTTTATCATGACATTAGATGTTTTCGCTGTCAGCTATCTCAGGTTTTTTATGTTTGCACTATCAGCATTCTCTGGTTTTTGATATTCGCACTCTCATTTTTGAACTACCTAAGCCTTCCAAATAAATGTTTCTTAACAAAAGAAAAGCAGAATGTATACTAATTATTATTTTTATTTTGTACATAATATACCGTAAACTTCTCAATCAGTTCAAGAATTATCTCCTGATAAATGCTCGCCCGTATGTCTCAGTTCAGAAGGAGTTTCCCAGGATGAACATATATATGGACGATATGTCAGCTCAGTTCAATATCGTAATACCGAATTACATATGTCCGACGGATGCACACTTCTAATCATTATCCCACGACATGTACTCCGTCTGTGTTCATTAATTTAAAACACTTTGCAAAGTTAAAAAGATCTATTATATGTACTTGACCATCATAAGCAAAATAAACAAGTTTGCATGTCCTTGTGAACACTAAGACTTGCACAAAATTTTTGCAATGAGAGAGATAATGATACAGATAACAAGCTCATTTCTCCAAAATTAAGCCAAAGCTAATAATACAGTGAAAAACAAAATTTTAATTCCTGAATTCAACGAACCTACATGTTTCTCACTTTAGATTTTTGCAGAACATCGGATTGATATCAACCAACATATTTCAAAACAATTTGGATATTGAAATTATTATTTGCTTTGTAAACTAGTTAAAATAATATAGCAATAAAGCAGAAGGACTCCTCTATCGTTCCGATTCATGAAAGGTGAAACAAATGGTAAACGATTGCTTATGGATAATATATAATGGTCACCTACAGATATATTATTTAAGGGAATTTAGATTCGTAACAATTTCATTTCTGAGTTACTGCATATATGGTTTGAAACACTTCGAAAGAACGACTGCCGTTTTAAATTAATCTGTGGAACTATAAACATAAACTTTAGAATTTCACATATAGAAGAAAAAGGATGTTCAAGAATGGGAAGATGCAAAGTAACTAGTAAAAGAACGAACAGGAAGACAAAAGTGCTGTCTTTTAAACCAAACGTTACTCCTTTCTTTTCAGTGAAGTTCTTTATGCTCAAACTTGTTCAATTTCATCTCATTCGGTATGAATGTAGAAAACGAAAAAAATAATATTTGTTCTTCTACATGTTCCAAATTATAGTACGTATAAACACAACAAAAAAATAAATAAGAGTTGCAGGCATTGAGGTATGTTTCGGTACATTTTCTAAATTAATACTTATTCTTTAATTTAGTAGTTCAAAAAACATTCTGGATATAGGAATAAAATATTCGAGTTTTGCTCCCTGAAATCATTTTATACTTTGAACAAGTAACACATAATATTGTTCATTCTCAGATTTTTGATGGTTTTAATAACTATGGTTATATAAAATATGTGCCTTGATATTTTCAAGCAAACTCCTAGAGAGCCAAAAAAAAAATTACCATATACCAGAAATTTAGTAACGTTTCTTATTTTACGCAAATTTTACGTTCTAGAAACAGGAAAGTGTTACAAATAAATTTCCTGAAAATAATTAAGCCATGTGTGTTGACCAAATCCAATTCGATGTTTACTTTATTAGAAATCAACTACACCTAATTTTGTGTTTGTGCAAAAGACGTGACCGAAGATATCACACGCTTAAGTAGCGTGTGATACATGAAGAGTACTTTATGATATGTCTCAAGAGAATTAACGTACAGGATACGCCTCAAACCATTTTTGAAATTTTAAAACTCAATTTTTTTCGATATTATTTTTACCAATTTTTCGGCCGGCAATTTTAAAGCTCTGGGAAAATATGAAATATCACTATTATTGCAGGGAGTAAGATCTCTTTTCTTGGAATTTAAAAAGAAACCGATAGCCAAAAACTTAAGCTTTACACAATTTTATGCAAAATCCATTTTCGAAAGAAAATAGTTGAAAATATAATATAAATCCTGAAAAACTCTCTCCACTCTCATAAAGAATCGGAATACACTTCGTTCGATGCAAGATGAAGGCATACAGGCAATGCAAAAAGCTAACAATAATCTATTTAGAGGTACAAAAAGGAAACTGGTGATGGAAGCTTTTTGTTTCCTTACGTGGTTCTACGACAATCGATTGATCTTTATTGCTGACGTAAAATCGCTGCGTTTAGTTCCACAAACTGCGAACAGAAATGCATGGTACCAATTTTAGCGAATCCAAAGAAGCAATGAAAAGAGTTTTAAATTCCCCTCTAGCGAAGTTTTTGATTCGATTCTTATATTGTATGAGTAAATATGTGGGGACATATTCTACTTAGATCGCTATGAAACTGCCAAAAATTGTTCTAAGGTGAAATGTTTTAGTGTGTAGCTCGTAGAAGTTTCTATTGAGCAGTGGGCTGGAAGCCCAACCCCCCTACAGTCTTGATTTGGCTCCCTCAGACTTTTTTCCTGTTTACTCTTTTGAAAAACACCCTTTGTGGGGAACGTTTCAACGAAGTGACAGAAGTTAAATTGTCTGTGAACTCATGGGTGAAATGACAGCCTCAGGCATTTTTCCAAAATGGATTTTACCAATATGTTCAAAGAGGGTGGAAGTATAAAGAAAGTGATGGACAATACTTTGAATAGGCTAGCATTATTAACAATATGTCCAAGTATTTTGCCATCAAGTTTCGTATTCTTGCTGCTACGAATGAAATTTTTATGAGGGACGAGGCATTGCTTTCAGGATGCCCTTTGTAAAACTGTAGCTCGACTATGAATACGAGATGCCTCGATCTACAAATTAAATAAATATTCGGTGCCACATAAACAGTACCAGCGTAGGGGACCTTTTAGATACTCTCAAAATTGCTCTCTGAAGATTGTAATATGATATGCAAATAGTGGATGACGGTCTGCGTCGACAGAAGTGATCTGGAAGAGCTTGAATGCTAATCAAAGGTCACAAGAGTGTTTTGGAAATAACTTGTGCCGTACAATTGTGGTGAAGAACATATCAACACGCCAGTTGCAGGGATAATCCTTTGACTGCGTAAATGTTTTAAAACTAGTACATAATTGAATTCTAGATATACACTTTCTCGATTTCCACTGTTTTGTCATGATATTCAAATTTAATCATAAAGCAAAAATGATACGGTTTTTTTTAAAACTCTAAAGTTCTTTAAAATTTTGCTTTTGTTTAACTGCAGCAGATCTTCCACATTATATGTCACAAAATATTTCAGTAGCATTCACACACCCACAAGAAGATGTTTCTCAACAATTTTTTTTTATTGTCCAGCATCTCCATGTTATCCACACGTCTTTAGAAAAGCTAATAAGAAGTTTACAGACATGATTAACCACAAAATCCGATACGTTTATGTAATTGTTTTAGCGAAAAGACTGTGATATTGAATCTCTTGAGGGATAAATCAGTGATAAGTCGCACATACTTTAATACTGGGCTAAGTTTTGGCAACTTTTTGGAAGGTAATGCCAATATGTCTCTCTTGAACGCATTTTTACAAATATTGTTGCAGTAATTACTGTAGGTATTTTAAACTCGGAACGTGATGAGTAATACCTGAATTAATATCTGAAATCAACAAAACTAATGAGACTAGAAAATCATTTTCACTTGGGAGTATCAAATCTTTGTAGAGAAGGGATGTAGACAGTCTTTGCATCTTGCTTATAATTACGGACGTAAGGATTCCGCAAGATATATCTAACAAGTGAAATTTTATTTTTATGTTACGAAAGAGTGCACCTTACAAATTCGCCGAAGAAGTATAAAATCCGCTTGACAAAAAAAAATAGTGCATAAACGTTTCTTGGATAAATAAAAACCATCTTTAGCACCATATCTGTGATACTCCCCATTCCTATGTTACTCCTTAGCTGTTAATCACGAAAGTACTTAATTACACTGTGTTCAGGAAAACTTTTGTTGTAGCATTTTATATAAATATTATTTTTTCGAATCTTTACCAAAAAAATTATAATTATCTGCATGTATTAATGTTTTAATCTTAGAAATTAATTGAATTCCATTTTTGACAAGATCTTTTATATAATGACCGCACTCAGTTTTAAGCACTATACATAAAGATCTTACAGTTTTTCACAACAAATACCATTATTTATATCTGGTAAATACATTTTAAATATAATACCAGTTTTTAGCCAAACAGCAGTCGTTAACTTCAAAATATTCGTTGCGTGCTTAGCACAATCCTAGATAACTGCTTCTGTGTAAAATATTCTATGGCGCATAAGGAGATGTTTCAGACGATGTATTTTATATTTTATTTGATAATTAACAAGAAAGAGCTATTACTTCCTTCCCAGTAATGTAAGGGCAGCACTGAAATATTGTTGAGTCGTACTAATCAGGTTCTAGTTCGCTCTTCTCAGTTTCAATACTACCAGTGTCATAAGTACTATTCTACAAGTATGACATCCTCTGAGGTCCCAGTTAATACACAATACCAATTATATTGAACCGTGTGATTAAAACATAGGTGAAAATCTGTGCCAGTCGCTCAGTAATAATGCTATATGACAAAAAGGACGAGTAAACAAACATTATCGACATGTTGATTCCATTAGACTGTATAATTCGAACTAACTATGCAACAAAAATCAACAAGTACGTGGGACTGGCTTCACCTTCTAAACTGTTGTGGAAGAAAAAAACAGTTCATATACATCCACTAATTGTACCTGCAACTGGTATAATTCTTCAGACTCTTATGACTCAGCTTAATGCTTTAAGTGTGCATCACGTGAGGTTCAAAATCCAAGAGGCAGTGATTTTCGATCCATGTAATATAGTACGACGATTTTTATATCAAAAATGAATATGTCTTTACTGGATTTCATGACGATACAGACCAGTGAGCCATGCCATAAATGCCATTTGTATAGATGAGATAAGCAGATAAAATGTAATAATAATAATAATAATAATAATAATAATAATAATAATAATAACAATCGGAGAAAACTTCCTTATGACACTTACATTTAACAATATCTGAGATTAAATAAACAATACGCCACTACACTTAGTAAAAGCAAATATTCCAGTAACATTTATAATAACGTTCAAAGGTGATCCCGCATGTCTACATTTATACGGAGCTATTAGTGAAATTCAAAGAGAAGAAAAGGTTTTACTGCCAAAACGGAAATGAACCTGCCTGAAAGCAATAATAATAATAATACTGGATAAAAGCCATCCCTGTATTTATGAGAAATCTGAAAAGCGGAATATATTTTCTGCACTTCTGCTAACAATTGATAACCCATATGTAACAACATTATTAACAAAATCTGTGGAAATCACCGTCACAACATTTTCCTAAATATCTTCCCCTGCATATTTTGTTATGTTCTGTATGGAATGCCAGTGAGAAAAGTGTCAAATAAGTATATTGGTTTTGGAGAAAATTGAATACTATTTGCTCTGGCTTTTTTGCTTCCAATCTAAGTCATGTAATTAGCTTTCTCATAAGATATGTTTCATTTATCTTTCGCACAAGGATTTAATAAATCGCGTAAAATTATTTGTGTCAGAATTTAAAATTTCGCTTTTAGCGTTGGTGCATTGGCTATTATAAGAACTACAATTGTTTTAATAGCTTGTCCGATGTCGCAAAGACGAAGATGAGGCCGTGCGTGTAGGGTGGAGGCAGCACAATGCCTTGACTAGAATTATGAATTTGGAGTATTACGGTGGTAAAAAGCAACACAGTGCTGTGGAATGTGTTTAAGTGAAAAAACGTCTGGACACATTGTACGTACGCAGATTGTCCTCGCCACCTGAAATGGATATCTACGCTGATGCAATCTTTGGAGGTACTTCATTTGCAAAAACATGATTCTTTGTTTCCACAAGATTCCACTTCGTCTCATCGCTCCGGTTTTCCGATTTAGTGCTTGGATCATCGTACATATCATTTCGTTGTCCTCGAATATTTCCCCCAGTTTTCGCCTTTAAACCACATTGAGCATCGGGAAGACGAAGTGAAACGATGCTTTCGAGCCCGAAACCCACGATGCGATCTCTTGGAGGTTTGAATACACAAAGGTTGTCAAAGCGGAAAATGACATTACTAGAACGTTTCCAAATCATATTAGCTTCCATGTGACGACCTGTTGCTGTTTTTTTGAGGGTGTGAAATGGTTCCACAAGTTACGAGATGTGTTTTTTTTTATTTTTTTTCATTTGGGGGTGTAACTACCACCATGAGCACTCGATTGGCTATGAACAGTCAGAATACCTAATTCAGGGCTACTGGTCCCAGGGAAGGGAGAAAGCCAGCGTCCTAAGACAAACACAACATCCATTTCTCACCGAGACATGATTCCCACTCCTCTCGGGCGAATGATCACAAACTAGCACTTATACCACTGTGCGACAGAGGCGGCGTAGACGTGTGTCTGTGTGTGTGACACAATCTGTTTTTTCAGTGAATATCATATATTTGAAACATAGCTTATTATTACAGCATTCTCGACGTTTGTGAAAGTTGTGGGCATAATGCGTAATTTACTGTTACAATTTCAGTTAAAAACTGAAAATTGTTGTTTAAATCAAGAAAGATGTTCCTACCCTTTGAGATACATGTTTTATGGTAAAACATGATTTCCTTTTGGCATCTGCTTTCCTCAGACAGGACAAATTACTCACACATTCCTAAGAAAAGGAATCGTAACCTTCGATAAACTTTCCAGAACACAAATTTACACAGTCTGAAGAAAAGTCTGGTTTTGAAACATTTCTATAAGCCAATTCCAGATTTTTGTAGAATTTTCCAGTCAGAAAACCGTTACCGGCAAATTAAAAAAAAATCAAATTGCTAAACCGCTATAGCATCTCTCTTTCTTTTAAATGTCGAGACAGGAATTGTTTGCTGAAAAAAAATGGCAACGTTTTAACAATTTCCCGAAGAATTTTATAACAAAACTTATAGGAAACAGTATACACGCAAATTTCTATAAAAATAGAGTAACACTTCGGAAAGTAGATGCTCCATATTCTTCTAGAAAAATCTAGTATAATTACTTTGTTTCCACACAAAACTATCTGAAAATGATTACATTGAGGAGTTCATTTGCAATGTTCGCTTTTGTGCGAGTCTAGGTGTTCCGATTATAAAGATTTCCCCTGTTCTGGTGAATTTTTAGTAAGAATGATTTTCTTTTTTTAATAATTTTCAAGAATAACATTTTGATTGTTTGCACTGCCTAAATATTAAAAGCTCCATCAAGATAATCGCATTTTCACCTCGGTTCTTGCCGAAAATAAGATATTTTGTTTCATCGAAGCCAGGTGATTTTCTTGCAGTTTTGAAAGATAATTCTTTCTAGAATAGATTGAATTTCATTATTCGCTAAAAGAAAATTCTTTAAATTTACGACTAATGTCAAAGCTGTGGAATCAAAAATGCATAATAATCAACGAAAATTGATGGACGTAGTAGTTTTTATAAAACACTAGATTGCATTCTGCAAAATTAAATATTTCGTAAATGTTTTCCCTATCCAACAACGCTAACTCCATTCAGCTTTTAAGTAAATTGAATTAAAGATACACAGTGGGTTTAACCACTTGGCGGAAATAATTAATGACTTTTATACTGCATAATCAATTTCAAGTTTTCGTGTTTATATAAAATATTTTATTCCAACAAGTAACTGACTGACTATGTGTACTAATTCCAAGTATAATTCTCTGAATAGTCTAGGAAAGAAACAAATTTCATTTCCGTTTTTACTTCAGCACTGTGTTGTGTAAACAATTGTTACATCAACGGCGGATTGTTTCAATAAAAGTTACCTTCTTTGCGGAAGTGCATTTCTGACGTCCGTTTTGAGAGTTGAAACTGAATGTCACTGATTCACATAAATGACATCAGTATTGGAATGGTGGTCTCCTGACACCTGAGTTAGAAAAGACCGCACTAAGCTTTTCCTTGTCACACACACACACACACACACACACACACACACACACACACAAACTTGGTAGCATGAAACACATTTCCGTATTTTCAAAATTTTAACTACGAAGTTAATTTCATAGCAGTTGTAATTGCTTCCTTCATAGTATAAACACACACACCTCATCCTTAAATGCCGTTCTGTGCACTAAATTAGAATAAAATCTCACCGACGTTTCATTATTGTCGACGGTCTAATGACGTCCTGTTCATCAGCTTTCTTTCCTGCAATGCAAAGTCGGGGAAAAATTGATGCCTACCTTCTATAAGTATCTCCATCGGATAAGGTTATTTGTTATTTCACATTTCCATATTTAATCTAATTTCCAACAAAGGAGCAAGCTCATCAACAAATTCATTATGGAAATATTTTAACAGAAACATTTAAAAAAATTTAAATTAAAATATCATAGATTTTAAATTAAATACCGCAAGTAGAATTGCATAAATATGTATTCCCACATGAACATATTCTTAATTTGCTATAATAATTGCTACACGGTTAAACTATAAATTTTGGGTGCCTGCGCCAATTATTACATATCAATCAAGCAACCAGCCAACCGATGAAACCTAAAATGTTTTCTGTCAAACGCAGATTAATACGTGAAACGCAGTTTCAAAGTATAACTTATCTTTTTCTTTTCCGCCATGCTTTGACTCTTTCCCTGCACATGTACTGATATTTTCCTCTGATTACTCAAACTTCTCTTGGTAAAAATAACATCACAGAATTGATATTTGAAGTCAATGCAACTGAGAATATGAAATCTCTTTGTATATTTTTTAAATGTTTGAAAATGGAGAAATCAATAAGCAACTTTACAAGGCATCAGCATCACTCCTGGTAATTCGATACCATATTGTTAGATAGAAGAGAAATGAACTTTACATAATTTCAGCTATCTTCATTCATCAGGAACACATGTTGGGCTGGACAATTTTTCCGCAAATCACAAAGACTGGTAGTTCAAGTTTAAATAAGCGGGCACAGTGAGAATGAAAAACGCTGAAATTAACCAAAGAAAAACGCTCTCCACAAACACGAATATCAGAAATAAGCATGAATTACCGTTCAAAAGGATATTTTTAGAATACGTACAACATGCATTACTAAATAATAACTAGGAAGAAAAATTAAAAGAAAAAATTAATAAATTCCATTAACTTTCAGTTGCATAAAATTAAATATATTCATTTTACGGAAACATTGAATTAGCTCAAACGTTTTGGTGCATTTGATTAAGTACAGTGCCAAAATGCTCATTATGGTGTTGTGAATGCACTAAACTCAAATAATTAAGTTAGTTAAATAGAGTTCAAAGGTTTACTTCCATATACAGGAAGATTCAGAAATGGGGGTCATAAATGTAAATATTTACACTTCTAATCGAAACAAAAAATAAAGTCTTAGTCAACGTAGGACCGGAAACAAACCGTTTCCAAGATAATTGACCTTTAATTGCAGGGTTTCCAGATATAATATAAAGCTGTTTTTCCCCAGCTGTCAGCTATTTCCATAGATTTTGCATTTCTAAGGATGAAATCAGGAGGGCTGAATTCTTTGAGAGAACGGTTTGACCCAATTGTTTGAAGGAAGAGCAAGACCCCAAACATGCCCTTCCCCGGAAGTGGCCCTTTAACTTCCCCATGAAGTAAAAAAACCCACCCCAATTCTTGGAGCAAACCTCCACACTCGGGGAATACATTGAGCTCCTGGAGGGCAGTGAATGGGATTATTTTTGGTAAGGGGTGAGCGAAGGCTCCCAACTTTCAGCCCAAGAACATATTAATCTGAGATGTCTCCCGCAAGAGATCGCCAAATACAACAAATACACTGTGTGTGGGGGGGGGGGCGACGTTACATCTGGTAACCCTGCATGATGTTAAAACTATAAACAGCATATACAAATGAAGGCATAAGTGTCATGTAGGGTGATTACCTTCACGACAAATGTTCAAAATCTCCCCGTTTGCTTTGATACAGGCCTCCAGTTTCCTTCTCAGCGAGACGCGCATTCGTTCAAATATGCCTGGATTGTGTCTGATTTCTGCACACGACTTTCCACTCTTATCCGCAATTCGTCGACATTGCGCACGGGTAGTGCATACACTCGTCCCTTCAAATAGCTCCAAATGCAGAAATCCAATGGGTTGAGGTCAGGTGAGCAGGGAAGCCACAAGCGGGGCCAGCTTCGACATATCCATCACTCTCCAAACGTTGCATTGGATGCTGCCTGACCGTGAGACGAAAATGCATTGGTAACCCATCCTACATGAAGTACATTGCTACATTCGTACGAAAGGGGACATCTTCCAGCAGCTGCGGCAAGTCATTCTGAAGAAACTGCAGATACAAACCACCTATAAGAATGTTGGAATGTAGAAATTGTCCTATTACACTATTTTCTAAAACACCAGCCCACACGTTAATTGCGTATCGAATTCGGTGACGTAAATGTTCGATGGCGTGAATGTTTTCGGTTGCCCATTTTTGGCAGTTATAGAAGTTCAAAATGCCATGTCTTGTGAATAAGGACTCATCAGTGCATGAAACATTAACGAAAAAGTGGGGAGTAAGCGCGCATCGATGAAGCAGCCACCGGCAAAATGCAACTCTCGGTGGAGAGTCCCTTACACCTAGGGCTTGCAATTGCTGGATATAGTAAGGGTGTTGGCGATTGTCATACAGAAATCTCCAGACAGAATTTTGATTCCTATTCTCCGCGAGTGCAATCCTTTCAGTGCTCGTTGCTGGGCCTTGTTCTAATCTTTGTAACAGTCGCTCGTCCAATCCAGGGTCTCGGGTAGTTCTTGGCCTCCCCGCAGGTGCAGCAAATTAAAATGACACTTTCTCTTTTAGGAGCTGGTGGATCCGCACAAATATGCAACAATCGGAATGTCTTTGGTTTGGATAGGCCTCGGTGTACATACGCGCTGCATTTCCATTTTACTGGACCTTGAATTGCATCTCGTCTAACTCTGCATTTGTGAAAGCGATATGCATAGCAGCCTTTAACAGTAAGAATAAGAACACACTTCGATATCGCCTGTAATGTACACGTTTGAGCCTTCACATGCTTACTGATGCCATACAGATGTCGTGCGTTCACCAAACCGCGATGCCGACACCGCATCACTTGAATGTCTTCTGCCATGTGTTAGGAGGTTCTCGCTGTACTGATGAGGAGGATTTTGCAACAACCCGGTTAGTATCATACAGTAGGTTGCTCTCTGTGTCTCGCACACCAGAGACTTCCGCTCACCTGGGTGTTCCATTGATTTGTCAAACACCCACGGGAGACATTTCAGGCATTTTTTTTTTTTTTGCCGCATTAACATCACACAGGGGTACCAAATATAACGTTGGTTTCTTACCATAGTTTATTAGTGTTGTATTTGGTCAGCTCCTACGGGAGACATCTCAGAATCTTTGTTCTTAGGCTGGAAGTTGGGATCCCCGCCCCCCCCCCCCTGCCAAAAATCATCCCTTTCACTGTTTCCAAGAGCTCAAATTATTTCCCCTGTGTGTTGTTTTACTCCAAGAACTGGATTGGGTTTTTTTATCTTGTGGGTAAGTCGAGGGGACTCTTTCGGGATGGAGCAGTTTTGTGGTGTAACCGTTCCCTCAAACAATTGGGGACAAACCGGTACTTCAAACAATTCAATCCTCCCGGTCACTTCCTCAAAAGTGCAAAATCTAACCAAATTGCTAACAGCTGGGAAGAAAATAACTTATCATAATATCTGGAAACCCTGCAATGGAATGCCAATTATATAGGAAACTATTCGTTTTCGGACCTATGTTGACTAAGACTTTTGTTTGCACTTTTGAGGAAGTGACCGGAAGGATTGAATTGTTTGAAGTATTACCTATATTTTCATTTATGACCAACATTGCTGAATCACCTTGTATATTAAATTTTGGCTTTCTTCTGTAACATTCCTTATAAACTCAATGAAATATCCATTTCAGTTTACTTAAGCTGAGTAATAAATAAAGAATCACAACGCAAAGAAATATTGCATTGACATATTTCCTTATGTTCTGGCGCAAGAAAATTATGGCAAATAAAAGAATTATTATTGTGAATATACTGCATATCTTTAGTACCTGGAGTGTCGTTTAGTTTCAATAGAGTGACAGACTGTGGTTCCAATTTTTCGTGCAGTAATAAAATGGAAAATTTTAGTACATGTATATACAATATAAAAGGTACATTTACTGAATTTTCGTGATTTTTGGTTTAGTTAAAAAATGTGAGCCTCAACTCACAAAATAGTATTTGTAATCTCAGTAAATAACGTTCTTTTAAATTTAAAAATGAGTTACACCGTTCATTGGGGTGCCATGCAGAAATAAATTCCAGTGCAGTGGTTCGCAAAGTGTGCACCGCGGCGCCCTGAGAGCCGCAAAATTTCAATATTTTATTTCCATTTTCAATTTAATGTGGTAGGAAGCGACATCTAGCGGACCTGGTGCAAACCAGTAACTCATTTAGTAATAAATATTTCCTGAAGCCTCTACAAATAGTTACTAGATGGCGCTCTACAATAATGTTAGAAGCGTGAGCTTTACCCCGGACAATGCCGCCCGACGGGCGCACGTGTGTGTTCCGCGCGGCCGTTACCGGAAGTAACCTGAGCTTTCGCACCAGTTTACGTGCTTCTGATAAACATTCCTCTCTCGTTCTCCGAGCGTTTAGAAATGAGACTGTCTGTCCAGAGTTTTCGAGGTCACCAGATCCTATAAATATGCTCATCCGTTGTCATTTGTGAATCTTTTGGCAGTTAACAGTCTGTAATGTTGATGTTCTGTCGCTGAGTTTTAGCGCTTGTAAGCTTTCGGCGTATCAACTGAATTTTTTTGTACCTAAGTGAAGTGAAGTTTTTTTTTCTCGTATGAACTTTTAGAAATGGATTGTTTTTTTCTAAACAGTAATAAGCGCTGTGAAAGTGAAAATAAAGGGGACACACCGTCAAATAGTGGCAAGAGAGCGAAGAAGCGTAAATATGGAAAATATGATGACAGTTATTTGGACTTTGGTTTTACGTCGACAGAAGTCAATGGTGAAGAGAGGCCGCAGTGTACTGTGTATGAAATTTTTAGCGCCAGAGTGCACGCTACTAAGTAAGTTGAAACGCCATTTAGAAACCAATCACCCCGCATGCTTAGTAAATCTCGTGATTGTTTTACGAGAAAGTTACAACAGTTAAATCAAGAAAAGGGTAGTTTATATAAGCATGCATCAAGGTGGCACATACATCGCAAAATGTAAGCAGCCTCATTCAATCGCAGAATAACTCATTCTACTGGTTGCTGTAGATATGACCAACATTATAATCGGTGAGTCTTCAGGGAAACTATTTTGAAATGCGCCTTTGTCCAACAACACCAT
Organism: Macrothele yani; assembly: GCA_039090855.1. NCBI lineage: Eukaryota > Metazoa > Arthropoda > Arachnida > Araneae > Macrothelidae > Macrothele > Macrothele yani. The sequence goes on along the minus strand of CM077033.1, from coordinate 83,979,017 downwards.
CAGTCGCATAATACAGCACATAGCGGAGGACCTCAATGAACAATTAATTGAAAAAATGAAAGGTAAGTAATTTCGGTTGGATAAGCCCACAAATACTAATAACGATGTTCACTAGATTTGCTATTTACGGATTATAGATGGTAATAGCATTGTAGAAAACCTTCTCTTTCGTAAGAGTATCACTAGTAGTACTAAGACTCAAGACTTGTTCTCGATCCTTGATACTTTTATATCCGAAAATAATTTGGAGTGGATTAAGTGCGTTGGTGTCGGTACTGATGGTGCTCGTTCTATGCATGGCTGTTATGGAGGATTTTAGGCTCTTATTCGAAGCAAAGCCCCTGATGCACTCTGGACCCATTGCGTTATCACAGGGAAGAACTCGCATCAAAATATCTGAGTACTACTTTGAACCAGATCTTAGAATATGTAGTTAATGTACTAAACTTTATAAAACGTCGGCCGTTGAAGGCAAGGTTTTTCAAAAAATTATGTGAGAATATGGGATCCGAGCACACGTCTTTGTTGTACTACAGCACTTCGCGATGGCTCTCTCGTGGTAATGTTTTGCCTCGTACATTTGAACTGCGACAGGAAATTTATAGTTTTCTACAAGAGGAAGACCACAAGTATACCAAACATTTTGTGAATGAAGAATTTTGGTAAAACTAGCATACTTATGTAATATTTTTAAAAATATGAATGCTCTGAATCTGTCCGTGCAAGAAAGCAACATGCACCTTCAAAAGTTGATTGAGAAAATTTCAGCTTTTTAAAAAAACTAAAGCTATGGAAAAGAAAAATGAACGAAGGCAGAGGTATAGAATGTTTCCCCTTGTTGCAACAGTTTTTGACCTCCAATGGTGTTGATTTCTCTCGCGGCATGAAACACATTTTTGAAGAACACTTATCATAGCTTATCACCTCGTTTGAGAAATATTTTCAAAATGATAATATCGATAAATTTGTATGGATTCAAGATCCGTTTCATTTCAGTGCCCCATCTGAATTTACTGTTACAGAAGAAGAGAATCTTATTGAGTTATCTGTGCGAATATGCGTTGAAAACGAAATTTAGCAGAAAGAAGTTACCTGAATTTTGGATATCAGTAAAAGATGAATATTCCCTTCTGAGTGGTAAAGCTCAGAGAAAATTGTAATTCCATTTGCGACTTCTTATTTGCGCGAAGCTGGGTTTTCGGCGGTGGCTGTGATAAAAAACTAAATATCGCGCGAAAATCAATGTGGAGAAGAAAATGATGGTGACTGTGTCCAGTTTGATTCCAAGATTTGAGAAAATGTGCGGTTAACAACAGGCTCATCCATTCCACTACTTATAATTAGTTATTTTTTTTTCAATTACATTTCTTTGTGATCTTCAATACATGTTTTATTTAATTTTACGTAAGTGTACTTGTTAGAAATGTGTGCTTGTTAGAATTTGACATAGGCTAAGTGTACTTGTTAGGATTTGACATAGGCCAATCGTACTTGTCAGAATTTGACATAGGGCGCCTTGGGAAAACCTAGATTCAGCAAGGGCGCTGAGAATCGAAAACGTTTGGGAACCACTGTTTTAATGGAGAATATCATTCCTCAAAGTAAAGTCTTCGTGTTCCTTTTGTATTTCACTTGAGGTCAATATTCAAACGATAAGTGCAACTTCGGAATTACTGTTAGCCATAGCCTGTAATGTGTCTTTCATTTTTGGGAAATAATGATGTTATCGCTGTGAGCTTTTCTCTTATATTTCACACATTCCTTTTTTTTTTTTTGACTTTAACCAAAAGTAAGTGAACTCTCTCCACTCGCATAGAACCTCGGAATACACTTCGTTCGATGCCAGATGAAGGCATACAGTCAACACAAAAAACCAACAATAATTTATTTACAGTATCAAAAAGACCAACTGGTGAAGGATTTTTTTCATCTCCGGGTTCTACGACAGTCGATTGAACTTTATTGAGGGCGTAAAATGGCTGCTTTTGGATTCACAAACTGCGAACAAAAATGCCTGCTACAATTCTTAAAGAACATAATTTGAGCGAATATTTATTGGGAACGTAAAATCGCTGCGTTCGGATCCACAAATTGCGAACAGATATGCATTCTAGCGAATCCAAAGAAGCAATGAAAAGAGTTATAAATTCCTCTATAGCTAAGTTTTTGCTTCGATTCTTATATTCTACCAGAAAATGTGTGGGCACATGTTCTACATAGATCGTTATAAAACGCCCGTCCGTCTGTACCCACGATATCTCTGCAAATATTAGTCCGATTTGAATTTCGTTTTCTTCAGCGGATACACCTCCTGATGGAAAATCGTTTGCATAGTAATTTTAAATTTTTGGTATAAAATAATGATTTGGCCTCAAGGGTGCGTAAGAGTTAATTTTTGCTTCTGATGTATTTGCCATAAAATCTGAGCTTCTAAAACATCGATTGAAAACATTATTTCGTAGACTGATGCCACTCACATCTATAAATCCTTTCGGAATATTTTCTTCTTAAAATATTCCACAGTTTATCCTCCAGGGGTCGTAGATGCATATCTTATTTTCGTTAATTTCAAAATTTTCAAGTAATTCATAGATTTTCCGTTAGGGGCCTAGATGTAAATTGCGTCTCCCCTATATCTCTGCTTCTAAATCTCCGATTTAAAAAACATTCTTTCTGCACCGGATACAGCTCCTGATTTGAAATCGTTTGCACACAATTTCTAATTATTGTAAAAAATGGTTTGGCCACCAGGATGCGTAAATCTTAATTTCCGCTTCTGATGTATTTGCCGCAAAATATGAGCTTCTATATTCTCGACTGAAAAAAACGCCATTTGTAGACCGATACTACTCATGTCGACAAAACTTTTAGAAATATTTTCTTCTTAAAATAATGTATGGTATATACGCCAGGGGGCGTAGATGTATATGCTATTTTTGTTAATATCTCTACTTTTAGCAGTCTGATTTGAAAAATTCCATCTTTGTTGGATAGTGTTTCCAGTGTGACATGTTTTTCGTATAATTTGAAAATTTTCAATTACTTCATAGACTTTCCGCTGGGAGGGGGGACAGTAAATTGCTTTCCTCCGATATCATTATCATCATCATCATTGTCAACCATTATCAATCCACTGCTGGACGAAGGTCTCCCCAAGTTTCTTCCACAACGGTCTGTCTTGTGCCAGTCTTCTCCATGTCACCATATATGTCTGTCTTGTGCCAGTCTCCTCCATGTCCCAATATATGTGCTCCTAAATCTCCGATTTGAAAAATGCTTTCTGCACCAGATGCAGCTGCTGATGGGAAATCCTTTGCACATAATTTAAATTTTTTGTAAAAAATGGTTTGGCAACCAGGTGGCGTAGGTCTTACTTTCCGCTTCTGATGTATTTGTAGCAAAATCTGGACTCCTGAAAACTCGGCTATTTTTTTTTTTTTTTTGGAATGATATCGCTCATATGGAAACACCTTTTGAGAAGAATTTCTTCTTAAACTGATGCATGGTTTTCCCACCAGGGGATATAAAGTCACATCTTGTTTTTGTCGATATCTCTGTTTTTCAGAGCCCGATTTGAAAAATTATTTCTGTGTTGGAGAGCGTTTCCGGTGCGAAATGATTCTCATATAAATTCATGTTTTTCTTAACGCACAAGTCTGCAACCAGAGGGTGTAAGCTCACGATTCCGTTTACAGCAATATGTGTGGGATTAAAAATCCGATTGAAAACTTCTTTCTTCTGTCAGATACTGTTGTTTTCCATACAGGTTCCGTTGACTCTGAATAGCTTTGATAAATTTAATTTGCGTCAGAACGGATTCAAAAGAAGTGCTTATTACACCAGAAACTTCGGTGTCATCTTTCTTGTTCTTTTTAAAATTGCACCGATGTAACAATTGATGACTGCTATTAGTTTTTAGATGACCATAAAGCTACTTTATTTAGGAAAAATACATTTTCATAAAATAAGTTTCTTATTTGAACCACAAAAGGAGCTAAACAAAAACTACCAACAGTAAGTGAGTTCCACGTATTACCGATAAGAGAAACATATTTGAAGTAGTAAACATCTAAAGTGAAACCATCAGAACTGGAACATGTCGTAGATGGAAAAAATGTTCTTACAATAATGTTTCTCAAAGTGTTGTCCGCGGCAGCCTGTTAAGCAGTGCACAGGACCTACAGAAAATTTCGCAAGAAAAATTAATGAAAGGATGTATTTCACATTGGGGCTCCAAAAGTGTCTGTCGGCGAGGAGTAAAATTCCCAAACGTGACGTCTTCGCGGACGTCGAACTAATTTCAGAAACCTATGTTCAGAGCAAAAATCTGCCGCCGGTTGCCTTTAATGTTTGAATAATAGAACTAGTGGCTAAATAAATCCTATGGGCAAATACTCCACCGCATTTTATTGTTTAACCAAAATAAAATAAAATGTTAAAGCAAGGGAAATTTGTATTCTTAAATAACTCCCCTGATCTTTCAAATCTGATAATATTGGCTTTGATCAACGTCGATACTGAACAGGAAAATATCCTGTTTTCTTGTTTCTTCACCTTCCCTTTCCCTCCTCGTCTTTTTTTCTTTCAGTTATGCATGATATAAACAGCACCATTCGTGCATGTGTGGGTGCAGCCATGTAGACGTCATAACTATCAATGATGATCATGGTCTTCTTTATTTGTGTGTGAGCGCTTAATACAAAGCTATATCAGTCGCCATTAAATACATTCAGTTAGTAGCGTTCATTTCGTATCGACTAATTCGTATTTATCCATTGTTCTGAGTTTACGTGCACCCTAAATCGATAAAAATGTATCAGTGGTTTAAACGTGGGTCGTTGAAACGTAAAAATGGTGATTATAATGGAAGCCAAAATACCAAAACTCAGTCAGACATCATAATCATAAATAATAAACAAGACCCCACTGCGAATATGGACTGTGAACTTATGTGCTGGTTCATGTTAATCTACTAGTGGAAATTATGTTATTTCAACGAAAAAAGAAAGCACTAATAGTAAGTACTACGAAGAATATCTCAAAAATGGATTTTACTGTACCGGTGATCCACTTGCGCCAACACCCCAGTCCTTTATTTCTTATGAGGCTTTGTCAAATAGTGCCACGAAGTCACGGAAGTTCTTGCGTGATTCAAACAAGTATGCGAATCTCATTGGTAAACATATGGTAATATTATTACGCAGCGCTCTGAACTGTACTCTTGTATCATTGCATAGGTTGGGAGGATAAAGGTTCGTTAAAAACTATTATACAAATGTTAACTTTCAATCTGAGACAATGCGGTGGAAGTTCTGAGGTACTTAAAGAATTTAAAGATCCATGTGGATAATGCACTGAATCTTCCAAGTTAACGACCGTATCGATCGATGTCTAAATACATTAGCTGCGCAGTGTTTTGCAAAATAGCATCGTTTATTTCATCAAGAGACGCATTCCTTGGAGACAGGATAGCTCGTTCAAACATCCAGTCACAACTATATGGGAGAACGCCTTGGAGAGAATTTCCACAAAAAATAATAACATGTCGACCAGAAAGAAGTAAGCTTCTCAGCGGTGAAAGAATTATCCAAATCGGTTCAATTGTTTTCGAGGATTGTAAAAAGATTTCCGTATATTATCGTGACTTTCTCTCTTTCACGTTGTGCGTGATCATGTTGTATGTAAACAAAGCGGAGCGATGCACGGAAACTAGGGAACTACTTGAAAGCGATCTGATTCGGTAATACTGTATATACTCTTAGTGAGCTTTGCATTAGGACATTAAAAATAATTTGTTCTACCTTTCTGTGCATTATGGTCCAAAGATGCCTACAAACAGGATCTGCAAGGTGTCAAACATCATCCCTACGTATAACTGGACCGATGTCCGTGCAGCAGTTCCATCAGTTGACGCTCATTCCGCGAAGAAGAATCAGCAATCCTCACACCATGGTTTCGCCTATGCCGAAAATCTTCATTTGGGTCACGGTTAGCGGAATATGAAGCCCAAAATAATGTGGCGAATCGAATGCCGTGTTCCGCCAAACACTCAGTAATAATACGAGCCCGATGACACTATACATTGTCCTCTTCAAAGATGGCGCCCTGGTTCGTGTAAACCTCCCGCTGATATGTATAGAGATGATGGGATAACAGGTCGCTGCAGAGTACACTATTCAGAGCTTGTGGGATTAAAACCAACAAACCTAGGGTTTGCCAAGAAGTAGCTGCTTTGACTAGAACACTTCTCCCCAGGCAAGTTGAAACCTAACTGTGTAAGAAGTTGTTAGGGCTTCATGCTGTATAACAAACCTGCCGCAGATATGTATAGAGATGAGGGGCTAACATGTCCCTGTAGAGTACACTATTCAGCACTTTTGGGATTATAACCAACGGAACTAGGGTTTGTCAAGAAGAAGCTGCTCTGTCCAGAACACCTTCCCCACAGGCCAGTTGACCTAAACTGTGCAAGCAAGGGTTAGAGCTTCATGCTGTATACGTCATATGCGAACCCGGCAATGATCATTGTGTAGCAGGAAATGAAACTCATTACCCCAGCTGACGTTCTTCCACCTGTCGGAAATCCATTGCCGTCTCTCCTTGGTCCACGCAATTCGACGTTTACGATTACTGTGCGTCATACTTTGTACACCCGTTCGTTTCCTAAACCACAGGCAAAGCAAGGTACGGTATATGGTTCCCTTGGAAATAAATTTGGTCAGCACCACTGTTGTACTGGTGGTGCGGTGGCCTTTTGCTGCACATCGTTGCTGAGAAACTAATGCGACTTCCGACGTTCACCTCTCGGATCAACCGCATGTGATTCACCAATGTGAGCTTTGCTCCTGGATGTCTGTGTAAGGATAGTCCAATCACGGTACACAATTGTTACAGTAGTACTGGAGAAGCCGACAAGTGCTGAGGTTTCCGAAATACTGGCACCTGGCTTCCGTGTCCCAATTATCTGGACGCGGTGTAATTGGCACAAGTAACCATGTTCTATATATCACTGTCAAGCGTTTACTGATTACGTGTGCAAGATAGGTGCGCATAATTTATAGTCCCCACACCTGACACTGATATAACTTGGTACTTCGTTATCTCTCCGAAAAATATAAAACGGGATTGTTCGTCATGTAAAGCTAATTCTGTGTATATATTACACTGAAGAGCAATTGAATTAGAGATACCTGTCTAGTAACGTGTAGCACAACCTTTCGCGCTGATGACGGCGGCGATTCGTCTCTGCATGGACTCGACAAAATATCGGAAGCGTTGGGAAGCCATACGGATTCACGACTCCTGAACAAGGTCCCACAGTTCACGAAGATTTGATGGAGGGGGTCAGAGCCTCGAACATCTCTCTCGATGGCATCCCAGATGTGCTCGATGGCATTGAGGTCTGGTGAGCTAGCAAGCCAAGGAAACGAGGTCACGTCGGTGGAGTGTTCATCCAACCATTCGGATACAATTCAGGAGCGATGGCACGGTGCATTGTCTTGTTGCAGGATGAGAACCCCAGTGGGGTGTTGAAGACGCCCAAACGGGAGCAAATGATCGTCCAGGATATCCTGGTAACGTTAACCTGTGAGAAAGATGTCACACGTACCAGGGGTCCCATTTCAGTCCACGTAAACAGTCCCCAGACGAGAACGCTACCCCCACCAGCTTGAAGAGTGCCCTGCTGGCAAGAATGATCCATCGCTTCATGTGGTTTGCGCCGTACTCGTATCCTGCCATCCGCATGTCCCAACGCAAATCCCGACCCATCATTCCAGGCAACATTTTTCCACATGTCTAGGGTCCAGTGGCGATGTTCCCGCGCCCATGCTAATATTTTCACCCTGTGATGTGCGATCAGCAGCGGTACCCTCGTGGGACGATGGCTTCTGTACCCCATAGCGAGGAGATGGTTGTGGAGGGTGTTGCTGCTTACACGTTTTTGTGCACCAGCGTTAAATTGCCGAGTGATTTTTTGCACTATGGCCCGTCTATCCACTGTTACAATGCGAGCAAGCCGATGATGACCCCGCTCATCCACACGCTGTTGTCCACGGCAGTTGGCCCTTGCAGGGATGGTTTTATCGGATTCGATGTACTCACGGTGCACCCGTGACACAGTGGCTCGTGAAAATCTTAGTGCCTGCACGACTTCCAAGATAGGGTGACCTCATTCGTCGAGCCCTGGCAATTTGTACACGATCAAATGCGCTTAGATCCTTTGTCTTACCCATGCTGTGTCCGACTCTTTCTGATTCCCGTCGCATCACTCCTTATATTGTCGGATCTCTGCGTGCGACATGCCGTTTCCGTTTACAGGGCCACCTACAGCGCCACATTTGCATAACCCCAGCTGTCTCTAATTAAATTGCTCTTCAGTGTATATCTCATGAAGTAAACAAATATGAGTGCTTTGCTGTGTAAAGTTTGGTTTGAAAGGAGAACATTGTATTTTAACTTCAAAGCGTGACAAAGTTTCATCCAGTTTCATAGACAAAACAAAAGCTAAAATTTTAAAACATCTGATGAGTTTAAAAGAAAATAGATGGATTGATTTCGTTTTTCTTATAAATATTTTATATCCTTAATAATTTTCTAAAACAGATAGAATGTACTCCTTGTGGGATTTTTTCTTGTAGACCACATCCAATGGAATTTAATACCCAATCCAAAAACATAACTGAATCAACTTGCTTTTGAAGTGACTGGACATTTTAATTGGCAGATATCACTGTTAAGAAAACTCAGATTAAAAAGAAATGGCTTTCAGTACTATATCTGAAAAATCGGATTTATTAAACTTGAAACCACTTTCAAATTGCTGGTAGTTCATGAAGTAAATGTGGTTGAAGTTTGATGAAAATCGGACTGTTTTATACATTATCATCGAAAAACGTTTGTTCCTGTTATGAAGATAGCATTGGATGTATATATTTGGGTTGCAGATTTCTATATCAGCCAAATAGTTTATTTTGAGTTTCCTTTTCCTGAATACGTGCTTTTGACCCAACCTTAAGCAAGCTTTTTATTGAAAGTCAGTTATTAAATATAAGGCGTGTCCATATGTGGGATTTTCTAAATAGCAGCTGAAAAGAATGTCTCATAAGATTATTGAAGTGATATCGTGCTTAATCCAAAAAAAAAAATTACATCAAAGAGAGGCAGCCACCACCTTGCACGTTAATACAATCCTTGAAAATGATGGTATGAAAGCCTGAAAATTGAAAACTTTCCCATTACCCTCAAAGGATATTTATTGATAAAACTAAAATTTTAAAAACATACATTAGACCTTTCGGGCAACCCAGTTACCCATCTTCAGATGATTAAAATCTTGACAACTATGTGGATGGCTAATATATATGTCAAAAAACAACCATTTTAGGTTAGCATACCCTACGTAATGATTGTATTAATGTACAGTATCATATTACTTTCCGTTTTTACAAATTAATCTTCTACATATCATTGGCTAACTTTAATCCGTGGAGTGCTATTCTGCGCACCAATGGTCACGAGGTCCTTTATGACATCATTCATCACATGTTCACAGTGTATATATTAGCCATTCGCATAATTGTCAAGTTTTTTATTATCTGAAGATGGGCAGCTGGGTTGCCCGAAAGGTCTAAGCAGTCTTTAAAAAAGGCAATGTCGGTCTGAGTGTGAAACTACATGTCGTAATCTTAGATTTAACGCATTGCATCCTTTGGATAAAATAATTTTGCACCTCACGTGTTCTCTCTCTGCATTAAGAGCAATACTTATCTGCATTATTTAACCTTGTGGCAAAATATATTAAGCTGAACGTTCTTATAAATTCTTGTGCAAGTGAAATGCAGGACGTAACATACAGCAAAAGATCCAGAAAATTTTCTGTTTTATGCAGTTGAACTCTCAGGATATTACCTTCTAGCACTAATGATTCCACATGTAGTCTGCTACTTTGTTGACTGAGTGAGATGACTTTTTGAAAAATCGCACGAGATGATGTGTGTTGAACTCCTGGACAAGCATAGATGATGTGGGTGTCCAATGTCTAATGTGTCTAGCACTGTAACACCTTCGATCCAGTGCCTCCATTCTGGGGACATGATTAAATACATGCCTTTCTTCTGAAGTTTGCGATCCAGTTCGACTAAAAAGTAATATATTACACAAGACGATGATTTATTTAAAGACAGATTTGGTGATCAGTAACTCAATAATTATGTAAATTTATATGTGAAAAAAGCAAAATAATTTGACCATGATTTCAGATTCATTTCCCTTCTTGTGTTATTTTAAGCCTGATCTCTTTGCATTACGTAAATGCGGCTCCTCAGCAAGATGTTTCGTCTTTAGTACTCCACAGGAGAATTTTAGTAGTTGTTTCATCGAAATTTAAAGACTTAGCTTGAGACGAAGTGAGCATGAAATTTCTGTCCCAGGTTAAAACATTGATTTCTTTTTAACAGGTTACCTTTGTTTTCAATTTTCTAGCTATTGTTTAGCGTTGTAATTCATCAGAAATTTGCACAGTTTGAAATAATTAAAAATCTGCATTTATATCTGCAACGAAGGCAAACGTTTCACCCTGATGGGTTTTTATAAAAAATATTCATTTGTAAAAAATAAACACTGTTACATAATAAAATTTAATTTAGATTGAATTTTTTGTCACCATTTAAACTTTGAAATACAAGTATCAAAATTTAATTTTAATACTTGGAAATTAAAGACCAAAGTTGCGTGATATGTAATTGAAGATAGAATGAAGTAAAAAGAAATAAATGCATATATTGGACTTCCAACTCCTGTTTATAACTGTGGTTCGAACTCATGTACGTAGTTTGTGTTGTATTTATACCTAAATCATGGATCCTTTCAGAATTAGAAAATTCTTTTATTTTTAGAGTCTGGAGCAAATAATTCCTTCTGTCAAAGCTCCGCTCTCATCCCACATTTTGTTTTAAATTAATTTCTTCGTTTATTAATCAAACAAAGATTCAAATGTACCTGCGTTTGGCAAATTCTTAGTGCCGGACTGAATATATCTCAAACTCCGGAAGAACATAAATTATTTCAACCGCATTGTTTTCCTTTTTAAAGTGTACCTTATATTTCCCACTGAAGGGTGATTAACAAGGAAATATTTGAAACCGCTTGAAACAAATGTACTGGAAAACCATTAAAATCGTTTGTTGGAAAAAGAAAAGAATTAAACGCGTAAAAAAATTTATTTATTATTTGAAAGATAAAAAAGCAACGCTATGTGGATATAATGTACTCATCCGTGGGTTGAATTCGCTTCTGAAACTACCGAGAAGTAAAATAAAATATATTTGCCCTTTAAAACAAATGTAGCTTCGGACAACGGAAAGGAAAGATACAAAGTTAAAAATGTAACAGAATGTGACATAAACCCGGTTAAATATATTTTAATTCAACAATCTTCTTACAAGACGACGAGTACAGTACCAAACTTTGGAAAGCGACTCTAAGTATGTACAATCCTTGAAAATGAGTGAAGTTCCCTTAAGGTAAAAAAAACCTATCGCTATGTTTAAAAAATTAATGTATGTATTATATGAAACTGAATTTTATGAAAAATACCTCGCAATATTTTAAAATGAAAGAGGGAACCATTCGATTACATATTCCGCACGAAACAGACAACTTCAAGCACCCGCGGGTACGTGGTAAATTAGTCCGGTCGGTAGAGAGCTAAGCTTTCACGCCAACGGTCCTGGTTCGTATCTACCGAGATCCAAACTGGCGTTTTTACGGTCTGTTGAGAAAATTTCCCCAGCGCAGTGCTATAATTCACAAGTTCCTTAAGGGTAGAAAAAAAAGTTGTAGCTTTGTTGATCTCCGGTTATCCTTGATTTTTTTTTTATAGCTACTACTGGGAAATTGACCGACAAGATTCGGCAAGCCACCAGTTACGTCTCGTAGTTGCCGGATGCCACTACCGGCAAACTAGCGGACCACATTAGGCTAGCCATCATTTCTGGCACGTGCTAGCAGGGCCGCTGGAGGGCTACTTGTGGCAGCTACTGCATGTGATGGACAACTGATGGCCCTGTTGTGGCATATGACAACTGATGGCGTGCCAACTGTTGGCCTGAACTGCTGGACCTTCTCTTTGCCGCCCGGACATTTTATTGACGGTTCGGCAGCGGCAACATAGTGCTGGGCCATTGCTGGCAGTGCTGGCCGAGCAAGACTGTTTTTGCTGGGATATGGCACTTTTAGAGAAAGTGCCGAATATAATAACAAATTTATTTCAAAACTGAAATGGAGCTTTGATAGCACAAATCGATGGATCCGAGCTGCATATTCTTACGTATATGAACTGATTGAGGGTGTAAAGGTCTGAAGATTGTTGTCATGCCGGAAATTGGGTTTATTAATACCTCTAGAAATGCATACAGTTGCTGTTCTAAAAGAATTAAGACATCGGATTTAAAATTTCCCATCTTCCTAAGCGTGCATTTTCCCACAATATAAATGTGCTTGTAATGCTGTCAAGTGAACTCCAAAACGTTCGCGTGTAATTCCCTGAAGCTGATATCCTGCGCGATAAATGGTACCCGAAAAGGAAGTATGAGTGGCTTTAAAAACGAGAAAAGTGGAAATAAAAAGGCGATGTTTTGAGTATGTTATCACTTTCTTAACTCGAAAATTAACAGAAATCTTTTCTTTGTTCGACTGTGTTTCGTTGGATAATAACTAACGCATGGGTGTTATATAGTAATGCAATTATTTTATGGTTTGTTTATTCCTCGCAGTGGGGAAATCTCAAAAGAAAACAACAATGACAACAACAAAGCCAGTGAAATCGTTTAAACACATCTGCAGGTTTTCAAACAGTGTTACTATTCGAAACAGAAAATAAAATATATTTATTTAAAACTATTTGTGTCTCCTACTTTCAATCCAGTACCAGACCCACTTCTTTAAAGAGAATTACGTATGAAATTATGTATTGAAAAACAAGTTTAATTTGCAGTCAAGGTGGACAAATGATACGAGAAACAGTTTTCTAACCATTCGTCGGAGATGGATTTGAGGTCGAATTCTGCGTGTGTCATGGATATGTGTTTGTCTTACGGTACTGGCTGTTTCCCTTCCCTGGTACGAATGGCCCTAAATTGGGGACGGAGGACTACTTATACAATAATGAGTTGCTCACAGTTATCTTTATTCCTCCTAACAAACAAAGTTTTAGTAAAATATTCGCCAATATGAGTACCTCTGTTTGTAATTTTGCATAAATAGCCCAGGAAACCAGAAAGATAAAAAAGATACATTTTCGCAGGTAATTTCTGGCCAGATTTCTGATAGCTAAACTGAGAGACACTACAAACATGCTTTCACGTTTTGAACACGAAAAAAGCTAAAGACCTTTGTCATACAGTGCTTTAATAATTTAAATTCAATGGATGGGATTTTAGTTTTAGGAGATGTAAAGCTCCTTTTTTGTAACCAATAGACGAAAACATATACCAGAGGCATACGAACATCGTTTGTTTATAAAATCATATATTCCTTCTTAAAACTGCAAACAATAAATAGCCACCAAGATAAATTATAAAAGATTTTCCAGTATAACTTAAGTCTATATGAGCATAACGAGCATCTGTTCTGAAAAGAATAAAAAGAGGAACTAATGGATGTGGAAAATGAAGGCTTTGATGATATTATGAATGTTGCGAAATACCCGTAATTCAATGACTTGACATATTTAATAACAACAGATCACAGTTGTCAAACTGACATAGCCAGCAATGCCGTGCTGAGGTAACCAACGATACTTACTGAATTTCACAGAACAGGGAAGATCAAGATGCAAAGCACGTAGAAGATGAGAGAATGAAATTCAAAATAAAGTCAGCTTGTCAGAAAGACACTGGGTCAAGGCAAAATTTTTATTTTTATTTTCTATATTGAGACGACTTTCATCCAAGAATACATCGTTCTTTTTTGCGAAAGTTTTAATTAACGACTTGGGCTCTATGAAGAAATGATATCATTGCCCAAATTTAAACAGAATAAATGCATACCAATGGAAGTTTTTATGTGCTTTCAATATATTTGATATACAGTATATTATTTTATTCCTAGATTTATGCAGCAAAAACTCTCCAGAAGATGTGAATTAGCTCTCATTATTATTATAAGTACTTTCAGAATATCTTTGAATACTAATAATAGTGTAATCAATAATACGTATCTGTCATATTTCCAAAATTGGAAGAACTGATATTTAAGGAATATAAACAAGTTGAGGGAAACTGGTGTCATTTAAATGGTGAAGAAAAATTGCGTTCTACCTATTTGATATTTATTTTATGCTTATTTTCGAATTTTAATAATTCTTTCTATTGAGTATACAGGAAGTTTGGATTATTAAAATTACGAGAGTTGCTTCTATTTTTTTCTTTTAATCTTGTTTTAAAATAATATACGATAAGAGTTTTAAAAATGGAAGACATATTTTTTTGATTGAATTATCTGTAAAAAAATTCTATGAAATTAGTTTCACGTTATCGCTAGAAGCCATTGGCTTGGTACTTTAAAACGCCTGCTTTAAATGTTGATTAGGAATACAGGGAGATGTACCTTCGGTTTTAGTCTTAAGCTGCTTCTATTTAGTACATTGTGGGTACAACAATGTTGATCACCAGATATATTTTATTTTCGATTAAACGCTAAACGTTGAATAGTATCTTTAATGATATGCCTTCAAGTTTGGGGAAGAGGGCGTTTTACATATAACCATGAAGTATATTACGTTAACTAGATAAGTTTTAATTAAATATATTTAATTTAGTTTTCGGATTAATTACTGCAAAATACAAATATACAGAGGTAAAGCTACATATTCTCTTTAAAGTATAAAGTATTTTGAAATGTGAAATCATTAAAATAATATCCATGTGTTTTCAAAATAAGAATACCAAAACTGTAAAATATAAAGAATTTCTCGTTCGTTCGGGAGATTTTCAGCATTTACAATCTACAACTGGGCAAATTTTCTGAGCGCATGTGCCTACTCTCGAAAACTGTCCGGGGAGTGGGGATACCAAAAATGTAGAATATGAAGAATTCCTCGTCCGATTAAGATATTTTCAGCATTTACCAGCTACAACTCAACAAACTATCTGAGGTGTGCCTACTCAGAAAATCTGTCGGTGGGGAGAGGGGGGGGGGTTAATATAAAAAGTGTGTTATATGGCACTTGCGCTAAGATACTGTGTCCAGTTGTAGCTGGTAAATGCTGATAATCTTCCTATCGGATCAGAAATACTTCACATTTTACACTTTTGTATTTACCCTCCGTTCCCGGACGGGTTTGCTTAATAGGCTCTTGCTGTCAAAAATATTGCCAAGTTGTAGCTTATAAATGCTGAAAATCTCCCGTTTGGACTATAAGTTTTTCATATTTTACACTTATGGTACTACCCCCCCCCCCCCCGACAGTTTTTCTGAGTAGGCACATGCCCTCAGATAATGTGCCGAGTTGTACGTAGCTTGTAAGTGCTGAAAATATTCCTATCAGACCAGAAATGCTTTATATTTTACACTTTTGGTATTCCCCTGACAGGTTTGCTGAGTCAGCACATGCGCTCAGATAATTTGCCGACTTATAATTTGAAATCCCTGAAATCTTTTGTTAAGATGTAAAACATAAACATTTGTTATAAAGAATAACATTAATTATCGTAATTAAGAAAAAACGAAATTCCGGAAACTTTATATGACTCAGATTACCAACCGCTCTGGCCACCCCGTTGGCGCAGTGGTCTAAGCGATGGCTTCTGATAATTCGTCCAAAAGGGGTCCGGGTTCCAATCCCGGTTGGCATGCATTTTGTGTCTGTCTTACGGCACTGGCTCTCTCCGTTCCCTGGAACCAGTTACCCTAAATTAGGGACGGGTGAATGCTTACAGCCATTGGGTTGCTCACGGTGGTCGTCAAACCTCCAAAAAAAAAAAAATTACCGACCTCTGACGGTCGTGGGCACGAAGCGGTCAAAAACGTACTTTTTATACGGCCCCTTAAAATTTGTGTGGCCAGTTTTGGGATGGCCAGTTCTCCGGCCGCCAGTTCTCCTACGCCCAACTGGAGTTGATACGTATCTGTTATGAATGTGACATCGATAGAGCAAGAGCTGGTAAAATTTCTAGGCCTCGGACCTGTGACATAACATTTAGTGCCAAAGTAAAAGCCGAATGCTGCTAACTTTATTTGAATCATAAAAGTTGCGAATATGACATTGGTTGAGTAAAAAATATTTAAGAGGCCTAGGCCCTAAGGTAATGAATGACTATTTTGTTGCCTAAGTAAAAGCGGAATATTATTAACTTCACTTGATAAGTAATAGTTGTGAATACGACATTAGTTGAATAAAACCTATTAAAAATGTCTCGGCCTAGGCCTAGGGCCACTGAGAATATGTTTAGTGAACAATTAAAGGCGGGATATTATTAACTTGAGTTGATACGTAATTGTTATGAATGTGACATCGATAGAATAAAAAATGTTAAAAAGGCGTAGGCCTAGGCCCTGTGAAATAATAATTAGTGCTTAAGTAAAAGCGCAATTATTATTACCTTGAGTTGATACGTATATTTTATGAATATGATATCGGTAGAAAAAAGACTATCAAAAGGTCCTACGAATGAGGCATAGCAATTTAGTCCCTATTTAAGTAAGAGAGAAATATTAATAACTTGAAATGTTATGTAAATATTTAGTACGTAAGTAAAAGTGCAGCGTTATAAAAAAACCTCCTTGTCGTAATTTTCCGAACATAGTATGAGTTCTGGTGCAATTGCTTTGTTTCCTTGAAACCTAAGAAATGTGTTGTGTAATCATGAATATGATGTAATCCATATTCATAATTATGTGCTATGCAATCCCGATCCAGGAGGACGAAATTTTCAAGTTTTCGGATATTATCCTTGAGATATTTACACCAAAAAACAGATTGCCATCTTCAAGATTTGGGCTTTGTAATTTTTTTTAAACTCAATTATAATTGTCGTTTGTCTTACTTGGAACGGTTTCTCCATTCAATTCCCCTCACGGCGCCAATAAACTGCAATTTTTGTACGGCCCCTAAAGCTTTGTGCCCAAATTCCGAGTGACCAAAAGTCCGGTGCCCAAATGTCCTTGACTTGTTTTAAACATTTATACGTAATTCTGTGTTAATTCTGTGTTAATTCTGATATTTTGCTGTAGTTTTTACGGCTTTTTCAGTTGAATTATGCGTAATTCTTTCATACGTTTTTTTGCGGTTAGTTAAATTTTGAATTCAGATTATCAAAAATACACTGTTCTTCTATAACTAACATGGTATGTTACAACTTTGAAAGAAACGAGGCAGCATGTTTTTCAGACTTGAAATGGATGAAGCTACTAAAGATTTAGTAAGTAACGTTCACAATTCACTATTTTCTCCGAATTCAAAAAATTGAACCTCACTCACTGCGATAACGATGAGCTCACAAACAACGCTGTGAAAAAATCACGAATAGCAGGCAGCTGCCAAATCGCAACAGTAGATAATGAGTAACAGCTACAGGAGTAGAATTCACTCGGTAACTGTTAAGACGGAGCTGTGAAAAATCACGGCCACCCCTGTGGCGCAGTGGTCTAAGCGATGGCCTCTGATCATTCGTCCGAAAGGGGTCCGGGTTCAAATCCCGGTGAGGCATAGATGTTGTGTTTGTCTTATGGCACTGGTTCTTTCCCTTTCCTGGAAATAGTGACCCTAAATTAGGGACGCGCGACTGCGTATAGCCCATTGAGTTGCTCATGGTGGTCGTTAAACCTCCAATAAAAAATAAAATAAATCACGAAGTGCATGATGGGTAGCAATGACAGAGTGAGGAACGTTTATTGGACGTTCACTGTTACTCACTTTTTCCAGTAGCAGGCGCTACCTGTGACCTTTCGATAACTGTGATCAAATCACAGACAGTGAAATAGGGCTCATCTCTAGTAAAACCTATTACAAATTTGTGGTCACTCTCCTAACTTTAAACAAGACACAGTCTTGTGGTGGAAATAATTGTACAGGTTTTTACACACCGAAACGCACTTCAGTAGTGTGGGAATATTGATATAGCCTTTACTGTGATACAAAATATACTGTGGAATATTTAAAAGCAAATGATCAGAGGCGGAATAATTGAGCGACAATCTGAGCGTGCAAAATGTTTGTTCCCTTTCAAACAGCCTTTTTGATGTTCTGTTTGTTTGAACTACTGCTTATTACTGTAGTGCTTTCACACAGACATTTTACTTATGCAATCTAACAATGAAAAATTTAAGAAAAAGTTCTGAACTCTAGTTGCTGTTCTACAATAAAGCAAAAGTAAATACAATCCCATTCGCAAAACAGAGACAGAAAAGGGCCAACAGGATTCAATTTAAGGTTGAGTACAACGGTTCTGGTTTGTGGGCTGCTTCATTTTAATTAAGTGCTTGAAGAAAGGGGTTCGGCCTTTTATGGTTTTATAATCAACAAGTGTGCGCCGACAGGTTTTATGTCATTTTGGAAATTTTATGTATTTCTCTCAGACATTCTACTGAATTGCCACTCTAGGACCACACAGTGGAACAGCACAAGGTTGGAGTGAGTCCTTTTTCCTTTGAAATTCTCACGCCGTTTAGGAAAGGAAAATAATTATCTTCCAGTTCCATATCTTTATTCATTTTCTATGTATCCTACTGAGCAATTGAAAACCAAAAGTAAATACCATCCCATTCGCAAAACAGAGACAGAAAAGGGCCAACAGGATTCAATTTAAGGTTGAGTACAACGGTTCTGGTTTGTGGGATGCTTCATTTTAATTAAGTGCTTGAAAAAAGAGGTTCGGCGTTTTATTGTATTATAATCAACAAGTGTGCGCCGACAGGTTTTATGGCATTTTGGAAATTTTATGTATTTCTCTCAGACATTCTACTATATTGCCACTCTAGGACCACACAGTGGAACAGCACAAGGTTGGAGTGAGTCCCTTTTCCTTTGAAATTCTCACGCCGTTTAGGTAAGGAAGTAATTATCTTCCAGTTCCATATCTTTATTCATTTTTTATGTATCCTACTGAGCAATTGAAAAGAAAAATGGCAAACGCAACTGCACCACGCTATCACAAAAAAACTGTTTTCACGTAAGCTTCCTCCGTGACTTTTTAGCACAATACCTAACAGTGTGAAAAGTAAAGGGTTAAAAGTAAATACGGTGTTGTATGTAGATGAAACCAACGTACAAGATGCAATGTATTGTGTGCTATGCCTTGAAACTGAGCTCTGAAAACATATTGAGATAATTATATTTAATTAAAGTTTCTTATTAAATATTGAAAGATATTACAAATTCTGGTAACATTATACACATATCTACTGGCAAATTTCACTAACAATGAAAAAAAAGCTAAGAACTTAAAACCTCTTGTCGTGGACATCATAACCATTAATTTATTAAAACAAAATTTCGTGTTTCTTCCATAAAATTATTGTGCAATAACCTACACAGTTATATATATATAACGATAAATATTCTCAGTAAAGGAGTGCCTGAGCAACTTTTAAACCTGCCTTTAATAAAATGAGGTGATAAGATATGTAAGTAAGTGAAATCTGTAGGAAAGAAAAGCAGAAGGGTGAGAAAAAGGATATTTGACCAGATCGGTTGCGCAGTGCACTGAGCGAAGGCTTCTGATCATTTGTCCGAGATGTCGTCCGAGTTCTATTCCCGGTGAGGTATGGCTGTTGTTTTTGCCTTACGGCACTGGCTCTCTCCTTTCTCTGGAACCAATGACCCTAAATTAGGGACGGACGACTGGTTATAGCCTACTGAGTTGTTCAACGTGGACGTTAAAATTCCAATCAGAAAAACAAATTAAAGTAATGAGACCGGCAACGCAGGCCCCATGTCAGGATTAAAGGAAGAGAAGCACCAATCCTTGAGGGGGGGGGAGCCAGCACATTTAGGGCACCACAAGGCCAATTCACAGTCACCCTTGAGCCTGTCAAACTCACGGAAACCCCATTCGTAGTGCGAGCAGCCTAGAATTCTTACCATCACTGCTCACGTGAAAGAGAGGTAGAACGTATTCAAAACACGTGTCTGGTGGTCTGTCTAATATTTACCTGGCAACTTCCCGTGGGTTTACCACTTTTCCCGATACTTTTCCGCGTCTGATCCACCTACTAAAGAAAAAGAACCAGTATTCAACATTGTTGACATACATTTCTTCCCTTCAGGGTGGTGGTTGGAAATCAACGCAGACTAATTTTCCCTAAGCCTAAGGACAATGCAGGGGTCAAAATCAACCCCACCCTTAACGAGTTGATTGGAATGAGCTTCCACTTTCCTCCAAGTCTGTAATGAATTTCCAACAACACCAAATCTGTCCTTCAGGTTCCGAAATGGGGACCACGGTAGAACCTCGGTTATCATTCGGAGTGCTTTGCTCTGCATCCCTTTGAATCTGTCTTTCTGGAACTTACTGACACCTACCCAAATGGAGATGGCATAGGTGCAAACTGGTCTGAACCGTCTTATATAGCAGTATTTTGCTAAGTTTTGCAAAGAAGCTTCTTATGAAGTAAATTAATGTAATACGTAAAATGTTGTAATGTGCTGCAATGACTGACCATAAAAAGGTTGAAACGTTTCTTCCTTAACAAAGCCTTTTCAACTTGAAACATTCGGTAAGTGGTCCCTATTAGAGTATCATAAAACCCCTAAATACTAAATTTCTTCTTGATATCTACAATATTTTCTGAGTTACAGAGGCAACAAACGACACAGATAGACAGACTGACACAACCGTGAAATTAATAAAATCATATGCGGGTAAGCCCAAAATGCATATTTCTATTCAAATCTCGAAGTGAAATTTTAACCATGGTCTTCGTAAAAAGGCTGGCAGTGAAATATTTCTATCTTGGAAGATTAATCTGAAAGAGAAAAATATGCTAGACCGCGGATGGCCTAGTGGTAAACGTTCGTCAGATCCACAAAATTCACAGGATCGATCCAAGGCAAGTACGAACCTCCTAAGCAATAGATATTCTTTTTTTTTTTTTTTTGATTGGAGGTGAGCAACTCAATGGGCTATAAACAGTCGCCCGTCCCTAATTTAGGGTCACTGGTTCCAGGGAAGGGAGAGAGCCAGTGCCGTAAGACAAACACAACATCCATGCCAGACGGGATTCGAACTCGGACCCCTTACGGACGAATGATCAGAGGCCAGCGCCTTAGACCACTGCGCCACTGGGGCGGCCAATAAATATTTGTCATCCTTTGTGTAGGCAGGTTAAGCCGTTTTATCTTGGGCAATGGCCACGCGGTTAAAAAGAAGAGTGTCTTTCTCCACTTTTTTATCTAGCAATGTATCACTTTGAGACCACATAAACATAAAATCTCAAAAAGTATGCATTGCTTAATGAATAATTAATTATTCTAACCGTTCAGAAATTTTGGAAAATTACGTTAACATTGCGACGCTTTCATTTCGGGGAATACGGAGTAACAGGTTCCTATCACACACTCTTAGTATGTATGCATTCAATTATTTCACCTCAACAAAAATGTACCTCTGCCTTAAAGAAAAAAAAAGGAAAAACATTTTATATATGAAAATACACAGAGTGATCACTGAATTTTGGCAATCACAGCATAAGGAAATGTGGCGGCTTAACCACGTAATTTCCGAAACTGAGAGATTAGTCAACTGGGGTAACATAAATAAGGTGTGAGTGGATCAGTAGGTAGAAAAATTCATAGAACGATGAATAAATGGAACCATTTATCGGACTTTGTGAAATGAGAGATGGTGGAAACTCGGAGAGCAGTTGCCTCGATTTCGCAAACGGCTGAGGTGGTGGGTTCTTTGTGAACCACCGTTGTTTAAGTACATATATCAGGATTGGCAAGAAATGATAAAACAACGACACATAGGAAAACTTGCAAAGGACAGCGAAAGGTTGACGCGAAACGTGAGCTCTGAGTCCTTGGTCTCGTAGAGAACAACAGACGCAGCACTGCTGAACAGTTTACTACCAAATAAAACAGAGATCAACTCGGAAAAGAGTCTGCCCGGACCACCAAGCGTCCAGGCTCGGACGTATGGTGTTAAACAGCAGAAGACCGTGACGACATCTTTTCCTAACTACAATTCATCGGCACAAAAGACTCGCCTAATGCTAGGATCATGCAAATTGATGTCGGTTGATTGGGAAAAAGTGTGCTGGTCGAAAGAGTCGCGTTTCTTTCTTCACTCCGATGATTATCGTGCATGCATTTGGCACAAACAACATGATGGTATCGATCCATCCTGCATAACCTCCATAGTGCAAGCCGGTGGATGCGGTTGTATGGTATGGGGAATGTCCATCAGGAAAGATCTTGACAAACTGAGGAAGAACGACGTATGACCGATGCCCTCTATCGTGAATTACTTGCGGAATCTGTATAGCTAGCGATGCTGCACTTTTTTCCGATAAGCGACGGTGTCTCCAAGATGCGAATGGGCGGAACAACAGGTGCAATGTTGTACCGCATTGTTATGTGGAACAAAGTTCAGACTTCCGGCATATTGATTGGACTACGAACTCCCCAGTAGAACACATGTGGAACATTTGAAACAGCAAACCAGTCGTTTTTATACACAAATTACCCTCATACGAGGACTTAACGAAAGCCGCATTGCACACAGCTTGATAGCCGCACCTCTCAGCTGCTTCCGGAATTTTATTTAATCGATGTCGGTTCCGATAGCTTCTTTAATGAGGACCAAACGGCCTACGAAGGATTGTGTAAGTGGTAATAATTCAGCGACCACTGAGTGTTTTTCTTTTTTTCGGATTTTGCTCTTACCGTAAGTAACGTGTGTAATAACGGTTTATGTTATAAATACACTGGCGTGCAAAAATTAAGGACGAAACGGTTTTTCGAATGTAACGTCGTGCAAAGGTGCTCCACGTCGACTCAAATCATACCATAAGATCCCCGCGATGTAAGAATATGGGACAAGTGAGCAAAACCGTCAAAACAAGGAATCGAAAAAATACAAATGCACTTTATTGGAAAGGTAGCTTCGAAAACAACTGGACAGAAGACAGAAACGTCCATGTGACAGGCGGCTGCCAAGAAACATCCAGTCTTTAGTAATGGATATGAACACCCCTGACTGCGTTGCAGGATTTACAACATCTGTCCATGCTGAGGAGAAGGTTGTCAAGGGAGCTGTTGAGGCATCGCGGCCCATTCCTCTTATAGCACCAATCGCAGCTGCGGAAACGTTGCTGGCTGCTGGTGAAGTGCTGCCAAGTGTCTCCCGAGAAGATCCCACACGTGTTCGATTGGAGTTAGGTTCGGGGACCTTGCGGGCCAATCCATGCTTTGAATATCATTCACCCTTCAACAGCTCTACGACAGCCTCTGAACGATGAGGTGTAGCGTTTTCGCCCATGAAGAGTAACTCAGGACCCACAGCACCTCTAAACAGAAGCACGTGAGGCAGGAGAACCTCGGTACAATAGCGGACACTACTGAATGAACCTCCTTGGAAGATGTGGAGGTTAGTACGGTTACCAAGCATGATACCACCCCAAACGAGAACCCCACCACCTCCAAACCGGCCCCTTTCGATTATGTTGGAGGTGTGGTTGCGTGTTCCCTTCTATCTCCAGATGTGTATACGTCCAGAATTCCTCGTCAGACTAAATGGGCTCTCATCCGTAAAGTGAACTCGCCCCCATTGTTGATGTGTCCAGTTTTTGTGGTCCTGGCACCACAGAAACCGCCGTCCCTGATGAGCAGGCGTTAATGGCCCACACCGTACTGGTCGTCGTGCAAATAGACCACCTTTGTGCAGCCCCCTGGCCACGGTAAAATGCGACAACGGGCGTTCAGTTTTCTGTTGCATGTGCCTTGGGATTTCTCCCGCTGTATGTCGTCTGTCTCTTCTCGCCTGTAGGACAATATACCGGTCGTCCGCCGCAGTGGTTGCTCGTGGACCACCACTGCTAAACTCTCGGACAGCTGTTCCTGTCGTTTGAAATGCACTCCAAGCTCGTTAAACGATGCTGTGAGCAATCCCGAACTCCTCGGCCACACTAGCCACACTTCGACCTTCTTCCAACTTCCAAATGATGTGACCTCGTGTAAATTCATTAAGATGTCCCCTACTGCATTGATTGTTGGCCATATCACACGGTGGCAGCAACTCGACGTCGTTCAAATCGATGTACAATGTGCAATAGCTTTCATCGAATTGTTGATCGCACACTGTCTGTGTGTTTTTTACCCTTGCGACCACCCGTACGTCTTGCTGCATATATGCGCATACCCTACCGTTCCGGACTCGAGTCTGTCTCTTGAGTGGTATTTTGGTCCGTTCTGCATGTTCGTTCCGCTGTTATGCTAATTTTTCCTCTTCGTCCTTAATTTTTGCACACCAGTGAAATAGCAACCCTGTATTTTATGTTTGATTCTGTAAATATGATTTTGAAACTTTGCATTACACTGTGACAACACTGTCATTTCTCTTTATTTGGTTCTTCTCCACATATCAAACAATTTGTTACACCCTGAGAGTAAGTTCTGCGCACGTCTGTACTTATTTACGACTCTTCATATCTCATACACAATTGGATAAGGCGAAGCCTTATGACGTTCATATAATAATAAAAATATAAACCCGTGTGAAAAAAATATAAACCAGTGTGAAAAAAATATAAACTTCTCCTTTTCATGAAACATATCTAATGTACAGTAACAAAATCATTGAGTGAAGGTGATGAAAGGAAACGTGGAAATGACGCTACCGAAATGCTGCTTTGCACAAACATCCTAAAAGTGTAAACAGCTCTCGGCTATCCTGTCTGAAGTTCCTCCCAAAATATAATGCCTTATTTTATTTTCACAAATGTAAAGATCTTCCTGAGTCTTTTTCTTTTTCCTTTTTTATGTTAGGTAATGCTGTTTATGAAATCGGAAACAATCTACCAGTATATTAGGTAGAAAAATATTTAAGTAAGTAAATGATTAATTAACTGTTTTGGTAAATGTTCACCGTTTTTTCACTTATGGAGCAAGGTAATTTCTTTTTGTTAAGTGACTAAAGGGTTTTTTTTAAATAAAATTTGGCTTTTTTTTTCACTTGTGTTACCTCTGATGTGTGATATTCGGGTTCCAAAGAAGATTCCATGAACGTTCTTTCATGTAAAATTTGGCATTTTCAATCTGTGTCTTCGTAGTAAGTAGGGAAACAATCCTATGGATTACCTCATTAAAGGCCGGTCACTGTTACTTTCTTCAATCTCCGTTTTACATTGCGTTTATCGAAGTAACTAAACGATTTAGTTAGAATCAGTTTAACACGAGCTCATTCTTAAAGAATTCAGTTCTGAATTAGATTATACCAGAAAATAAAGTTTTTTCTTTCGCACTTAACTTCTGTAGTCAACATCGTTTTGCACACGGCATTGTAAGTACTTTTCATCTCCTTTTTACATTTCGAGTTGTTTTACATTAAGAATGAGGTCAATATGTTTTCGTTACTGAGTTTTTAGCTCCAGCAAGATGAATATGAAATATGGAGCATTCCGTGTATCTTAGTTTTACGGTCCGCGAGTTATCTATAAAGCAGAAACCCAAGTTATTGTTAAACACTTTAACTTGGAACTCCCCGAAAGGCACTAGTGCTTTTTACTCTAGTGGAGCATGCCCCTGGTAGAAGCTGTTGTCCCACGTGGCGGGCTCCTTTAAATGAAGTAACGCATTTGAGGTTTCCCGTGTCTACTGTGAGATCCTAGAATGTGTCATGGGAAGTAATGGGTTCTATTAGAAAGGATAGTCATTAACTGTGCTACATAACAGGAACTGCTGTACAAAATTTAAGGGCCAGATACCTATTTACGATTTGAAATTGGAAAAAGGAGTTTTACAAGTGTAAGGGGTATTAAGGTTAATAGCAACAGTAAAATGAATGGGACAACGTCAAAAGCCGTGGGTAATGTGGAATAGAGAACGTAATGTTACGGAGAAGGTTAAAGTTTACCTTCCGAGTGGAAACACTCTTCCATCAGTAATGCGTAAACAGACTATACGAAAAAAGACCTCACTAATGAGACGTCCACTTCACATCCCAAAGCATATTTTAGACTGGTGTGTCATGACAGTTTGCGGATAAGCTAGTGTACTGATAAATTTGATTAGATGTTGAGACTGGGCTTCAAAATTGTCTCTTTAATTGATGTTCCTGTCTGAACGTTATCTTATAGGTTGAATTTTAAGGTAAAAGTCTTGTTTTTGTCTCTTTTTATGAAAGAAGAAAACACCTTACAGGAATTTATGTAGGAAAATTAATATGAAATTAAAAATTAACATCTTTTTGCTCCAAGTCGAAAAAATGCAGGATTCTGAAATCTGAAAATCTCGTTTTGTGTTTGAGGTAACAGGGAAATTTATATGTTTAAATGATTTCTTTTAGAACCCGACGAGGCTTCCTTAACTGTGTGTTTTAGTGACAATAAATAGGGACATGTGTGAGTATCATTCAATTATGCCCATCGACACCGATAAAGCCCACAACGAAGTGACAAATAGATAGGCGTTACGCAAATATTTGCTTACCCATAGACAAAGTCCAGGAAGTGCAAAGATGGTAACGCGCTTTTACGTTTGCTTGTCTCTTCTTTAAAAAGCCTAATTTCATATATAAGGAAAAATCATTCTAAAATAAACGCAAACAGGAATAGCCAAAAATACAAAGATATTGAAAGTATTTTCATGACATACCATAAGGATATCATCGAACAAAAATATGTCGACATACCTCACTAGCGTTGGGGACATCCACATGCGTGACTGTCAATGTAGGTTTTCAGTGACGTGATTTATTGTCCGAATAATTTATTACTGGAAAGCAAGAAATTTGATAGCTTAACACCAGAAATTTGAAACTAAAAGGAACATCTATTTTTAAAATCAAAAAAACTTTTTTCCTAAACAATGACTGTAATAATTTGTATCATAAAAATTACTGTTTTAATCAGTAGGTCGTCATAAAAGTTTTCGTGAAACTATAGATTCTACTAAACCCCGTTCTGTTACTCTGAAATGTCATTGATCCATGCAATGGAACATTATTTATAAGTCTTACACGCGACATAGTTAAACTAACTTACAATTCAAAAAACGTTTTAACGAAATAGGACAATTGTTCACCCCTAGATGCAATACTGTTCGTTGCAAGGTATGGCGTTATCGTTAGTCTTATTGTGGTACGCACCAGGTAGTATTCTTTGTTCTAGGCTAGTTGTAATTTCAGTTATCCTCATTTTCCATAACTGTTTTCATTTTAACTATTTTCATTTCAGTTACACTACATAGAATTACAGTAATTACAAATTGAGTATTTATTTCATATACCCTATCTAAATAATGCAAGCAATTAGGTAGATAGATATACTGTATAGTATGTCACACAAAATGAATACTTTAACATGATTAAAAAAATCTTTAATTTTTTATCTTTGTTTTCATTTGTAAGTTCAAACATTGCTTTTTCAGGCCTACTGAGAGCTTGCATCGTTTTCTTATCAGCACTTTAGTTATTATGGAAGTCCGTAAGGACGCGGAACAAATTTAGTGAATTGCCAAATTTGTTGCTGGTGCAATTACCTCGCAAATCTCATCTCCGTGTCACTAGAAGACGTTACTTTCATAGCAGTTTTGTTCTCAATCATTCATCTAGAGCAGAGGTAGGCAACGTATCTTTCAATGCAGCCATAAATGTTGCTAATGAGAAGTGAAATCGCCAAACCCTGGAAAAATTCGGAAATGTGTTGATTTCAGCGATTTAAAACAACACTCACTGTTTGAACAAGTTAGGTTTATTCGAAACATGTACACTATGACTACCCATTTGCAACTGCCTGAGCAGCAAATGAAAAAAGCTGCTCCAATTGAAAATGTAAAATAATTTAACGCAAAATTTGACAATCCATTGGTCTGACAATTTCCAGAAATGTGTACTGTATATCTAAACTGAGTGAGAGTCTGGGTTCCGCTTTAAAATTGACATCACCAACTCGAGATTTGTATTTTGACTTCATGATTCCTGTCGCAGCGGTCGTTGCTATTCAAGAACCCACGTTACTCCAAGCATGCACAATCATTTCAAAATGCCCGATTTCAAGTTTGGGAAATCGTTGTCAGTGAAAATAGATTTCCACTTACCTGCAGCAGAAACATTCTTGTAATTTTTCAAGTGTTCGAGACTCTGAAGAGAAAGCAAAACTTCTTTAAGCCGAACTTCAAGGACAGCCCGCGTTTTTCAAAAAGTCTTTTTAAATTTGTCTTTGCTTGAATTTGTAATATGAAAGTAGGTTGATCACGCAATAATTTCAAAATGCCAATTTGAAGTCGGTGAAATCAGAAAAACCTCATTCATATTTCAAGGACAGATGTTTCGTCTAATTTACGTAGAGTTGCCGTTTTACGTCGAGCAGGCCACGCTACTTATTCTCTCAAGGAATCTTGCAAGGTTTGCAAAATGGGACAAATCGTCCCTCTCAGTTTGTACTAGAATTAGGTGCAGTTTTGACTCAAATGTTTGAATATGCTGTGCTAGATTAATAATAATAATAAAATGACATCCATATTTTTGTCCTTACGGCAGCGGGATAAATTCAGTTTTCACTTATAATTATCTTAAGGATGTTTTGATGTTTTCTTTTTGTGCTACGAGGGAATGATGTCGTATAAAAAATGATTTTCCATTGGTGCAAGAGTCAGGCAAGGACGTGCAATGTCACATGGTTGTTTAATATATTTTTGGATGACTTCATGCGTGATGCTAAGATGGACAGGACTAGTTTATGTCTTGATAATGCCCATGTGTGCAGATTGCTTTATGCTGGTGAGCCAGTACTATTTGCCGAGAGCAAACGTAAGTTGCAGAGCATTTTGTCCCGAATGTACGAAGTTTGTATGAAATTCAAACTGAGTATAAATAAGGGAAACACCAAAGTTTTGCTTTTTGAGAGAGAAACTGGTAGTGCTGTTTGTAATATATGTCTAAATGACACCGTGATTGGCCAGTTGAATGAGTTTGTATATCTGGGAAGCTCATTTAGCAGAGAGAACAGATTAAATGGCGAAATTAGTAGCGTGTGAATCCTTCATGAAAGTCATATCTTCTTTAGGAGGTTTTCACAGCAATGATGGATTCTCAAAAGATTCCCGAATGGCTGTGTATAAAAGTGTAACTGTACCTACTCTTATGTATGGCAGGGAAACTTGGGTACTGCCGAAGAAACCTATGAGTCATTTGTGTACCTGGAAAATGCGTTACTCTCGGGGGGGGGGGGGGTGACACGTTCTGATTGTGTGAGAAATGAAGATGTGTTGCAGTTCTGTATTGTAAAGAAAAATGTTGTTAACAAGGTGGAGACTAATATTCTTAGGTGGTTCGGCCATGTTGAAAGAATGAGTGATGAGATGCTTACTGAGAAAACATTTTCAGCCGAAGGCGCAGGAAAGAAAGGAAGAGGAAGGCCAAGGAAATCATGGGTGCATCAGACTCAGGAGTGCCTGAATGAGAAAATGATTATGAGTAGGAAGTATGGAAGGTCTTGTGTACGTCGTGCGATGGATGTCCCTGAAGCCCGTGTTGTGTGTCAAGATCGCTGTAAATGGAGAAGTTTGATACGGCAAAGGTAAGTAAATTATCAGTTAAAAATTTATCTGGTGGTTTGTATTTTCTGTTAAATGTTTATTTGTCAGATGGTCTTTCTTTGAGGAGCTAACCTCTGAATATCAGTGAACAGCTTAATGATATGCATGTATGTATGATTTTCTCTCTGCGTAGCATATTTCGCTGAAACCTTCTGTAAGAATGAACTTTTATGTCACCGTTGGCAAAGTAAAAACAAAGCATTTGTTAAATTAGTAAATTGTGAACGTTGAGGAGAAATAAAAAACGAATATTTGATACATTTGAGAATACTTTCAATTGCGAGTGTCTAATAATATGATATTGATATTAATTTTGAGCGATGGAATAAGAATTCCTGCTGTTGTATTACTGTCAGCATTATCAGGGGAGAAAATAATTTCCACATATCTATTTAATACTGTTTCATCTTATTTCCAACGAATTATGTCTACTATTTTAAAATACAAATTCAAAATTGCAATAAGCGGCAATTTATTTGTTTTATGAAGTTCCGACAATTAAGAAGTGAAATGAAAAGGCAACATTTCTTATAATTGTTGTCCTTTTATCATTTGGAATACTATTAAAATTGACAATGACAGCCACCCAGCTCGGCGTTTTCTTCCGTCAGGACTTCCGCCCACAGAGAATGTTTAAGCCAAAACCACCTACAGCGGATCCGACTTTTGAGCAGGGCACAAGAAGGAAAGGAGTCAGAGCAAGTCTAGGGACTGTGACAGAACAGTTTGCAAGTGAGAGAGAGTACAGTAGATCGCGCCATCGTACAAGTATGATGTTGCTCATAGAGGGGTGAAAGAAAGTCAGGTGGGTGTAGGAATGGATACCGAACGTAACCAAGTGGTCCAACTCGGGAGCCGTCATTTAACGTACTCGTCCGATGCACGGCGGATATTCAGGAATTATTAGCAAATTACACCTCCTCTAGAAAATCAGCCCAGGATTAAACCCGAGGAACCTCCATTGACAGTCTGAAACGCTAACCACTAAGCCATCCGCGGCTCATTAAAATTGGAAAGGTATTTTACTGTTCTTTTATACACGATGTTTCCAAATTGTTTTATCATAATTTAGGAACTTGTTCAACCGCCTGTGCTGTTTCAAAAAGGCATAAAAACGTAGTCCCAGAAACACTATCCAACAGCATTGTACATGGTGTATTACAAGCTCAAAGTACACGCTTTGCAGACTAACAGTGACTCATAACGTTGTAGAACCAATGGGATTGGCCTGCAGCCCTTATCATACAACCGTCACGACCTTTTGGACAAATTCAAGGACGTAGCAACTGGAACTCCTAAAATGTCATTGTTAGACCGAAACATCAAATCCTGGGTTTTCTACGAGGCAGTCGCGAAAAAGAAAAAAATATCTGGGAAATGAACGGATTTAGGATTAACACCGAGGTGACAAAAGTGGCACATGACATCTCTAACAGTACAATATATTTCGATCGCTCCCTTGAGATGACAGAATTGCTAAACCCAAGAAAGTGTAGATCAGGTCATTGTAATCCCACTTTCCCTTTTCACAAATCTATGATTACGACATGCGCAGCGATGGAATTTCTACTTACAAAAACAACCTGACAGATTTGTTTTGCAAAATCATTTGACACTAAAAGCTCCATACCAAACATCTAGTTTGCCCTGCTGGGTAGTTCTTATGTCATTATTGAAAAAAGGTGCTGAAAGCAGCAAAATAAAGAAAAAATAATTTGTGTATTTGAAGAAAAGGAAGAAGACAGCAGCAATACCGGATATTGGAAACGGCTCTTTACTGCAAGGGACTCCCATCTCGAAGACACCCACAAATACGGATGTAAGGGCGAAAAGTAATAATGAGATGCATATCATTTAAGATATGATCTAGTGCTAACTTATGTACATAAAAACAAGGAAATAACTTTATTTCATTAACTGTGTGCATATACAATGCCAAAAGGTTAGAAGGGCGCCAGCCTGTCTGGGAAGACTGAATACGTCCTTTGTGTAAAAGAATGTCAGTATTGTTGTATGTTTTGTTCTGTTTGTATAGAGTCTGGTTTCCACGTACAGAAGTCCGTTAGGTGGAATGTGTGGTGTATCGTCGAGCACGGAGACAGCGAGAGAGAGAGTGATTTTCCCAGAAGCAGGAGCGGCTGGGGTTGCGGATTCGAAGAAAGGGTGCCTGCGGACAAAGGTCAGGTTCGCTCCAAGACCTGGCAAGGTCAGCGCCTTGTAGTATGTCGGAGCCTTGTGGTAGAGGGGGCCGAGAAAAGAAGGGAGGGGTCTTCTGGAGCGAGGGGTGATACGAGATAGCTTCGGAGAGAGAAGGAAGATTGCGAGGTGCGCTTGGACGGCGGGTAGACGAGCGGCGTCTATGCTCCAAGGAACACAGTTCCTGTTATTTGCGTGAAGCTGGAGGTTTCGGGAGAAAGTGAAAAGGATTTGCTACGAGTGTCTGGAAGGCTGATAGACGGTGGAGATTTTATGCTCCGAGGAACGCAGTTCCTGGTTTTTAGCGTGAAAAAGAGTGTTTCGAATTACAGAGTGGAGTCGGAACGACTCGGATATTAAGAGTGGCGTTAGGGCAACGGATTGGAGATTGAACAATTCGTGACGGACGACGCAGGCCACAAATTCGTCGACGCGCACATTGGCACCGGAACCAGACTCTCACTAGTACTTTGATTCATTAAATTTATTATCTTTCTTATTCACGAAGTATTTATTGAAGTTGATGAAGTGCCTTACAGTAGCCATTCTCTCCCTTCCTTGATTCGCGGATAATTACACAAAAAGGCGGAGGAAGAGGAGCCTGGATGATAAATTTATTATTAATAAATTACGAGAGTGAGAACCTCAGATTATTTGCTGTAGGGGGAAGTTGTTAAATTAACTCACGTACACCTATCGGAAGGAAGGCGGGACTTAGCACGAAAGTCTATGTCTCACCCCTACAACGGACTTCCAACGGCAATTAATATCTTTACCCTGATCGAATCTGTGAGAGCAGAACCGCTGTCAGTAAACAACAATGGGGAACTGAGGTGGAGTATCACCATTCTTGTGTTTCACATCACCAGCACCTGTTTATTTGCTACTCCAGGTTCCATCGAAAGGTTCCCCATGAATTTTCACCTCAGCAGGCTGAACGACGCTTCACTCACTGCTGCAGAGGGCTGTCAAGTTCACAGGAGGAATTCCAGGGGTTGTATCTTCACAGGTAATGAAAAGTTGATGTTTTTACATTATTCTATCATTTCGAACCACTGTCTAAGGAATCATCATAAATCCCAGCAATGCTCGCGTTGCAGTAGCTATGGTTGCGCAATGGTCTAAAATCACGGGCTTTTGACATTTCTTTTAAGTGGTACCGGATTCCAATCTCCGGTGAGGCATGCATGGTGCGTTTATTTTACCGCACTAGCTTTCTCTTTCCCCTTGAACACGTGACCCTGAATTAGGACGGGGGACTGTTTTTTTTTTTTGATTGGAGGTTTAACGACCACCGTGAGCAACTCAAATGGGCTATAAGCAGTCGCCCGTCCCTAATTTAGGGTCACTGGTTCCAGGGAAGGGAGAGAGCCAGTGCCGTAAGACAAACACAACATCTATGCCTGACCGGGATTCGAACCCGGACCCCTTACGGACGAATGATCATAGGCCAACGCCTTGGACCACTGCGCCACCGGGGCGGCGGGGCCTGTTTGGAGACCATGGAGTTATTCACGGTTGGTGATACAGTCCCCACTCCCAAAAGAAAAACAGGTAGAATTGAGAATAAGATAATGCTGCGTATTTTGTCGAATTGCGACAGTTGTGTCTAAATTCGTGTTAAATGATCAGGCTCGGAACAGAAACCTCTTAGATAAATAATTGCAGCGGCTTCATAGTACCCTGCTCAACGGTACCCAGAGCTCATCTATTGGAAGCAGACTTTGTTACAAGTGGAAAATACTCTATGTTATACCACAGGAGTGGCCAGCTGAAATTGCAGAAATTTGAAGTACAGTGGAAATGTTTCGCCATCTGCCATACAGTCCAAAACTTTCCATAGTCGACTGCTTCCTGTTTCGCTATATGGGCTGTATCTTAGAACGAAGGCATTTTCCCTCAGATGTTTATGTTGAAACTCGGCATGGCTTCCCCGATGGCGCAGATGTCTACGCGCTGCATTCTAAGTATTCGTCCGAGAGGGGTCCGTGTTCGAATCATCGTAAAGTATGGATGCTGGGTTTGGTTTACGGAACTCTCCCTTGCTCTTCTCTAGAATCAGTGGCACTGAGTTTCGTACATGCCACTAATTATTGCCCATAAAGTATGTCACTGTCTCGTTGCCATCCCCACACCCACCCATCCACACACACACATACAAATCACCTCGGTATCTGTGACTCTCTCTGTCCACGAAACTTTTCATCTATTGCCATCAATGAATTGTGTCTCTGGAGGAAAGGTGACAAAGGGCTGTACCGAACATCATAATATATTTTGCAGAATGAGGTACAATTTTATGTCCTCGTATCATGAGGCTTTTTAGCTTCTAATGAGACGAACTCTTGACCCTCAACACTGTGCGGCCTCAATTGTGCGTTGATGGCCATGATTGTTTTCCTAGAATACCAAAGGAACGTATGTCATTTCAATACACTATTGCTTTATCTATTCCTAACTGTGCAGTAAAAACATTTTAAAAAACGGGGTTTTTTTGGGTGAGAGGAAGTAAAGTGTCTTCTGGGATAGAACTGTGTAATCCTACTTTCCAGAACACGATGTTGGAAAGCGTTTAAATCTGTAATGTAATAATTCCTATAAAATTAAACAAATACATTTTGTATATAACATATATTTTCAGAATAAGGAACTGTATTCTATGTATGCGATGCTATGTAAATTTATGATCAGTGAACTTGTGCTGTTAAGGTAGATTAAAATTAGAAACTTTTCTTACAATAAAATGTTTATTATACATTTACTATATTTCATCCAATTTGTTCATATTTCACATATGTACTTCGATATATCTCCTAAAATAGAGAAAATACAGTATTTAAAGGTGTTTTTTTAGCGATCTGAAGCAAATTTACCTAAAATTTCAGAAATTCCTTTTAAGAATGATGAGTTTGGATTATTTTTCGATTTTTTGTACATAAACAGCACAAATGTAAAAAAGTCGTACGTGATTTTATATCTAATACCTGAACCATATTCACTATGACAATATTTAAATTATTTTTATATCTATTTTTCGTACGAATCTAAAGCGGAGTAATTTGAAAATCTGGCCTCGCTAAAGCAGGTCTTACTACGCAGGTCGTGCCTTATGTCGTGCACATTAAAATATTTTATTCCCCAAACGATTATTTAAAGGTATCTTTTGGAATGTAGAATACCCTCCATTACATTACTTAAATTTTACAAAATATCAAAAATCGAAGGTGTTTATCAATTAGCCGGTGACATGTTCCTCGCAAACACGAATATACCTTTTAAATTTAGAGTCTATATTTTGGTGTATTAACAATGAATGTTTACCCATAAGTGTAATAACATATTTTTCAGTATTATTTTAATATTTTAGCATCCGAGTTCCTCTTCCCTGTTGAGGTAAATTTCACTTGTATCTTTGCTCACACATGGAATATTTTGATATTAGCTCTTTTCTGTAGAGTACATATTTTTAAACTCAAATTTCGTTGAAGTTATAAACACAGGTGAGGTAGGAAAATATTTTGTGCTAACTCCTCTTGACACGCATCGACACAGATGACGAAGGATCATTCCTTTCAAACACAATTAAATGTGAACAATTAGATATACCAAGCTTCACTGGGCATTAAAGTGAAGTTACTAGCACAAAGAATTTTGAACTCTCACAGGCTGCTAGTCAACAAGTCATGTGGGAAACACTTGCGCGGATGTATTATTTATTTAACACGCCTGTTATCACTTGGGTAATAGAATGACCACTCTGTCTTGCACCGACAATGCGTCCAAGATCAAAGTCGCTCAGATCACTATGTTTACCCATGTTCTTCTGCTACGATTCACTGTTAGGAAGCCCTGCAGAACGCCTACTTATCCATCCCCAGCCTTTTATTTAGGTCAGATCCATTTTTCGGTGTTGGTGCCCATCGCAACAGACAGTCACTCCTATCTACAACGTTTTTTTCTACTGAGTGCAGCAATCGAAGGAAGTTTCAAATGCAATCTTTTCAAGCACAGATTCATTTCTTTGAACCTTAATCAAAATTTAAAATGCGACATACTTAAGGGAATAATAAGATTTACGTGGCATGCTTCTGTGGTTTTTCTGATTCCCAGGTCGGATCTCAAACACTAACCATACAAATTAAAACTCAGTGAATCTAAAATTTCCTATAATGTTTCAACAGGGTCAGACTTTTGGTAAAAATAAAGGAACGGCTTCCAAAATTTTATTATCTAGGTAACTTTAAAACGTTCTACTTGTTGAAATTTATCTTTCAAATTATCATTGCGGAGTCTGTAAAAATATTGAACCACTAAATTTCCACGCATAACAACGCGAAGTATAATATGTGAAGTATACATCGAAGTAATAATCTATCGAAGTATATTCAACATCGAAGTATAGCACCTGTGTAAGAATGTTCCCAAAAGGCTGAAAGAAACTGGGAAAAAATTATCCACTCCTATGGCTTTGGAAAGTTACGTCACTTTTTGTTGTCCTGTCAAATTTCGGGTGAGGTTGATACAGCAGCACATGAAAAATGTCATTCTGTTTGTTTCACATTTCTAAAGATTGAAGCTAGCCTGTAAAGAAAGATTTTCATCAACATGTTGATGAATAACTTTTCGAAGAACAACAAGCAAAGCCACGCGTCAGATTAATACCTTTCGTAATACACGAAAAACATTTCACTGAGAACATAAAACATACAAAGATATTTCCATATAGTAAATTTAAAGCTATATAATGATATGGCTACAAAATATAATCCGAAAAGTTTTCATCACATTAGCGGCGGTATTTATTATCAACAGTTCTGACGCTAATGAATTATCTACCGTCGTAACATTGACGGAACATGAAAATGAGAAATTGAAATTATGGAAACTATGAAAATATGATTAGCTATCTCTATTTATGAAGAGATAAGGTATGAATAAGAGGAGACATACTAAGAGAGAATTAGGTTATGAGGATGGATTAATTTATGAAGGAGGGGGTTATGAGGATGGATTAATTTATGAAGCAGGGGTTTATGAGGATGGATTAATTTATGATTTCGTATTTAGAATTATCTCTATTTTTGAAGAGATAAGGCATAAATAAGTGGAGACATACTAAGAGAGAATTAGGTTATGAGGATGGATTAATTTATGAAGGAGGAGGTTATGAGGATAGATAAATTTATGATTTCGTATTTAGAATTATCTCTATTTATGAAGAGATAAGGTATGAATAGGAGGAGACATACTAAGAGAGAATTACGTTATGAGAATGGATTAATTTATGAAGGAGGAGGTTATGAGGATGGATTAATTTATGATTTCGTATTTAGAATTATTCTATTTATAAAGAGATAAGGTATGAATAGGAGGAGACATACTAAGAGAGAAATTACGTTATGGGGATGGATTAATTTATGAAGGAGGAGGTTATGGGGATGGATTAATTTATGAAGGAGGAGGTTATGGGGATGGATTTATTTATGAAGAAGAAGGTTATTAATTTATGTAGGAGGAGGTTATGAGGATGGACTAATTTATGATTTCGTATTTAGAATTATCTCTATTTATGAAGAGGTAAGGTATGAATAAAAGGAAACATACTAAGAGAGAATTAGATTATGAGGATGGATTAAGCAGTCCAGTGGAAGAACATCCTTACTTTACGTTTAGTTCCTTATAAAACACGTGATGTCTCTTGTATCTGAAGATTCGACGAATATCACGTATTTTTATTATATGTTTTTCAATAGGAAATATCCAATACATGCCTATATATACATTATCTACCAACAAGTAATTGGACACCCCTGCAATCGACGATATCTGAGGTCCTGATACACGTCACGGCCGCCAGCGTTAAATATCGTGTGGGGGAAAACAACACAACCAGTCGCATGGAAGATGCCACGCAGTTCGGAGCTCTGTGATTTCGAGAAAGGTGTAATCGTCCGGTATCACAAAAATGGCCGATCCATATGTGACATATCCAGCTAGTTGAAGTACCCAAAATCGAGAGTGGCCTACGTGATTAGCAAGTGGAAGATGAGAGGTGACTGTCGGAAAGTGCCCCGACCTGGCAGACCCACAAAACTGGGAGTTAGAGACCGACGGGTGCTGGCCAGAGAAATTCGGAATAACCGCCCCAAATCGATGGACCACATCCACGAGGAGTTTTAACAGGCATCCGGGAGTGTTCTTTCGATGAATACCACCCGTAGGAAAGCTCTTCTGCGCTGCTCGGCAAACGTGATGCAAAGAATGTTGACAGTGGACCGTTGAACAGTGGGAACAGGTTCTCTGGAGCGACGAATCAAGGTTCACCCTCTACCGTTCAGATGGCAGGGTCTGGGTTTGGCGTCTGCCTGGAGAACGCCTCCTGCCGTAACGTATTGTACCAACCTTGAAGTTCGACGGCGGTGGAATTATGCTATGGGGTTGTTTGTCTTGGTATGGCACGGAATCCTTGGTCGCAATTCCTGGTAGACTCAACGCCGAGAACTACTGCCCTATTTTGGATGACCATGCGCTTCCTATGTTGTGGCAGTTTTACGAGGTGGACCCATGTAACTTTCAGGATGACAATGCCACTGTCATGTTGCGAGGTCCTCCTTGGCTTGGTATGGTGACAATGGGGTTAATCGAATGGACAGGCCTGTCGAGCACCTCTGGGACGAGTTGGAGCGTCGACTCAAGGGGTTCCCCCACCGTCCGAAGTAGGTGAAGGAACTGACCTGTCTTTTCCAAGCCGAGTGGAAGAAAATACCGCTAGCCGTCGTACAACGCCTGGTTGAGAGTAAGTCCGGAAGGTCGCAGCTGTAATCGACGCTCGTGGAGGCTCCATCAACTATTGAACTATTGAAGGTGAATAAACTTCGCTTTCCTTTGCTGTCACAGGTGTCCAATCAATTGTTTGTAGATAGTGTATATGTTTTTCAATTTATGCAATATGTATGTTATTCCAGTTAGTTAAAATATTACATTCTAAGAGTGTAAAAAACCCATAATGGCTCTTAACAGCTATTATTAATTGAAAACTAACTGGGAATTAGATTTCTTCTTCTTTATTATCCGTACTGCGATAAAAATAAATATAAAATTAATCAAAGCTATTTTCGATTAATCTTAAAACAATATTTCTTTTTTGAAAGCCCTTTTTAAAATTTGTTTATCGTAATATCACGCTCACAGTATTTAAAGGAATTGTTTTAATTATTCATGACGATATGGATATTGTTTTTCCGTTCAAAGAAGGATCGAACATTTTAGTCGGTAAATAACGAGTTTTTAAGCTACGCAGTGCAATGATTCCAGTTATTTATTTCACATACCTTTTCCCTTTTGAAATTGAACTTTATCCCTTTACCATCATAACGTACGTTGCTGTAATCAGTGTGTCGCTGTTTAGAACAGCCTGAAAGACAGCCTATGTTATGTATTTAGCACTACTCTTCACGCTATTTGTCATCGTATTTTCGAATATCAGAAAACAATGTCATGATAAGTAGCTGAAGAAAAGCATCACCCGCAAGCACCCTTTGCGCCTGCCCCATTTTCTTTGGCTTCTTCGCATACATTTTGAAATTTCACCTGTCTTAACTTTGAATTCGAATGACCGAATCCACCACACGATGCATGGAAAGACCGTAGGGCATGGTACCAAAATACCTCGAGTGAAGGACACGCATACTTGTAGAATTTGAGGAAATTACAATTTACGCACATGTATAAAGAAATCTCGGTTTCAATCAGGACATACGATGTGGAATGGTCCACGAGCCTTTTTTTTTAGTTTTTTGTCATGAAGAAAATGTGTTTCGAAGTCCTGCTCAGTAAAGGAGAAGCTTTCCTTCAGATTGTACGCGGAAAGTTGTTGCACGTTTATATTTTCTTTTTTTTTTTTTGCTTGGAGGTTTAACGACCACCATGAGCAACTCAGTTGGCTATAAGCAGTCACGCGTCCCTAATTTACCTCCACTGGCTCCAGGGAAGGGAGACAGCCAGAGTCATAAAACTAACACAACATCCATGCCTCACCGAGATTCGAACACGGATACATCTCGTACGAATGATCAGAAGCCACCGATGAGACCACTGAGACACAGGGGTGAGGGTAGCATGTTCGCACGAAGAGAATCTGCAGCTGCCGGTCAGAACTGTGAAGGACGTCACTTCATC
Source organism: Macrothele yani (assembly GCA_039090855.1). Taxonomy (NCBI): domain Eukaryota; kingdom Metazoa; phylum Arthropoda; class Arachnida; order Araneae; family Macrothelidae; genus Macrothele; species Macrothele yani. Next base: position 83,938,888 of record CM077033.1, on the reverse strand, counting down.
TCACATCTAATTCCAAGCGAAGCAGACATTTTTTCGTTCATATTGACATACGATTAGGAACTGTAATTTCTCAAGGTTCACCTCAAACTTCAGACTTTACTCCAACGGATTCTGAGTTCGTATTAAATTTTGAAATTATGAAATTACTCCTTTGCTTCTGTTGAATTTAAAGAATCCTTTCTTACAAAAAATATCTTGTATAATCCCGATTATTCTACATTCTGCTGTTTCTCTGAACAGGAAAAGATATGAAACTTAAAGCGCTGTGCCGTAGACAAAATTTAAAAAGGAATTGTTTTCATACTCCACGTTTCAAATGCGGATATATTTTGACTATGTCTATTTTTGAAGCTTTAGCCTCCTTCTAACTGTGATTATTTGAATTACTTTCTTTTCTGAAGGAAAACATTTCCCAAGTTTCTAAAGTTTTTGTCTGAACTTGCAATTTAAATTAGCATTGGTTCTTTGTTAAGAATTATACAATAGCAATATAGCATTTAATGAATGCTTCATGAAGAAATTTAAGCGTGAGAATGTCTCCAGGATTTTCGGGTCATACATGTAACGTTTAATGATTAAGGGAAGTTTCGCAATTTGCACAAGTCGGTATGTACAATGTTTGAAGTGAGGTATTAGGCCGGAAGATGGTACTACAGTAAAATAAAATGCCAATTGCAGAAAAAGTCACGGTAATACAATTTAATCTGTTCTAATAATTTTGGAATAGTTTTACCTCTTTTTGTTAAAAATTGAGATGAAATCTAGCTTACCGTGTGGACCTCAGAGGGCTGATTTTTGTGTGACGCTGGACCAATTACACTGACTGAAGTGCTGGAATTGCTAATATAGCATTGGAAAATAATTCCGCTTATATATCAGATTATCCTACCTGTTCGGAGGACGCATCTATGGATAATAAATGTCACCTATGAATTTCAGTCAAATCAAGTGCCGAATAATCAATCAAATAGGTGCCAAATATATCGCGCTTTATATTAAGTTTTAAATTTTTAGTTAGAACTGTTTACCATTTGATCTAGAGTGACGGTCTTTGTGGTGAAGCAGCCAGTCTTACCCACGAAAACTTGCACTTTGTTATTTTATACTTACTCAAATAACGGTTTGTTTATGCGTTGCAGTATTGCATTCAATTTTGCGATCAGTAATAAAAATTAAATCACAACTCAGATATGTGATCTGTCTAATAACTTATCATCTTTTCGGATAAGGGCTGTTTTTATCAGCCAAGGCCTCTAAGAAAAATGGAGTAAAAGAAAATTTCTTAGCGTGAATAAAAAGTGTAAAATAAAGGATTCCCGTTGTATGGAAGTGCAGAAACGTAACTTCAGAAAGTACGAGTCTGCTATTTGGACTGTGATGTAAAAAAACTGGATGCCGGTTGATGAAAAATGCTCACCAGACGATATTTTTTTCAAAATGTTGATGGCTGAAAGGTGGCTAAAATAAACAATATCCCGACTTACAAACTCTGCAAAGCAATGTCCCAGCCATGTAAGTATTTGTTTCACAAATTGAAAGAGCTAACTGCACAAAAAACAAAGTTTCTACAGATAGCTTGCGTTGCCACTAAATGTGTTTCTGCGTTATTAAAAGTAGCGTATCTATATTCAAAAAGTGTAAACTAAACCACGTGAGCATACGATCGCCGAATAACTGGTTTCTTCCTCCTCTGTAGATATTTTGTCCATTATGTTCAGTGAAAATGCTGAAAAACTATTTTTCATGGTGTTGGGCCTGACATATCACTTCTTAGATAATACCTTTTGTTTCCCGCCGTAAAGCGAGCTACCACCTCGCCTTTACTATACGATCTGGCTATCAAGGCGGCTGAGGGCATCGTTACGTAGAACAACAATTACCTCGACTCGACGAAACTCAGTCCAGTACACGGAAATAAAAAACCGCAAGATTTTATTATTCCAATAACATTTGCTTCACGGGTTTCCTATGGCTTCCCGCTCAGGGTCCCCGTGCTGACTAAGTGCTATTTTTTCACAATTCTTTCCACGATACCCGGTGGACGAAGGAATCCTCCTTCCGCTCACCACGTTGTACTTCTGCGATACCCGCAGCCCTACCGTCAAAAACCGGTGTCCAAACTAGGACCCTCTCTCCTTGACGTCCAAAGCTCAACTGTCACTAAATTCTCTAGGCACTTTTTGTCCTCCACCACGCATGCGCAAGAAAACTCGTTACCCCGGTCAGCATTTAAAATACCTTAGCTCAGGAATGTCGTTGGATACCCGCAGGCGATTACAACCCTGCACGTACAAAAAGCGGTATGACAACTTGTTTAACGAAGCAGCGCCGCGGGCGGCCGAGTGGGCAACCTTCGTGACTGCCACGGGAAGGGCCCTAAGGTTCGATCCCCAGGCAGGTACGAACGCTCCGATCCACTAAATACCCGCCGTGCGTCAGATGGGCACGTTAAGACGTCGGACCCCGGGTACTGGCCCCCGGTAATAAATAAGGGCGTCTTCCTCCCCCTTTCTACTTCGCTTCCGTGTCACTTTCCTATCGGGCGCTCTAGCCCAAATCTCGTAGTTTCCTATTTCTAAGGGTTGTTTAAGACCTGGGGTCAGACACTCCCTTCCTAAAATCTTCTACATATGATCATATGATCATTTAACGAAGCACTCGAGCAGCCGAATCTTCAAGGTTAGGTGCCCCATGTGTTCATGCACCACTCCCTTAATCCTCACATAGCATTAAAATTGTACCACGTGGGTGGTGAAAAATGTCAGTTATTAGTTGAAACAACAAAATGACGGAATCAATCGTCCGTCTACACGTGTTTATCACAACATTAAAACTAAATAAATTAATAACTGATAGCTTGATTGCGGGCGACCCTTACACATGGTGTATCTAATAACCCCATTGATGATGTATCTGATGGTGTCCAATAACATCATTAGGTGCCGTACTCAGTAATTTATATGTAATTATATAACCGTCTTACAGAATTCTGATTGTTATTACAAAATACATAGGGAAAAGACAAAGCTTCCCGAGTACCAGAAATGCACTGCGTCGCATTGAACGGAGGTATACTTCTTATTACTTGTCATTCTTCTATCCATAGGGCATCGAATACAGAGTGTGATTAACGGAAATTTGACAAAAGATTTCTGTACTTTCCATAAACCCTTTTCAGAATACATGAATTAAATCTTTGCGGTTATGCACTTCTGCTTTATTTGTACAATGTTAATTTATTTTAGTAACGCTTTACATATTTAACCATATAGCTACAGCAAAAGATAATAAGAAAAGAAAATGAATTCAACTTACATTCATTCTAATTACAAATAGATTTCAAAGGACGCATTATGTTCGGGAGTTAGAGCTCTACTGTATATAAAAATGCCTTCCGCATTAAGTCAAAAAGTAAATTCTGACATTTGAGAATTTTTTGTTAAGTGGGTCTTGAAAAATTCTGTTGAATCGCTAAAACTACTAAAATAAGGTTTTATAGCGTCGTATTTTGTTTATTATCACACAGTACATATGTGTTTGTGTGCCGATTGGTTTTATTTGAGAGTTTAATCATCATTGTAAGCAAATCAGTGGGCTATAAGCCGTTTCCCGTCCACAGTTCGGAGACAACCCTCTAGGAAACCAAGAGCGCCAGTGCCATAAGATAAACGCGAATTGTGCCATAAGATCATCCTAAATTCGGACGCGATCAAAAGGGACAGTCGGTCAAAAGCCAGCGCTTAGACTGTGCAAAGGCAGATGCCGCAAAATTTAGTTTGTCACAGTTGCGATGTTAGACGGAAAAACATGGCACGTAAATTTTTCTGTCATTTGAGATTTACGATAAGAAGATTGTGGCGACTAATCCTAGATCTCATTTATAATTTTTTTTCCGTTCCTCTATAAATTCTGTTATTTCTTATCTGCCTTCTCCAGTAACGTAATGCCATGCTTGGAATTTCCAATTTTTTTTACGCATGTCAAATTGAACGTTTCTCAAGTAAAAGGTCACGGTACGGAAAGGATAAAAAGAAACTTAACAAAAGTTCAGTGTGGTTTGATGGATTGCCGGCTGCTGTGAAATTTACTACAATAATCAGATTTTACCATGCATATATTTTGAATTACACTAGGAGTCATCCTAATTTCTCACATATAACTGTTGCTCTGTTATTGTAGAAGTCGAATGCAACTCAGCTCAACAGCTCCACTGTGGAAATTTCAATGTAAATTTATGTGCACAGCAGCCTATTGCAAGACATAAATCAGGATGGTTTTTAGGTTTACATTCATTTAAAGCCAACCATTAGGTTTACTTCTGTTTTGTCACTGAGCATTCATTTAGCGTAAGACTGAGATACCCAGTTCTTATCACACGTTAAAACTTACAGACTATAAATCATTAGCTTCCATGTCCAAATTAAAAAAAGTATATATCGAACACAAGGAACTGTATTTAAAGTTCTTCAAAACAATGTTCATTTCACAAGTTTTACAAATATTTTTAAAGTCTTAGTGTTTTCCCTGTTCTGCTAGGTGTTGTATTAGAAATCAAAGGAAAAAAAATATTTCATGCAGTACATTTTTCAAACATATTCATAATTCAGTTTTGAGTTTGTTGCTACGCATTTTAGCATGTTTCAAGAAGACATTCTGGCAGCATATGATGCTTTCATTCGTGAAGAATGTAATCACCTTGGTATTTAGTTGGATAGTTTCGGAACTCTGAAAACAATTTTGTTATATTCTTGACACCCCTGAATCTTCATCTTCCAGAAACACGAATCCAGAGAGTTTTTTTCATACAAAATAGTTAATAAAACACTATATAACTGAGAGATAACAAATATATTTCATTTATGCAATTTAAGGAAGAAATTACTAAACATTGTATATCAGTTGCTTAAGTACATTTGGATTGACATGTACTTGAACTTTATTACATTTGCCAAAAGTTTAAAATAGTACAGTTAATGTAGTTAAGGGAAGTCCTTTTCCGCCCAAGCACAAGGTCCGGAAAATGAGCATCCCGTTTGTATTACCTTCCTTTTAAAACATTTGAGGATTCATATTCCGGTATTTCGGAATGTCGTTTATTAAAATTTTCATAATACTCCGCTTACTTAAATTGTGTAAGTGTCAGAGGTTATCGGTAGATGACAATATCGAAGACAGGGATGTTAAATATATATCCTACTTACGACGATGCCCATTGTTTGGTGTTACATCTTCGCTTTCTGAGATATTCATTCTCCATCCGCTGATCGGAGGATTGATGTGTCCTACATCTTGTGAAAACAGTTAATAGAGATATCGCCATACACTAATTTTGCCAATTCCGGAACATCTTAGCGCTTAGGAAATCTTATTGTTTTAATATCGGTAAGTGCCAGGTATTACCTATAGCTTTGCTCTTCGACCCCCAAGCGAAGCTCTGAATTTATGTCGCAATTCACAAATGGTCGAAAAACTATCATAAACGCATAAAGGTTATATAAATGCTATCAGAAAATCTGTGTTTGTGAAAAGTTTGTAAGATACCGGATGCGGTTAGATTACTCAAAAGCATGATATTTTTCGATAATTAAGCCAGCTGTTTCTTTTGTTTGGGAACAAAGGTTTATACTGTATAATGGACACTGTGGGTAACTCGAAGGGTTAAATGCGGCCTCCCGTCAATAAATTTGGGCTACTGGTTCGAGGGAAGACAAAGAACCGGTGCCGTGATACAAAGAAGAAGTCCATACAACAACAGGTTTGGAACTACGCCCCTTCTTGGGAAAATGGTCAACAACCAGTGATTAGACCGCAGCGCCACTTGTGGAGATAGCCTGTCTCTGATTCTGTGGGAATTGTAACTATTGTTGTGGTTTCGTTCAGGAGAGATGGAGAATTATATTTTTAGTAAGCGAGTAAGAATTATTCATTTCAGTAAACTTTGTAATCAGCTTTCAAGGCAGTGAGCCAAACTACTTAAATCTGAATAAGGTGGAACTTAAGAAAAAACAATAAGGTTCTTATAATGGAGAAACAGAAATGTATATTTGAAGTCACTTTGAAGAGATGCCAACACTAATTATAACACTCATATCACTTTTTCTCAAATACTTCACAACATGAAATAAGTAATAAATGCTCCACCAAAATGTATGAAACAGCAAATATAACAAATTTCTTGGGCTTCGTAGTCGTGAAATAGATATAGAGAGGAGTTCCTTAAAACTGAGTATACAAATTTATAATGAATCATATGAATCATTTGTTATGTCCAGTTCTTTTGAGAACAGTGTGTTACCTCAAAAAACGTAGAACACTGCTCCTAGATGTTTAGGTTGAGTTCTCACAGAAATTAATGTAAGCAAGGTGTTAGTCTTTTAAATTAAATCTGAAAGTGGTGGAGGTATTTCAATTCTTGGGCAAATTTCTCTAAAGAATTCAGTTCAATATTTTAGGATTTGGAAAAGCAAACGAAAAAAAAATTATTTCGTGAAAAAAGACACTTCTCCTAAAATGAATGATTTTTAAATAAACATATCTTCCACATTTCTATTGACAAATATTTCAAAATTCGCCAAAACTTGGGAATTAAGGCCCATTGGTTTAGTACTAGGTCTGAAGTTACCTAAGATAGAGGTACGCTGAGTATTAGTTGAATATATTATTGTATTAATAACTTGCAGACTGACCGCCCTCTCTGAATAATGAACCAGAGCAGACTGTTCTGTTTTCACGTTTGGTCAATGATCCCAAATAGCTAAAGTAGACTGTAAATTTGCCGCAGCAGTCCATCTGCGAATTATGTCAGTCTCCCCGAAATTTCAAGATATTTGATCTTTCGCCATTTTTCATTATGATGGGCTGTCCATAATTTTCGTGTTCGTTTATTGAAAATAAAACAAGAACTTTTGACTTACTGCTCTACCAACACAGAGGAGCAAGTTATATCACAAAATTGCGAAAGCTGTTAGTAATCATTTTCCTTTTCAGAAAACGAAAAAAAATCGTTTAAAATATTTGTTCGGACGTAAAATATGTCTACTATGTACCTCGACAAAATACTATCACTTGTTTAAAGATAAATACGCAATGTACCATCATCATCGTCATCATCATCATTACAATCATCACCAATCAATATCAATCCATTACTGTTGAATGTTTTTGCGAGTTCCTTCCTCAACTTCCTATTTTAAACCAGTCTCCTGCAGTCTCTACATGGTTTTCTTCTGAGTACTTTCCTTACCTCGGAATGCAATCAAGATTTTTAGTTGTGCAAAGGTGTTCACTTTCAGAAATATACCCAGCTAACTACTATTTTAGGAATTTCACAATTACAATTATGACGTTAGTGTGTGTCATTTCCCTGACACAAGTGTTTTTTTTCATCTTTCCTGTTTATACACAATGTACACCTGTCCATACGTCTGTAGTAGTTTGGAAACTCTGAGTAGTTGTGAAGTCTTTTGGGGTGTGTGGCCATAACCCAGCACACTAGTCAATTGTGTGAGTGAGGGTGACAATGCAACTCGGTTAATCCAAGGTATAGTGGCTCTCTGACGAATGATATTTGCCGGTAGATGGGCCTCTACAGTGGGAAATCAATCCTTGCTGGGAGGAGTTCCTGTCTGAGGAAAAGAAACTCTTATAATAAATGCTTCAATTTCGTTTACCTATATATCTTTTCCATAATCACCCAAGAACTCAGTTTTAGATGGAAACAATCAGTATATAAAGTATGAACTGCTAAGCATGATCTCCAAAAAAATTGCATTTGAACGGCAGTATAATGGTTATGTGATAGCATTTATAGGACATTTACAAGATTAAAGTAGATTTTGTTTTTTTGCAGTGTTTCTAGTTCGGCAGACTTTGATCACTACTCCTAATAATTGTGGAGTTTCATTACTTTCTAGACTTTAAATTTTATCTTTATTTTCTATGCAATAAAAAATAAACAATTTGACTGTATTAAAAACTATGCAGACAATTTTTTTTAGATGGAAACAATTGGTATATAAAGTATGATCTGCTAAGCATAATCTCCAAAAACATAGCATTTGAACGGCAGTATAATGGTTATGTGATAGCATTATGTGATATCACATAATGCTATCACATAACCATTATGATCTGCTAAGCATAATCTCCAAAAAACATAGCATTTGAACGGCAGTATAATGGTTATGTGATAGCATTTATCGGACATTTACGAGATTAAAGTAGATTTCGTTTTTTTGCAGTGATTCTAGTTTGGCAGACTTTGATCACCTACTCCTAATAATTGCGGAGTTTCATTACTTTCTAGACTTAAAATTTTATCTTTATTTCCTATGCAATAAAAAAATAAACAATTTGACTGTATTAAAAACTATTCAGACGATTTTTTGACCTTGGGCTAAATTCTTTGTTTTGAGCTTTAATTCATTATTTTACGTTACGTGTTTGAGAAGTTCTGCATTCCAAAATTATCCACGTAAGCATAACCATAAAACATGAAGATATCTACCATGATATTTCTCACAAAAGCTTGAAATAATATTTTACCTCCGAACTGAGCTCTCCTGAGAGAGTAAAGCTGCTTATCTTGCATAGGGGAACATGAAGCTCTTTGCGATTGCTTTCCAGTTGAAGACAGGTAAAGAGAAATTCCTAATGAAATTCTAATTCCCTCAATTTTATATTTGCAAATGTAAAGCTTTTGCTGATAGTGTTTTAATATAACGTCACAACTTGCAGCAGTCAGGAGGTTCAACAGTTAAAAATTAATGGAAAATGTTACCAATTTCTCGAGTGACATTTACAGGTTGTTTAAATACATTATGTGCACAAAACATGAATCCGATTTTTAGAACACTTGGAAATGAGTGCAGAGCAAAGTGCATGCTCTTCCTCAACTAAACGAAAAGGCGCATACGTGATATTTCATGTTTTACAGCTTTTCACAGTGAATGAAACTTTACAAAAAACGTACTGTGAGATGCTTATAATTCGTAAAACACACTCAAGAACATATTTGGAATATGCGCTAAATACCGGGACAAAGTCACGTCACAAACTCACAAATCGTGCTCAGCATCTTCCTCACAAATGGAAATAACAGAATTACTATGAATTTCCCAAGTCGAAAAATAAAAATCCAGAATGTGTAGTAAAACATGCAACTTGGAGTTTTTACCGACATTATATACATACATTATTTGAAGCAAAATACTTAAAACAAATGGTTCTTCATAGTTATGAAGAATTTGGATTAAAATATAATTCACTAATAAATGTAATATGATATGCACGTGAAGAAGCATTTTTTCTTAAAAGAAAACGCATATTTTTCGATCAAATTTGAACAATCCTAAGAGCTATGGAAAAATAAATATCTTTTAATGCCCTTTTTATGTTAGAAGTGTGCACTATGAAAAAATACCAAGATATTACGCAAAAAATGTAATAAAAACATCCCAGATCTGAGTAAAGGAAATTATCCTCCACTTTTATGATATTGGGTAGATAGTAAGATACGCGTTTTTGCATCGTCAAAAACTGAACAATTTTTATGTGATGGTTTTGTCATCCTTTTAAATGAAGAACAAACTACAATATGAAAAAAAATGCGATGTTATATTTTGAACTACAGATACAGTTGCATAGATAAATGTATTTATATACCATATAACATCAGAAATGCGAACTAAAAAGGATAGAATATGCTTCTACAATGCTCAAAAAAATATGATGGATCCAATGAATGACATAGTCTTCAAATGAGATTTTCGTAAGCAGATTTATTGATAGAAGCAAATAATACATAACTCTGAGAGAGAACGGTAAAAATGAACTCCTTTTATCAGACGTATAAATGATGACAAAAAAAGAGATGCTTTAGCTTTCGCTAACTCCGAGTAGCTTCATCAGGTTTTTCCAGTAGCTTCATTTTCAGTTAGATAACGGCTTTCCCCTTTTAGTACCCTCACTACAAGAAAGCCAGATCACATGCGGAATATAGGCTGCAAATGATTATAAAAATAGCGTTCGGTTAAATTCCATTCATTTTTTTCGGTTCTTGCGCGCATTGTTCGGGCGAAAAATATTCTGGATTATGTTTTGTAGCACAACTCTCATATGTGCTGCATTCACAGACAAACGGTTTGCCATCGTCTGATTTGCAATCCCTGATATATACAGAATTATTTGTGCTGCTGTCAAATTTGCGTGTGAGTGTCATGAAATTACTTTATACTTCGATTAAAAAGCTTCCACTCTTAAACATGCACCATCAAAGAGTAGAAATGTGGATTACTTCTTATGAGAGACCATTCGGTGTTTAGTTAAAGCGCACCGATTCTTCTCTGCACTTTTCCAACAAAAGCGAAAAGTTGCAATGAGATAAGAAAAGATTGCACATAGTTTATGCAAATGATTCTTCCTTAGAAATTTTCCTAAATCTTTAATATGCTATTGAACTTAAGATATCATGTCAGATATCTAAGAAGAACCCTGAGTATTAATACACTCTCCTTATCTAATTTAAAATACCTTACGACATTATCTGACAATGAAGGAGATTCTACGAATGGAACTGAAAACTTAACGACGAATTTTTCTAGATCAACACCACAATCACAAATATGCTTAGATTCAATTTTAATTTCAAAATTTTTAAAACGAATATAAAGCAGTTGCAATGCAAACTCGATAAAGCGTGTAAGAAATCAGAGTCATTCGTAAACATAACCGAATTCCGAAAGGTTATGATTTCGTACTGGACCTTTTCGATCATTGTGTGAATAACATTATACCTTTTGATCATTGTGTGAATAACATTATACCTTTGGAAATCATGGTAGAACTTAAAATTACGTATTTAATATCGATTGCTTGAAAGATCAACACGACATTAATGGACACCGCGATGAGATGGGTTACCGCTCTGTTTCTTTGTCTTTTTACCTCTTAAGAAATTTAAATAGAGTCTGCATTTCAGCAAGAAAAGGGGCTCACGCTTCTTTCCTTCCTAAATGTTGCTTGTTAATTAAAAATTAGAAGTATTTATATTCTTTCGTAGTATGAAAATCTCACTCATAGAAAACCAGCAACCCAAGCATGCTGCAACAAATGTGTTTTTCAGCATTTGGCATATGTAAAATGTCGGCCAAACTTTAATCGTAATTTGCAATAATAATTATAAGCAGTTTTTTGGCAAAGAATAGAAAATTATTCTGCTATGAACTGGATTTTATTTGTTGATGTTTCATGGTCTTTAATAATTCCGGACTGAAGATGAGCTTTTTTTTTTTTTTTTTTTTTTTTTTAAAGAAGTAAAGTATTCCTAACTGAAAACGAATATTTTACGTTTATAAGATTTTCGTAAAATGAAATGAGGCAAGCTTAAAGAAAAGTTAATCTGTTTCCTAAATATGTCGAATGGAGATAATACAAATTAAAAATCGTGTATTATCTAACAACTCCGAAATATATTACATCCTATCTAATTATTATTTTTCGCTGAAGAAAAAATGCTGAAATACTAATGCTGCTTTTACGCTGCTCAAACCCTGCTCCAGATATGGATTTTAATTCTTATTTAGAACTTTAAATTTGGTGTACGGCAAAATAAAGAATGTTTTTCAGAAATAGCAGACGGCAATTTCTTTAAAAAATTAGATTGTTATAAGATTTCTTCACAGAGAAGTTTGTTGGAGCTTCTGTGGCAATGTACGTATTACATAAGCCGATGTCTTAATTCGCCCAAATTAGCATTATTCCGAGAAATGGATGTATGTGCCGTCCGAATTGAGGTAGAATACATTATAGTGTTTCTGGTGTGTCTCGTTTCATTCGCTTACTTCCAGCGTTGTAATTGTGATTAATCCGGCTGTAATTCATAGAACACATTTTACTAGCAGGAAGCTGATAGATTGGAAAAGAGGTCATGTGGATGTAATAGCTCCTTAAGTCATTGCTTTCAATGAAATGTGAAATTTATGAAAACAAAAGTTTCAAAACTTCACAAGATAATGTCTCAGTGGAGTGTATTTACCACACTCGGACTGATCGACTTAAGAAAGATAAACAAAACTTTTTGTTCAAATCGAATAACTGCAATAACACATGTGCAAAAATATTTTCTTTCGATTTTCATTTCAGATAAAAGGAAATGACACCTCACCCCAGTGGTGTCACGAACACTGTGATTGGACACTGTAAGACTGAAAAAGAAAATCATGTGGTTAATGAGTTGTGACACACCTTGTTCTTCTCTACTAATGGTAGAGCAGAAAGTTTGGCAGGAGCTCCATGAAGCAATGGACCCACTAGCTTGCTTTTGTAAATATATCAACGTTCTGGACATGGTTTTGGAGCTAATTCTGGCTTGAAGTAGCAAATGGGTCCTCTGCGTTATGAACGATCCTGATGGGACTTTTCCCTTGTTATTCAAATATTTAGTATCTAAATCACTTTAACCGCAAATAATGATGGCCTACCTTGAAAAATAGATAAATCTGAAAAAACGAGTAACGTAAATTAAATAAATTGCACATCTCCGTATCTCAAATATAAAGATTTAAGAATGTACTGAAAAAGTAGTTCTGACTTCGCGATTTTCGTGATTTCTGTTTTATCGCAAAAATGTAGAAAGCACTTTCCTTTTGAATAAATTAATGTACATGTATATATTATTCATATTTAAGCTAAGTGCGAAAGTCTTAAACACCCAAAGAGTAAGATAAGAGGAAGTATTTACTGTTTGCGAATACATATCAACTCTTCGCGAACTTACTATTCAAATGAATGCATGGATTTCAAAATGGATTTCAAAATGACCGTATTTCTACATGCTATTTTTAATAAAAAAAAGTCCATTTAAACTTTTATGTAAAACGAAAATGTTTTCATAAAAAAGCATAAACCTGATTTATTTTAAATCCAGTGGAACTATGTAAAAATCAAAAACTCTGACAAAACTAATGCGGTACAACCAGACGACACATGTAGTTCTGGATAAATATGCTCCACTGGAAATTTGTGAAGTTCCCATCGCTACGGCAAATATATTTATTCTATCAAACGTAAGGAACAGTAAGACTACTGGGCAACCCTAAATAATGGAGAAATGAATGATCATTCACAGAGGTGAAAGCGAATCATTCACCATTCACGGCAAAGGGTCATTTGTTCTCGTCGAATCGTTCACGAATAGTGCTTAGCTAAAGAAAACGGAAGGCAGAGAGAGAGACAACTTTGGGTGGCAAGAAGCATGTCGAAAGACGTTTGCCCATGTGCTTTTCAAAAATTGATGAGGTACTTCATTTCTCAGTACCCTGTATCTTTGTTAAATTTTTTTAAGAGTTCTTCAAACATATTCGATATTTTCGAAATGTGTTGCATCTGTACAATTCAAAGCATCGGTCGTCAGTAGCATACTGTTCATCGAAAAAAATTTCAAAATTCTTGACTACAATTTCTCTGTAAATCTTTTAAAAAATTTCGCTAATGAGATACAAAGTAGAATACAATTTTAAAGAAGAATATCGAAGAATTTGTAAAAATATTTGTTATGAAATCTACTGTAGTTGAAATACAAATGATTCTTATACTGGCAAAAACATGATTATTAAGAGATGAGTGATCTTTCTGAACATACAATTTTATATGGGGATATAGAATAAATTGTGTGTAAGTGTATGGTTATGCGACAGTTAACTTTTTTCCTCTATTTACCGTTCAGGAAGGTAGAAAGCAATAAGTAATTACACTGAACAACAAAAGTAAGCTTTTTGTTTGTTACAAAAACTGCATATGCCGAAATCATACAATATTTGCCACACTGTTTAAACATCTGCGCGCTAAATTTATTCCACCGGAGCATAGGTACCGCCGAAGTAACCAACAAGCAATTAATTACACTTACCTTAAAAAGTAGTTATTTTTAGATTTTCTTTCTGTACTTTTGTTGTACTACATCTATATTTTAGAGTCCAACGGTAATCAGCTAGTATTTTAGGGCTTCATTTTTCCTTTATAGCTGTTTTCTACGGTATATACACTGGCGGAAATTGAAAAAAGAACACCAAGAAGGAGATGTCTGATACCAACGAAATTTATACGGCATAATAACGGAATACAGAGGATAACGTGATCAAAACAGTATGCCAAAAATACAGCTAAATTTGCTGGTAAACTGAAAAATAACATTTCCATGTAACATGGTTAGTACGAGGTTGAACCCTCCATGAACTGTGTCAAACTGTGCAATTCTGGCATGGCGTCTGTCCCACAAATGTTGGATGTAAGTTTGGGGTATTCGGTTCCAAGCATCCTCAACCTGGACGCGTAAATCGAGGATGGTCGTGGCTGGCCGTGGAGACCGGATAAGTCGTTGTCCCATAAAAATCCCACACGTGCTCCAATGGGGGAAAATGCGGTGAACCTGCAGGCCATGGAGAGTTGTCTCACACCCTGAAGTGCATGTTGCGTTGCGCGTGCCGTGTGTGGGCGTGCGTTATCTTGATGAAAAACACCACGATGGGCCAGTACCTTACAAATGGCACAACAACGGGCTGAATGGATGTTGTTGATGTAGGAGGTCCTGTTTTACGTACCCGGTACAAACACTAGTTGCGTACGGGAGCGATAGCTGATTGTTCCCTACACCAGGAGACCAGGTGTAGGCCCTGTGTGTCACTGGCGGATGCAATAAGGGTGGAGACGCTCCCCTGTGCATCTGCGAACACGCATACATCCATCGGAGGCTCCAAAGCAGAATCTGCTTTCATCGCTGAACACGACAGATCGCCATTGCGTTCTCCAGTGCAGACGTTGGGGAGCCACCACTGCAGCCGTTCCTGACGGTGGGCTTGAGTCAGAGGTACACATGCCAGAGTCACACGTGCACATAGTCCTGCATCCAGTAGACGGTTGCGGATTGTTGCGCAGTCACCCCAGGTGCAACGGCAGCTGGGATTTGCGTCGCAGAGGATGTTCTGCTTGACAAAGCCGCTCTTTCTTATGCGTCGACCGGTCAGCTCATCAGTCCGTCTGTGACTCCCGGTTCCACGTCTTCTCGTGCGGGAATGTTCTTCGAACAATCGTACCACCACCGATACTTCCCTGTCCAATTCGCTCCGCAATACGACGATACGACCGCCCGGCCTCGCTGAGCTTCTACTAGACGACCTCGCTCAAAATCCGATAACTGCTGAAATCGTACACGTCTTCCATGTCCAGAGGCATTTGCAGCTTCTTCAGGGTCTTCAAGCACGCAAACCGAAACGCCGACGACTGATTACATTCACTTCGCCGTACTCCTTAAATTCCACCGACGATAATTTGCATATTATGCCGTGCTGTGGCGTAAGCGCTCACCGGTTGGTCCCGGATATTAACATCACACCTACGTAACTTCGACCCCATTAACATATGTAAATTTCATGATCGTCCGCCAATTCCTTTTCTTGGTGTTCTTTTTTCACTTTCCGCCAGTGGATGTTCTGGATAAAAACTTCCTCAGTACTCATCGCTTACAGCTTCTAAGTTCTGTTCGAACAAGTCCAGATGCGAGTGAAGGACATGTAATTTAAGCGACATATTGCATCCCCATGGCGTTATATGGTTTCTAGAAGATCAGTAACAAATTCTTTATAATTTTCAGCCTTATGGTTACCTAAAAATTTCAGTAACACATTTTTACAGGACTTCCATGAAGAAGCTTCAGTCGTACACAATAACCTAACATAAATTATTTGATTACTCAAATGAATACATTCACCATGAAACTGGAATTTCACATATTCTGCCAATAGCAGTTGATTCAGACTTCCTATGTGTGCCCAGTACTTTCACGTATTTTTACAAAAAAAAAAATATAAATCTTTGGATGGTTAATAGAACAACATGCACCTTGGCCAAGACGCTTTTGTTAAAGTATAGAAAAAATGTATTAATGAAACCATAAATCGGAATAAAATTGTCAGATAAAACTGAATTTCACAAGTGATTAGCCAGTGAAAACTTGCTTTAAAACTTTAGTAAATTAAAGAGCATTAGTTGTATATTGATAAATATTTCAACTTGGGTAATTTGGTTTGAATTGAAATGTAATATTTCACGCGGTCGCCTTTTAATTGATTCTTTAGTGGTTGCACATATATTCATTTATAGATTTGAATTGTGTGTTCAACACTTTTTCAGATTTCAATACAAAACTTTTTGTCGTTTCAAAAATTATATGTTTTAATACATATTAATGAATTAACTATAAGTTAAATATAAAAACAAATGTGAATAAAAGCATCAAAGTGCTTATGCCTTAATACTGATTCGCCGCTTTCATCGAGCTATCCGATATTACTCAAAACTATATTTTTGTACAACTTTGCAGGTATATCACAGAAGATAAAAAATAGATAGACTAATGTACTGTATAAACGGATAACTTAGATGAATTGAAGAGTGGTGTGAAAAAGCCGTTTGCCATAAACTATTCGTTCTGCTTTGGTCACATTCAGTTCTTAAACATTTTTTTTATGATATAATGAATGTCAGTATTTAAGGAAAAACAATTTGTTTAACAAATTCCTTATGTTTCGTGTTATGTTTGAAATATTTTCGTGTATTCTTAAATTTTTCGATACCTGGTTTTCCTTATGGCATAAATTTTTATAAAAGCATATTTGTATTTTCTTCGGACACGTATACGTTTGTGGCAGGCATTTCAAAACCCAAATTTAGGGGGGATCTGATATTATTAGGGTTTTCTCGTATAGGTATTTCCTCAATGGCAACGTTCATAAGCTATAGCAGAATAAATAGGATGCTGTACTTATGAGAAATATTTGTAAATGGAATAAAAACACTTCTACAACATAAACAGCTTTTAATGTTCGGAATACTTTTGTCATTTTATGTTTTAAACACAGAAGCAAAGAGCAGTGATTTTTCTGGAGACGAAATATAGTTTAAATATATGCTTTTGCACAGATCTTTTTTAGTGTGATTTTTACTAGCCATAAACAAACATTTTAATACATATTTATTAAGAGAAAATAACGTTGATTTTCACAAATATTTATTTTTGCAAGTCGATCATGGTTTCGCTGGGTATTGATCTAGCTTCATCAGCAATGGCAACGTAAATATTCAAATTGAATCATCATTATTATCATCATTTTCAACCATTATCAATACACTGCTGGATGAAGGTCTCCCCAACTT